>OW804095.1:4664613-4797455 GCA_942159475.1 Sthenelais limicola | reverse complement strand
GTTGTGTGGTTATTGATTGGTGAATTGATTGAACTATTGTGAACAAATAATTAAATGAAAAATAAGATTTTGATTGATGGTTGACCACAGATTCCAAATGAAAATTATACAATGAATTTGATGTATTTAATGCATACAGAATATGTAAATGTAGCTTGGAGAAGGAAAGGCAGGTGTTTCATTGGTTATTCCAAGATTGATTGGACTGACTGAACATCCCTAAACAATGGTAACGGTATGTTGCATGTATGTTACAATAGAGACAACACAGTAAAACTTTACATCTTTAATGCAGTTATTACATCTATAAATATTACCAGGAACAGCTACTGGAGCTCCCACAGACAAGACATCCAAACTCAGATGACAACATATTCTCTTTTCGCAACTAATAACCATTAAATAAATCATATTCTCAACCATCAGAACCCAAATCAAATGTGAGACATCACTCACAAGGAAATGAAATATTGATTGAATTCCCCTCTCACCAGCACAGAGCTATAGAATAATGTAATTCCCCCCTCCCTCTGCCCCACTAGCCAGCACCCAGCTATAGAATAATGTAAATCCCCTCTCCCTCTGCCCCACTAGCCAGCACCCAGCTATAGGATCATTGTAAAGTCCCAGCAGGCCCCCAGTGAATATAACATGGTTTGGTTTGGTTTTAAAACTAACTCGGCCCCTCCACTACTAGCAGTAGTATTGTGGTCACATCGGGAAGGAGGGGTGAGGGTGGGGGTGGGGGGGGATTTGAGAAGGGTTTTGACCTATTCTCCAACATAAAATATGTGAATATGTCAGGTCGCCAAAGACAGCAAGGTTAACATTAACACTGGGAGTTTCTGTGTCAAATTTTAGAACTGGAAAATTCATATTGCAATTCATATTTTTTCATTGATTTTAGGACGGCTAAGACAAGTTATTCCAAGCCAAACCAATGATCTTGTCACTCTAAGACCCCCCTGCCCCCCCCCCCCCCTCGCCACTCCCCTCCTCCTTCTCCCATTCCACTCGCAGATAAAAGCAGAGTAAAGGTCAGACAGCTCTGCGCATGTGCCAACAGTGCGGAGCGCTCTCTGGTGACTATTTGAAGCAGTAGGAACACAGGCAGGCTGAATTATAGATGTCCTGTCAGCAAGTCTCACATTGGTCGCAACGCCGCCGCCGCCGCTCAGATCATGTGGGCAGATTGCATGGTCAAGTGACGCGCGGAGGCCAGTCGGTGGATCCCTCTGTCAGGCAGAATTATGCATGCCGACTTCACACCTTTCTATTTATTTGTGCAGCAAGTGAATTCTATCAGAGGATCTGCTTCTGGGAGGGACTGTGAGGGGTTAAATTATATTGATATATTTGTAGGGCTTGAGGCCTAAGAGCAGTATATCCTGTTATATCATATGAATAAACCATGAGCTGTTATTAAATAATCAATATAAAGGCCAGCATATAAAAAGGCTTTTGTTGGGCAAATGTCAAATGCATCCAACAAGAAGAACCAGAGAGAAAATAACAAGTGATAATAAAATTGCAGGGCAGGAGGCTGGAGCCCCCACAGCCCCCCCCCCCCCCCCTCATCCTCATTCCCCCCCCCCAATGAATAGTGACCAGGAGCCCCCTCATCCCCTCCCCCCCCCCAATGAATAGTGACCCTCCCCCCCCCTCATCCCTCCCCCCCCAATGAATAGTGACCAGGAGCCCCCTCATCCCTCCCCCCCCCCAATGAATAGTGACCAGGAGCCCCCTCATCCCTCCCCCCCCCCCAATGAATAGTGACCCTCCCCCCCCTCATCCCTCCCCCCCCAATGAATAGTGACCAGGAGCCCCCTCATCCCTCCCCCCCCCCAATGAATAGTGACCAGGAGCCCCCCTCATCCCCTCCCCCCCCCCAATGAATAGTGACCAGGAGCCCCCTCATCCCTCCCCCCCCCCCCAATGAATAGTGACCTGGAGCCCCCTCAGCCCCCCATCCCCCCCCCAATGAATAGTGACCTGGAGCCCCCTCAGCCCCCATCCCCCCCCCTAATCCCCCCCCTCAGCCCCCATCCCACCCTAATCCCCCCCCTCAGCCCCCATCCCCCCCCTAATCCCCCCCTCAGCCCCCATCCCCCCTAATCCCCCCCCCTCAGCCCCCATCCCCCCTAATCCCCCCCCTCAGCCCCCATCCCCCCCCCCCCCCCTGAATGAATAGTGACCAGGAGTATAATTAAGCAGCCTGTGTAGAGGTGTGGCAGATGGTGCAGTGGAATGAGTTTCCACAGCTCAGTCACTGCTGGGAGTGGCAGTGTGTGTGATATAGAGCCGCACGGCACTGTGAGGACCCAGCCACAGGGGAGGGTGGGTGGAACATCCTCAAAGAAACGCGGGATTATTACTTCTGCTTATGGAATGTAAGACATGAGCTTTATTCATACCTACACCAGCTTCTGTTATAGAGAAGTCACTTTATTCTACCTACACCAGCTTTTGTTCAAGTAAAATCACTTTATTCTACCTACACCAGCTTTTGTTCAAGTAAAGTCACTTTATTCTACCTACACCAGCTTTTGTTCAAGTAAAGTCACTTTATTCTACCTACACCAGCTTTTGTTCAAGTAAAATCACTTTATTCTACCTACACCAGCTTTTGTTCAAGTAAAGTCACTTTATTCTACCTACACCAGCTTTTGTTCAAGTAAAGTCACTTTATTCTACCTACACCAGCTTTTGTTCAAGTAAAGTCACTTTATTCTACCTACACCAGCTTTTGTTCAAGTAAAGTCACTTTATTCTACCTACACCAGCTTTTGTTCAAGTAAAGTCACTTTATTCTACCTACACCAGCTTTTGTTCAAGTAAAGTCACTTTATTCTACCTACACCAGCTTTTGTTCAAGTAAAGTCACTTTGTTCTACCTACACCAGCTTTTGTTCAAGTAAAGTCACTTTATTCTGCCTACACCAGCTTTTGTCCAAGTAAAGTCACTTTATTCTACCTACACCAGCTTTTGTTCAAGTAAAGTCACTTTATTCTACCTACACCAGCTTTTGTTCAAGTAAAGCCACTTTATTCTGCCTACACCAGCTTTTGTTCAAGTAAAGTCACTTTATTCTACTTACACCAGCTTTTGTTCAAGTAAAGTCACTTTATTCTACCTACACCAGCTTTTGTTCAAGTAAAGTCACTTTATTCTACCTACACCAACTTTTGTTCAAGTAAAGTCACTTTATTCTACCTACACCAGCTTTTGTTCAAGTAAAGTCACTTTATTCTACCTACACCAGCTTTTGTTCAAGTAAAGTCACTTTATTCTACCTACACCAGCTTTTGTTCAAGTAAAGTCACTTTATTCTACCTACACCAGCTTTTGTTCAAGTAAAGTCACTTTATTCTACCTACACCAGCTTTTGTTCAAGTAAAGTCACTTTATTCTACCTACACCAGCTTTTGTTCAAGTAAAGTCACTTTATTCTACATACACCAGCTTTTGTTCAAGTAAAGTCACTTTATTCTACCTACAACAACTTCTGTTCAAGAGAAGTCACACAATGTACCAACGATAGATATAGTTGGCAGGGACCTTGAATAAAAAAAGAAAAATACAATGAATATTGCTAGAGCAGTTCTTACCTTCTTCAGTTTCCTGGAGGTAGCGTAGAATCTGTTCATCCTGGATGTTAGTCCACCCGTCGTTGTACTCCAGGGTCTGGGACTGTGGCTGCTGCAAGGCCTCGGCCAGCTTCATGAATCCAGGGTCATCATGATGCTTGCACCGGTGAGGCAGCCGTCCCATCGTCTTACTACCTGAGGTATAATAATCCATGTGACTAGACGAAGATGACGACGAGCTGGGTCGTGGGTGTTGTGAATGAGCATGGAAGTTGGGCAGAGCGCGACCGGGCTCTTCAGGGTCAAAGTGCCGCTGGTAATATCGCTTAGGTTTGCCTACACCCGCCGCCGCTGCAGCAGCGGGCGAGGTTTTCCTCTCTTTCCTATCACGGTGTTTGTGGTCACTTTTCTGTGAAGAAGTGCTGGCATCGTCAGACTGTTGGTCTGACTTGGTGCTGCTAGTGGTGGTGGTGGGGGATGTCTTGGTGGTGTCTACACTAGTGGAGGGGCTGGGTGCTGTACCAGCTTCTATGTATTTATGGGCAAGTCTCCGGTGTTCCTCTAAGGCCTCACTCAGGGGTTTGTGTGGGCGGGACCGGGCCCGGTCAGCGCTGTGTGGTCTGGCTGACCGCCGGGCGTGCCGGTCATCACTCCCTGGTGTAGGGACCCTGGAGGACTGACTCCTGGAGAAGGGCGGTAGGTTTTCATAGATGGCGCTATCCTCAAGGTCAGCCCAACTTCTGTGTTTCATGCTGACACCTTTGCTGTTGCTGCCTTTCTTCCCATGACTTGTTCTCTGCGGGGGAATGCGGGGTTCAGGCGATGGGCCAGCAGCTGAACCAGCTGTCCAACTCCTGTGTTTTGAGCTTCTTTGTTCCCCTTTGCTTCCAGAATCTTCTGGAGGGCTTCGATCACTTTCCTGCGGTGATCTTGATTTTGATTCTTCATGGCTGACACTGCTGTCAAAACTGCTGCCATTGTTGTTGTTGTAGAACCGGTCTGAGTCCCGGTCGTCGCCGGTTGATCGCTCGTCAGAGCTGTGCCGGCTAGCACCATTATGGTCCTTCTTTCTGAGCTGCATGTCTGGCTGCATGTCAGGCGGCAGGGACAGCGGTCCCAGCAGTGTGCCAATACTCTTCTGTGAACCCCAAACATTCTTCTCCAACCGTGGGTACTCACCCCCATCATTCTCTGATTCTCCATCCAAACTCTTGGTATTGTACTTTTCCTGATCAGATATATCAAAGCTATCAAATCCATCATCAAACTCTTCTTCATCATCCTCCACATCCTCATCTTCCATCTCTCCATCTCTGAAAATGTCCACCACTCTAGCAGGGTCGGCAGGCTCCACCCATTTTCTATACTCTTTATCATCTGCATGTGAAGTAGCTTTCCTAAGGCTATAAGTACCAAGTTTATTAAGACTAGCACTAGATCTATGTTTTCTCTCACTCCTCTGTAAGCTGCCTATGCCACTGTCCTGTTTCTCATGACTAATCTTCAGGCTGGCTCCCCTAGAGGGAGGTCCAGGGGCTTTCTCTAATTGTCCAGTAGCAGAAATAAGTTCAGCAGTATTCCAGCTTTTGGATTTTTCTCTCCGGTTCACCCGGAATTGTTCTGCTTTTGATTCATGCCGTGAGGCATAGCTTGAGGGAGAAAGGTCCTCAGACTCAGTTGTGGCCTCAGCTATTGTAGGAGGACTGGTAGTAGATAGGGTGACTGGTCGGTCTTTGCTTGTCGGCGTGGTCTGGCATTCAGAACTGCGGCCACTGCGACTGCTAGAGTCTGAAGCATAGCCGACCTCCCCATGTGTGAGGTTACTGCGGGTGCCTCCCAGGCCGCGCGTGTTGGCCGCAGCCTCCCTCAGGGAGCCTACTGGAGTCATGGGCTGGCTTGGGGGGCTGCCCACTCCTCCTCCAGCAGCTATCACCCTAGGGTCATCTCTCCATAGGCGGGGGTCCTCTGGGGAGGGTAGATGCTTAGGTATCTTAATCCCTTTACCTCCTCCTGACCCTTTCCTCTCTCCTGTTCTCCTGTCCCCTCCTCTGCGGGTGGAGGAGGTGGACCTGGAGGATGCCCTGTAGTCTGGGGTGTCTTGGGAGGGTTTATCACTGAAGGGGGCAGGGGGTGGGGGCGGCCAGGTATCGGTACTCTCACAGTACCCACTCTCCAGTGTGCTGCTAGCATACTCCTGTGTGCCACCTGGAGTAACCATAGCAACCTCTTCTCCAGAATGGGCTCTAGTACTATCCACAGACACCTCCGACTCCACCCCTTCCTCCTCCTCCTCTTCCTCATCATCATCATCTATAATTGCTGTTCCAAGGTCCTCCCCATCATCTTCCTCCTCTTCCTCATCCTCACCAACAATCTCCTCATCCTCATCATCCTCGGTCTCCAGAGACTGAGCATATGTCTCAGCCTTCTTATTGATCTCCTTGAGCTTGGCGTTGAGTTCCTCCAATAGCTCAGATTGCTGGAAGAGCTCCTGCTGCTTCCTGATCCTCTCCCTCTCCTCCTGTAGCATGTCCAGTTGCTGCTGGTTCTTGTAGAGCTGGTATTGCAGCTGCTTGATGCTCTTGAGGCTGAGTTCATCGGCCTGCACCGTTGTACCTAACAATGCACTGTTGATGAACTTCATGTTGGTCTGTCTACTTGTTCCTCCAGCCCCTGTACTGGAAGATGTGATCCCCATATATGCACTGGCTGCTCTGAAGTCAGTCCTTCTCATTAATACAGGATCATCATAGTCTGTGTCAGACAGCGATCCAGATTTTCTACGGGATCGACCTGTTGCTCGGTCAGCACTTACATCTCTTGGTCGTGCTCGCCTGTCTAAGGCTTCAGGGAGATACGGAGCAGAGCCTGGTATAAGTGCTTGAGGTGAGCGATAATAGGGGTATCCAGGGTCATACCTGGCTCTGTCCATTGGTAGAGGCATCCTGGACCTGGGGTCGGCCCCAGGCATGCCCATCTCCCCGCCCCCACCCCCGGGGCGGCGGGCCAGCGGGTGGTAGCCACCCCAGGGGCCAGCCCCAGGAGGGAAGTACTGGCCACCCATCTCATACTCACCCGCCTTGTTCTCATACATGTAATGTGTATCCTTTAGCTTCACACCTCTAGTGGGTGTTATGTCAACCTTTACAATCCTGGCGTCCACTTTGACACCTCTTGGAGGTGTGACGTCACGGTACACATGATGAGGGTGGCCAAACAAGGGCGGGGGTTGTCCCCGACCAGTAGGTGGCGGTGTCATGTCACGACCAGCCATCCCGGGCGGGTACATACGTGGGGGCAGACCTCCAACATTGGGAGGCAGACCCCCAACCTCTGGTCCACCACTGTACCTGATGTCTCTCCCCCTCTCATCTCTCATCGGGTAAGGGTATTGGCGAGGGCTCACTATCGGCTGACCATTCCGCTGAGAGGGGGTTGACGCGGGAGGCGGTGGTTCACCGGAGAGTTTAGTACTGGTGGGGTCTGGGGGGCGGCAAGACCAGGAATACGGGGGCGGAGACGAGGCGAAGACTTGCTGTGTCCTCTCATGGTGGTACCACGCAGTACCAGATGTTACCCCTGCACTGGTGGTGTCCTTGTACCCTATATCCATGGTAACTACCTGACTATCAGCCCTCCTATACACGTAATGTAATCCCTGTAGTAGTAGTGGGCAGGTAACTCATTCACCAACATCCTCCTCACAACCCAGCACACCATGCTCATTATCTATTTATTATCAGAAGATAATTATTGTGATATTTGTATTCCTTGTAAGATTCAATATTTTATAATTGCTTCACTTATACCACATATTCTGTTGTACCAACAGATAGTATCACAAGAACTTCAACACTTCCACAGATTTCTACCACCGATAAGTGGCATTCACACATATATAACTTCCACAGATAAAGAGAAGATTAAATCTTAAAGATTCTCCATTAATGATCACAATGAAAGCAACTTGAATCAATTTCAGAATTTGTGAGAGATTCTGATCCTTATCAATCTCTCCCCGATGTAGGTCAATCAATTCTCATTTAACTCCAACAACTTGAGAACGTGAGCCTTTTCACTAGTTACTATTTATAGAATAAAAATATAGATGTAACCATTTATTTTACTCGTAACAATGTAACAGATCCAATGCCGGTACTCATAAGTTATCCATCCACAACATTTATTTCAAGATTTTTTTCTAAAATCCTGACTTGAAGTACTTTTTGTTGAAATAAGTTTCATTTTACAGCTGCCATATTTCCAGTAGATCCAGTGTGTATTTAATAGCGGTAATCCAGGCTGAACCCTGCTTCTGGAATCCATTGATATGCACCAATTATGCAGATTAATCCATTCACATATGCCATAAATTCAACATAATATCCCTCTATATCTCCTATTTCTCAGGAGATATATATAGAATATATAAGTCCATTAACAGGTAGATTCCTCATATAACGGTATAAATCGTGTATAACTGAGTAGGGAAGTTTAACACGAGGAATATTGTCTCACACGCGTGTGTTTCTGACAGGGAGAGAGAGAGAGGTTGGTTCCTTCCTGCTATGATGCAACCCAGCGTGTGCTAGAGGTGACACATACCTAGTGTAAGGTGTATAGAGGAGTGTGTGGGTGGGTCATGCACCAGTAACTACACTATATCTCACACACACGGGGGAAGTGTACTGTGTATATGTACACTTTCCCTTTTATTCATATGATTCACCTTTGATGTTATAGGCACAGATGGAACCTATGGGTTGTAGCTTTATGTCCTGTCACACATACAACTCCTGTGTTTCACACATATAGGGCTATATTCCAACTCTTCTCCTCAATTCCTCTAGTTCCTTTTAAGTTTCCTGTCTTCTCATGTTTGATTCTCTTTTTCATTTGCACTATATCATTCTAAATTTCTTAGAATAATTTTCAAATTTATATTATTTTTCGGGCTGTATTTTTCAATCACGGTGTTTTTGTTTCTCTTTTTCCCCGATTTGTTCAGTTCAGTTTGTCTCTCTCTCTATTGTTCCCTCCTCCAGGTGCGGATCCTGTCGTTCTTTTAGGTCAGAGACCCTGGAGAAATCCCATGTGTAATCCCAGACGAGTTGCCATGGTAACACCTATTTTTAAAAATGGTAAAAACACACAAATTGGTACTTTTTCGGAAGCAAAATCTCAGATCTCAATCCCCCACAGAACAAATAAAGATTCAGTCGTATTCAAGTTCAAACTTGACAGAACTGATCTGTTTTTAATCTGTGCTTGTAATATAAAGTTGTTATTGATATTAAATAGTCTTTGATATGAACTGATACAAAGGATGTTCCATTATATCCGTCCATACAGAGCATTCCAGTCAGGACATGTCCCAGTAATTATCTTATAAATATTGAGTACTATTGGGCTTAATATACATATATCATTCAGTGTTTGACCCTATATTTCCATGGCAACAGGGTAGGTGTCGATAGAGACATAATGGGTTACTACCACCACTGGTACCAGGTGGGGCATTCATGTTACCACACGTGTACATATATGGATCAGAGTTTCAGAAAATGTACAATTTGTCTTCAGGAATCCTTTCAAATAACACAAATTTAAGACAAAAATGATGTTTAAAATTCAGTTTAACACAACCAAACACATCCTTTAAATCAACTCAATACCAAATATACTCAGATATACCTAGTTTTGACCATTTTTCAGCCCTAATTTAGCAGAATTTATTAAATATGTAGATCTGCCAATTGTACATTTTCTGACAATCTGACCCATATAGTAGTGTATCATAATGAGTAAATGTAGGTGCACACAAGGCACATATTAGTAACATCTCTATGTTTAGCATTGTATGAAACCTACAGATGTGTGATATGAATATGAGTGTTGGAGCTAATGTTAATTGTCTGTGAGGGTTAGAATGTACAAGTGTGGGTGCACTGGAGCATGTAAATGTATGATTGAGATGTGTGTCATGTATATAGGTGCGGGGTGCAGGGGTGCAGGGGTGGGTGCAGGGGGTGGGTCAGTAACACGGGGGTGGGGTGGGGAGTGGGTGGGTCAGTAACACGGGGGCGGGGTGGGGGGGGGGGGGTTTACCCCTTTATGAAGGGCCATAGCCACTTCAGGAAAAACAAACAATATTGAATCAGATCAAGATTATAAGATAGAGCTCTTTAGTCTTTAGATTCTATGATTATTAAAAATGTTTCTCCACAAAACAAACGTCAGAGAATGAATAGTTTAGACATTCATTGATTAAACTAAATACAACTGGGTGTATATGTGTGTGTGTGTGGGGGGGGGGGGGGTCACATAGACTTGTTAATCCCTGAAGGTCGATATCAACATCAAAGATATACAAACTGTATTAAATCAGATTATAAGATCTGTTTACACTTAGAAATATAGGAATATTGAGAAATGTTTCTCTACAGAAGCACCAAACTTAATAAAGTCATGCTGATACATGTACACCCAGTGCCTCCCCTGTAGCGAGGGGAATAGAGGGGGCGGGTAGAGGCAGTATGTGAGCTATGTTATCACCCTCTGCCTTGCCAGCGATTAACCGCAACAATTCCACTCTTCTAGTTGTATATTATATGCCATGTTCATTCTGGATCAAGCTGACGTTAGAACTATTGAAATTCATTTGATATAAGTGTAATTAATTTAGATTATTTTAAAGTATTATTTTGCCCATGAATTCACAACAATTTGTTGTTGGTTGTATTTCACATGTGGAGGGTTGAATGGTAGACGGGGAGGGGTAGTGGGAGAGAGAGAGGTAGAGGTAGAGGTGGAGGGTTGAATGGTGGAGGGAGAGACACGGGGAGGTAGAGGTGGAGGGTTGAATGGTAGAGGTGGAGTGTTGAATGGTAGAGGTGGAGGAATGGTTGAATGGTAGAGGTGGAGGAATGGTTGAATGGTAGAGGTGGCGCGGTATGTGAGCGTGAGAATGTGTGTAAAGTATTCAGTCATAAAAACACCAGCCTTGGAATGTGGCCATGTGTCACCTAGACTAGGTCAGGGGGACGCGGGGGCGGGGGGTTATAGTCCTGTCAGATCATTATTCACTGGATATATGAAATATAATAGAAAGTGAGAGCGAGAGAGCGAGAGGGAGAGAGAGGGAGAGAAGAGGGAGAGGAGAGAGGGAGGGAGAGGAGAGAGAGGAAGAGAGAGTGGGAGAGAGGGAGAGAGAGTGGGAGAGAAGAGGGAGAGAGAGGGAGAGGGAGAGAGAGAAGAGGGAGAGAGGGAGAGAGAGGGAGAGAAGAGGGAGAGAGGGAGAGGAGAGGAGAGAGAGGAGGGAGGGAGAGAGAGTGGGAGAGAGGGAGGGAGGAGAGATAGAGAGTGGAGAGAGAGGGAGAGAGGAGAGATAGAGAGAGTAGAGAGGGAGAGGAGAGAGGGAGAGGGAGGGAGAGAGGGAAAGAAGAGAGGGAGAGGAGAGAGAAGAGAGTGAGGAAAGAGAAGGAGAAGGAGAGAGTGGGAAGAGAGGGGGAGAGAGAGGGAGAGAGTGTTGGGAAACAGGAGACAATATTGTATTTGTAATATGTTGTAAATCTGTGAAATATAAATTTCTATTAAGTATTAGTAATAAATGAAGTGCATGTCTAGCAGTTATATTTACACAAGTGTTAAACGGTTATAATTCGTGTCATATGAATGTGTCATATTTAGCACACATCAGCAGTGATTTAAGCTGTTATGGTTGGGGGCCCTATACACGTAGGGTGGGGTGTATTATAGTGGTGGGGGCGGGGTAAGGTGGGGTGTATGGGTGAAGGGGGTGTATTATAGTGGTGGGGGAGGGGTAGAGGCATATGGAGGGGTGTGGTTAATGGTTTACACCTGGCAGGTGTAACACCAGGTGATTATACAGGTGTTGGGGCAGTGAGAGGGGGCGGGGCAACACCTATATACGGTAATACATCACCTACACCTATATACGGTAATACATCACCCCCTACACTATATGGTCATGGGTGTTTGTGCACATTCTGGTGTGGTCAGAATTTATAAAAAGTCACATAATCTGGTATATTAATATGTCAAATAGGGAATTCAGACGCCTGGGGTGGAGAAAATACCAAGATTATTGACAAAAAACTTAGTTAAGTTGTGCCTTAATGGAATATCAAATTTCAATGAACATGTAATAATTTAAGTTACTTTTTATTTTATATGTGATGAATTTATTGCTTTCCAATTGTACTACTACTATTTACGTCACTTTAAATTGCCAATATTTTGATGTTTTCGTATTTAAATAATTATTATTATCTGTTTATCTGTAGAAATAACATCATAGATGTAATGTGAGTAAGCAAACTAAATACCTTTAATCAAATCAAATTTAATTTTAAATGTGGCCAATCAGTTTTTAAGAATTGTTTTAAAATTGAAGATAAAATATGGTACGCCAGTAGTTTCAACCTGATGGCCAGTTTCACTAAACATGTCTGTAACTCCACTGAGCCACAAGGCCTCACATGTTGTGATAAGGAAATTAAAACATCCTAACCAACATAAAAACAACCGGTTGTTGGCCCAGTTTTCTTTCCAGAACAACATCATTTATTCATAACTAACTCAACTGATGTCAGAACTGCGAAACTGCTTTTGTTTTAGGATGTTTTTTTCTGAGTGTAAAAAGTGGAATGTGGCGGCCTGAGGGAGCGTGATGGGGTGGGGGGGAAACATGAAACATTGTAACAAGGCATTACTATTGTCGTGCCTTTAGCTGCACGCAGGAATAAAGGCTATTTGTGTGTTAGTGGCTGTGTGAAGGAGGAGGAGGAGGAGGAGGAGGTGGAGGGGGAGGGGGAGGGGGTGGAGGAGAGGGAGGAGGAGGAGGAGGAGGGGGTGGAGGAGAGGGAGGAGGAGGAGGAGGAGGAGGGGGTGGAGGAGAGGGAGGAGGAGGAGGAGGAGGAGGATGAGGGGGTGGAGGAGAGGGAGGAGGAGGAGGAGGAGGGGATGGAGGAGAGGGAGGAGGAGGAGGAGGATGAGGGGGTGGAGGAGAGGGAGGAGGAAGAGGAGGGGGTGGAGGAGAGGGAGGAGGAGGAGGAGGAGGAGGGGGTGGAGGAGAGGGAGGAGGAGGAGGAGGAGGAGGATGAGGGGGTGGAGGAGAGGGAGGAGGAGGAGGAGGAGGGGGTGGAGGAGGAGGAGGGGGTGGAGGAGAGGGAGGAGGAGGAGGAGGAGGAGGAGAGGGAGGAGGAGGAGGGGGTGGAGGAGAGGGAGGAGGAGGAGGAGGAGGAGGAGGAGGGGGAGGAGGGGGAGGAGGAGACTGTATTGTAGGATGTGTGTATCTGCTGACAAGATCCTACCGGTACAGAGCACCTGATAGAGCATATCTCAGCCTCACACAGAGGATTGTGTGTGGTGCAGCATAGGGATGCAGAGAGAGAGAGAGGAAGAGATTGAGAAAGACGGAGAGGAGAGAGAAAGAGAGAGAGAGAGGAAGAGGGAGAGAGAGGAGAGAGAGGAGAGGGGAGGGGGACAGAGAGAAGGAGAGGGAGAGAGGGGATAGGAGAGAGAGGAGAGAGGGAGAGAGAGGAGAGAGGGAGAGAAAGAGGGGGAGGGAGGGAGAGAAAGAGGGGGAGGGAGGGAGAGAAAGAGGGGGAGGGAGGGAGAGAAAGAGGGGGAGGGAGGGAGAGAAAGAGGGGGAGGGAGGGAGGAGAGAGGGAGAGAGAGAGGAGAGAGAAAGGAGAGAGAGAGGAGAGAGAAGAGAGAGAGGGAGAGAGAGAGAGAGGGAGAAGAGAAAGAGGAGAGAGAGGAGAGGAGAGAGAGGGGGAAGGGTATATGATAGAGAGCAGGACAGGTGAGAGGTAGAGTACAGTAGAGGAAAGAGATCATATTTTAAATGTTTTTGTACATGAATTTTATACATTTTGTACATTATAAGATACAACATGAACACCTGGTGACAGTGGTAGTAATGGGTAAATACAGTATACTACTGACAATCGTCTATTTGTAACACCTTTGCTCGTTATGTGTTTAAAACGAGGACTTAAAATCATAATCCTAACGTACCATTACCCTGTTGCCATGATACAGTCAACACAATACCAAATATACTCAGATATAGTAGCTTGTATTTATTATTTTTGAGCCTAATTCACCAATCCTCTCAAATAACCCACATTTAAGACAAAAATGAGCTTCAAAATGTAGTTTAACATAACAGAACTGATACTTTAAATCAATGTGATACCAAATATACTTAGATATACCCGGTATTCTTCATTCAGATATACCTAGTATTTATCATTTTTCAGCCTAATTTAGCAGAATGTTCTGCCACCCTGACCAATATATGAACACCCCCCCCCCCACACACACACACACCCCAGGTTGACACCCCAGCTCCCAGAGGTCACTCGTGTCGGTATCTCTCTGTATTGATCTATCATCGATCATTGAACCAGTATTGATTATTCATCATTATATTTCCATTCCATCATTTATTCAACATTAAAACGTTGCTCTTTACTGGGAGCCTAGAGACCACCGGGATGGTAAACACCATTTGGTAATTTTGATATGAATAGAGTTTTCTGAGATTAAAAGGGATATTTGTAATAGATTTCTTCAATGATATTGAATTTCTTCCTCCACATTATATTAATTTAGATGCTAAATGCAGACAATATAAATAGCATGTCTGTCATTGCATACAGTGACTTAATTATTAGCCAGAATGAGATGGAGTGGAATTGAATGGAATTGAAGAGATACAATCAATGTTAAGTGTGTAGTTTATATTTGTTGCTTTAAATTAGCCAAGAATTCACCCATAAACTACAACCTGTACATCAGGCCAAGAAAATAGGTTTGTTTCCGCCCCCCCCCCCGCCCCCACTAGCCCCGTACGTCGAAAAACCTACCCCTACTCATCTAAACTATTAAGCCTAAAAATAGATTT
This sequence comes from Sthenelais limicola, assembly GCA_942159475.1. NCBI lineage: Eukaryota > Metazoa > Annelida > Polychaeta > Phyllodocida > Sigalionidae > Sthenelais > Sthenelais limicola. Next base: position 4,782,931 of record OW804095.1, on the reverse strand, counting down.
TTCAGTTCCTGGAACGTGGTTTCCTAAAAAAAAGAAATTTCGTAACCTAATTTTCAGTTATATAAATCAGAAAAACACCTATTTTTTCTTTGGCCTCAGAGATACATACACGCCCCCTATACGTCACCACCGGAGTGACATCAGTACCCAGGGTCACTACCAGGGGGAGGGGGCAGCAAAGCAGATACACATGGACGGGGGGGCGGGGGGGAGCCCCCCGCCCCCCCCCCCCCCTTTTATCAGAACCACCTTACACGGCAAGTGTTGAGAACACGATCCTTCTTCTTCTGAAGTTGTTTCGTGGGAAAAAGAAAGAATCATTTCCGATTTTGGATTGAAACAGGATCATAAGAAATGCACTAGCGAATTTTTTTATGCAATCCCATTAATTTTTCTTTTGTGAACTTTGTGAAGGGTTTCGCGATAGCTTAATATTTTCATTTTTTAGTTAATTTTAATTTTACTTTTCATCCAGAATTGGCAGAAACGCATGAAGGAGTAAAAACGTAAGAATTTAGAACTTTGCCTTTTCACATGACTTATCACAAGCCAATATGATGTGACGCTATAACGGACATGATATGTTTGGTATAATTTTGAATAAATACTAAAAAGTCATAAGTCGACAAAATGGATTTTGAGATACCATTGAAAAGATGAGATAAAGTGGATTCCAATGATATTAACATTTCGGAAATCTAAAAAGTATTTCTATATTTTATGTTGGAAGTTTGTAATATTTCTGGGTGGACATTTACTAGTAAAATAAGCTAAATATACTACATTAGATGACTTTAGAAACACAAGGATATATTAAACACACTGTCTTGAAATTTGGTACATCTATTTATACGACTTAAAGCGGTAAATACGCCAAAAGTGAGAACATTCCTACAAAGATTTAAATCACTTTGGGGAATATAAATTTTGCGATTTATGACTTATTTGTCTATGACACCTCCCCAATATCCACACATGAGAACCTCTAGTTTGGCCTAAAGTATATATTATTTCTCCCACATATCCCTAGTTTGGCCTAAAGTATATATTTCTCCCACATATCTCAGGGAATGAATCAATTAAACAGCCATCATTGTCACATAATGTGCCGTGTTGCCACCATTTGCCCGCCAGATCCGGGATCTAAAACACAACACAAGGTGTTTCCGTGCAGGGAAAGAGTCGTTATTGGGGGAATTACGGTAATGAGGGCTCCTCAGTACACTGCCCCCCCCCGCCCCCCGCCCCTGGGGTGGTATAATACCTGCACCGGGCACCCTCCCCCTCCTCCAGTACCTCCTCCTGTATGAGGGTCAGGGTGTTAGAAGATGCACAATCAGCAGCTGATTTAGTAAATTCTGCTAAATTAGACAGAACGATGATAAATACTAGGTATACCTGAGTCTGGGTTGATACAAAAGGTGTGTTTATTATGTTGAACTGTATTTAAAACCTCTGTTTTGTTTTACATTTGGGTTATTTGAGGGGATTTGTGAGGGTGAATTTTCTGACGTCACCCTCAGATCCTGGGGGTGGGGGTGGGGAGTTATAAGGGGGCATGGTGGTTTGTTGGGGCTGACCATCGTAGTACAAAGAATATCTTTTTATATCATTATTATGAATTTATAAGAAATTTTATTTTTTATCAAAGAAAACTGTTTATTTTTACAGGAACATATCACGTCCGCTCAGAATTTCTTGAAATTTCTTTAGATTTTATATTTTGACTAGGCAAGAATTAATTTCAAAATTATTAAAAAGTGTGTGGGGGTGGGGCTGACCATCGTAGTACAAAGAATAATTTATTGTATCATTATTATGAATTTATAAGAAATTTTATTTTTGATAAAAAAAACTGCAAATGATTTAATTTTGTACAGGAACATACCACGTTTGCTCAGAATTTCTTGAAAGTCTTTTAGATTTTAGATTTTGACTAGGCAAGAATTAATTTCAGAATTATTACAAATGTGTAGATTTAGATGGCAAAGACCAAGAATTAATTCCAAAATTATTAAAAAATTGTAGATTTAGATGGCAAAGACCATTGTCTATGGTTATGTCAGGGGGCCAGACCCCCTAAGCCCCCTTTCCCCACCAGCACAAACCTCAGCAGGAACCACCAAGCACCACCATATTCAGAGAATTGATTTTTTACCTCTCCTACTCCGTCCAGCAACGGTAAATAATAAATCTGATTTCCTCCCCTCGCCAATGGGCAGGCGATGAGTTGATGGGGGGAGGGGGGGGGGGGGTTACTGCCAGCACAAGTAGGGGAGAATCAATTGAGGGTATGCACCAAGCACTGTGGCAATTTGCTAGGAATATTTAGCAAATTCCAAGCACTTAAGGCAAGGTTGTAGATCATTCATTCACCAGTGCAGTATGGATCGCCTTTCTCCTCCCACCGCTAGCTTGAGTTGTCTTTATGAATCATTTCATCCCCTCTGGCTGCGTGCGCGTAGAGGTCACAATTCCGGACACTTCCGGGCAAATCCCAACAAAATGCAACAAAATCCGACCAAATCCCGGCGATTTATGGAGCTTTTGGAAGTTTTCCTGTGTGTCTAAGTGGTCTTTGACCGATCCCCACTTAGCTTAGGGCTCCATGACAACCGGGTAAAAAGCGCGGGAAAATTGGATTTCGGCAGACGACTTCTAGCTCCAGTGTCATAAACAATCCTAGACTAGGATCATTTTTAGTCTCCAGGGAGACTTAACTTGAATAACATGTCAGCTTTTCTCAAAATAATAACAACAAGTATCCTGTCTCTGTCCATTAACTAACACAAAAATCGAAAAAAAACAAAGATTTGTATTCGTGCCTTCAAAGAATGGTTGACAGTGTTATTCCACTTCCCAATCCATGGAGGTTTCACTGGCAGGGCGGATGAGGAAACCCACCACAAAAACTGTCATGAATCCTTGGCTATGTTTTGCTTGGCTGGTTTTGCCTGAGTTGTATCACAGTGGTGGTGGGGTGGATGTTGTTGTGGTATGTAGCATGGGGGGCGAGGGCAAGCACCCCCTCCTCCTCCATTACCCCTTCCTCCTCCTCTACCACCACCTCCACACCAACAACCACTACTGACATGCCATGCAATCAAGTCATTCATTCATATATACACAACCTAGTTTCACTCTCCTCCTCCTCCTCCTCTTTCTGTAGCAGAAATAGCTACACTCTAACAAACACTGGCTGGTATGTTCCGACGACACCTTTCATTAAAAACTTTCCCTCTCTGTGTACAGCTAGAGCTGTTATACAGGGAGGAATTACACTATATATGAGTGTAAAAGTGGTTGGGTTTCACTGCCTGTGTCCTATTTAAATCACAATATGTTGTTTGAGTGAAACAGGCCAGAGGTTGATCGTTGTACTAACACCTTTCTCTCATCTCTTTGATCCTTGTATAGAAGAAATATTTCTGTCACTTTTTCCGGAAATGTTGATAAATCCAGGATTCACATCAAAGCACACACCAAGGCATCTATCCCTACACAGACTCACACATATCAGGGATAATCCACATATATCAATATAAAACTCCGGAATATTCACACCAAGCTCTCTCTCTCTACTTATAGCTTATGTATGACATTTATATTTTCCACAAACAGGCACAAGATGAGAGAAGGGACTTGTCCACATGTCTATCTATCTATATATAGGGCTGCCCCCCGCCTGGAGGGGGGTATATAGTATAGACATACACCTGTATTGACCGGTATACAGGTGAGGGAGGGGTAGGTAGGTAAAGGTGAAATCAATGGAGCCGACACACGGCAGGTAAACAATGTATACAGACTGGCCTTACACCTCCTCCTCAACCCTCCTCCAACTACTGTCTCTATCTCCTTTTTCTCTTTCTGAAGAAAATTTTTCTCTTTCTTTATCTCATTTCTCGGTAATTACTCACATACACGAGTACAACACATTAATTGGTCATTTAAAGGCAGAGTCATGTGTGTGTCTTCGCATTCTTTCTCTCACTTCTACTCTTTTTCTCCTTTCTATCCCTTCTGCTCCTTCTATTCCTTCCCTCTGAAGGTACTCCAATGAAGGAACTATTTTGATGTCATTTTTCGGGGGTAAAATCCTTAAATGTTGCCGTCTAGTAGCACCAGGGCTCAGTTACAATATTTTCCCATCACATATCCACACGAGGCCGTGTAAATCATTTATTGATAGCCTGGGATTTCATCACTGATAGCTTGGTACTCCATTCTATGTATTACCAGGGCTGTATATGGTATAGTATGTATAGCCTATAGTGTAGGGCATCAGCTGGTAGCCATATCTCACAGTGTTATGCTGGTTTCACCCGTACCGGGGGTGCAATCATTACTCACTATCCATATAGTACACAGGGTGCTATACCTGAATCATAATCCCTCCTGGGCAACACCTTATACATTAGTCGTTAATCCCTGGATTAAGGGGGATAATCCGTGGGAGACGCGCTTATACATACAAGCTGGTATTGGTAGGCAGCGGAGAGAAGAAGAAAATCCCACTCATTGAAGGTCCGAGGTGGTGGTGGTGGAGGGGAGGAGGAGGGGCTTTAAGACTGGTCCTACCGGGGAACGCTAGCCGCGTCTCCCGTCAACCTGTCCCCAGAGCCCGTAAAGCTGTCAGCGGGTGAGGGGGGATGGCTAGATACCACCCCAGGCAAACACCACGATGGGGATATCCTTGCTTTCTTCCCCAGTGAATGAGATTCCACCTCCTCCTCCTCTCCCTGTCCTCTGTCCTCTCCCTGTCCTCTCCCTGTCCTCTGTCCTCCCTCTGTCCTCTCCTTGTCCTCCTCATATACAATGTCTCGGCCCCAAATCCACCTGTTTCTCCTGGAATGATAACACAGCATGTGTCCCACTCCCCACCACAGACCTAGACACAGCAATAACTCGGGCCTGCTTACCCTTCTCACATAAAATCCGTTACCAAGGTAATCCTAAAATATGGTAGAAAATCAATACACACAGATCCAGCGCAGGAAATGAAAGAATGTACTTAGATCAACAAGCAGGAGAAGGGACGAAGGTAGACTTCCATATTTAGCCTCTTATTCCTCTACCTCTCCTCTGTCACTGGTATAATAATAAAACGGTCAGTCCCCTTTAGACATTTGGGGTGAGGATATTGACCATTGCCATGGTAACTGCCTGGTTTACCCCCTCCTTGTTGAACCCCTACACATGCATGTTTGCATGCACGCACGCACGCACTCTAAGTACAAATGAAAGAATGAATGAATGGATGGAGGCTGGGTTAAGATTCCAATGGTTTAACTATACATCCTCCTCCTCCCGCTCCTTCTGCTTCTATCTCGCTCCACTATAGTAATCACACACAGACACTTGTAGATCAGAATCTGCTAGAAACGGCACAAATCCTCCTCCAGTAGGTTGGCAAGGAGACGACACCCTGGAGGGAGGCTGTGACAAGGTGGTAGCACCACATAAGGTATAGGTAAGACTGCTCCTCCTCCTCCAGCACCGTGTAGTGGTGGAGGTGTGTGTGGATGCAGGGCGACTATACGACTGGCGGACACTGTATCTCAGCCTAGTGGTGGTGGTGGTGGTGGTGGTGGTGGCGGTGGCGGTAGTGGTGCGCACCACTCGTAGCAAGGTGCTGGGTAGAGAGCTGGCCGCTTCCCTGCGCTATAGTCTGTCCAAGGCAGGTTGAGCTCAATTATCTAGGTCACTGTGACCTATATTGGTCAGTTTAAATAAATTTAAGTGTTTGTTTTTCCAGTTTGTTAATAGCGTTGGATTTTTTTGTGTGAACGTGTACGCATACCATTCCACGATTATAGTCTGGCCAAGATGGGTTGAGCTTATTTATGTAGGTCAGGGTGACCTAGTTTAGTCAGACATATTTATATCTATTGGAAAAATAAATTGAGCTATTCTCTCCTTGCCACTTGACAGTCAATAAACTGTAGCTGTATGTACTGCATAGAGAAAGATCCCCCCATGTATAGTCTGTCCAAGGTAGATTGACCTTAGGTCCATATGTCAGGTCCTATAGATAATGAAGCTACTGTAAATGAAGGTGACCGTGATATATCTAAATTAACAAACTTTTGGCCATTTTGTTCTTCTATGTGAAGCTAATGTAGATTAAACTAGTTTCCCAATGTTTTCCTCCCAGATATATCCCTGCTCCATAACTCACCTATAAAGTAAACATGTACATACTATAGACGAGTAGGAGGAGTCAGGATGATTGACAGGTGAGTCAGGATGATTGACAGGTTTTCTGAAAGACCTGTATTTATACAGAGGTTGTACGCCATATTGTCCATGTAAATTGTCATCATTACAAAACGGAAATAAAAGTTATCATATGTATTTAAAAAAATTAAAAAAATATCATCATCAATATATATCAACACCATATTGCATATTGTCCATGTAAATTGTCATCATTACAAAACGGAAATAACGGAAATAAAGGTTATCATATAATTATATATTTTTTTTTAAAATTAAAAAATATCATCGATATTGTTAAACACCACATTGCTCACTTCTCATGAGCTAGCTATGGTACTAGATGTGTGTTACATTTAACATTTGGGCCAGAAAATGTACAATTCAACTTCACCAATCTTCTCAAATAACCCAAATTTCAGACGAAAATAAAGTTCAAAATACAGTTCAACCTAACCAAACAGATTGCAAGAATCAATGCAATGCCGAATATACTCAAATTTACCTGGTATTGGCCAAATTGCAGCTTAATTTAGCAGAATTTACTAAATGTGTACAGCTGTCAATTGTACATTTTTTGAAAATCTGACCCATGTACAGTACTTAACCGTGGGTGTACCAGCCCAGTTGTTACCTCATCGGGCAATAATTCAATTTCAAATTCTATGTGGTACTATAGCTGACCTCAATGTGACCTTTATTGATCACATGGTAAAACTTCCTGCAATAAAAACTGTTATAAAAAACATCACAAGGTAAACATGGCCCAGGGTATAGCAAACATTATTTTCCAACACCGGGTCTTTATTCAGAATTTAGACAACATTCAAGGGCGTATACAGTAACTTACAATGCTCTTGTTTATCAACCCAAAGTTAATCCAATCATTTGTTTTCTGCTATCGTATCAATATCAAACCTACCGTGTATGCTATCTACTCTCATGATGCTATAAAAATAAAATGTTGCACCACATTTATGACTCGTGTTATGCTTACTTTCTACCTACGTCAACGGATATTAACTTCCGTTATTAAAAACTACGTACATGTTTATTATTATACAAATTGAGACACCAATTTATGGCAGACTTTATTTGAATCTTTTAAAATGTCCCTCAAAACATACTGTTGTATTACAGTATGTGGTGGTCGTTGATGCATCCTTATGGCGATTTTGTTTTTAGACTGAGCTGATAAAAATGCTGTTCATTATTTTAAAAGGTCACCAAAACAAATACAAAAATGTGTTGAGTGTATGACGTTGATGTATGATTATGATGAATTCACGAATAATGAAGGATGAGGGCTATTAGATATTTATTTCATACGTAATCAACAAGAGAAGACGATTTTAATGACATTTTACCTTGGTTTCCATCGAGTTTGTGGACAAGATTTCCGAATCACATACGTATGTGATACGAGATTTCTAATGGCACCCCCGAATGGCACCTCTGTAATCACACACGTATGTAATAATAGTAGTAGTGGTATATTGTAAATCAACGAAAGTAATGTATTATGTAGATAGAATAGTAAATTAAGTAATGTAATAATGTAATTAATTTAAGTTTGCAAGGGTTGAGAAATGACTTTTCAATTGGCAGGTGAAACGTACCACATTGTCTGAAATTCTGTCCAATGAAATTTGTTTGAAAAAAATCCTTATCAGTTAATGATCTGTTTTTACATTTTAGAAATAAAACTGCTGGGAAAGATATGTTCCCCATAATAGTTGGGTTTGTTTTCAAAATGAAACTAAACATCATATCAGCATATCAGCATTTAAAGCTACAACGGTTTGTCCAAGACCAGTGAGGAATATTTGAATTAGTTGAATGTGTGGTGACGACCCTTGACCTGAGGTGAGGAGGTGAGGAGTGTTTACTACCTGCACCCTTACCCTCCTATACTACACACCCACACACGGGGTAAACACAAACACCCTTACCCTCCTACATGTGTACACACCCTTACACACGGGCTACACACCCACACACGGGGTAAACACACACACACTTACCCTCTTACTACACATGTGTACACACCCTTACACACGGGCTACACACCCACACACACAGGTAAGCACACACATCTCCACACACACTGCGCTAACTGACACTCCGTCACACCCCCAGGTACAAGTGGGTCGAAATCCCTCACAGTCTAGGCTCAAAGTTGAGAAAGTCCCTTCATATTGAGGGATTTCAAACCAATCGATGTCTGTCATTAATCCGTTAATAATAAATATTATCAGTATATTTTGAAATCGTTTTCGCTGCAATTTTCCCACAATAGCTTAATTCCCTATTGATGTGACTCATTTCTGATTCAAAAATACAGATTAGAAATAAAATGAAAAGAATACTAATTATATCCTTCCCACATTTAACAACTCATGCCCAAAGTATTAAACAAAATATTCTAATTGTCCTCAATGACCTCTGAAGTTCATGACATTTTTATTGCAGGGACTGTGTCACATTATTATTCTGCTGAGGTGTGGAAATACGTGTAAAAACCAATTGTTAAACAATAATCTATTATTAACCAATAAAACCTCAGCAACGTCTTGAGTGCGGATGACCAGAAGCGTTGCTGCTACTTCCTGCTATTATTAACCAATCAGAGGTGAGCGTGGTGAGAGAGTTGATGAAGGGAGGAGAGTACTGGCCCTTACTGCCCGGGGCGGGGCGGGGGGGGGGGGGGAGAACTGCATGAGGGGGGATGGGAGGGGGATATAGGAAGTAGGAGAGACCCAGGGGTGTTAAGGAAGGGGAGAAATGGCAAGGATAATACGAGAGGAGAGAAGAAGAGAGACAGAGAGAGAGATATGGGAGAGTGAGGAGAGAGAGAGGGAGAGAGGAAGGGAGGAGGGTGGGTGAGACAGAGAGGGAACGAGAGTAGAGAGAAGAGGAGAGGGGGAAAGGGAGAAAAGGGAAAGAGAGTGGAGAGAGGGAGAGGGAGAAGAGACGTAGGGGTAGGACGAAGAAGAGTGATATGAGAAGTGATGAGGACAGTTTGAGTGATAGATGAGCGACAAGAGAGGGCGGGGGTGGGGGGGGGGGGGGGGGGGGGGGGCTCGGCTCACACATGGGCTACACATCAACTTGACCAGGAATAGAAACTAATTAAGTGAAGAATGGCGGCAAGAGTAATGGTCCCAGAGACTCTAGACCAGTATCAGTAGATCCCTAGGCTAAATGTTCTTAAGCAGATCACTTTTTTTTTTTTTTTTTAAATTAATGTTTATAATTCCTACGTAGAAGCCCTCCTTGAGCGAAACCTTGGGAATAAAGAAAAAAACTAGCTGAACCTGATCACAAACAATCTTAATGTTCATAAGTATCATAAGATAAGGAGAGGACAGTATACACACATAATGGGTAATATTACTGCCGCCCACTAAGAGGATGATATTGATTTATATTTTATTGGTAAAAAAAAATATCATCAAATCAGGAGAAGAAATATCAGTATTTATGAATTTATATAACAATTAGAGATGTGGGTGTTTGTCCGGAGTGTGTTTATGGGTCAGACTTTCAGAAAATGTACAATTCAACTTCGCCAATCCTCTCAAATAACCCGAATTTCAGACACAAATAAAATTCAAAATACAGTCCAACCTAACCAAACAGATTGCTAGAATCAATGCAATGCCAAATATACTCGGATTTACCTAGTATTGACCAAATTGCAGCCTAATTTAACAGAATTTACTAAATGTGTAGAGCTGCCAATTGTACATTTTCTGAAAATCTGACCCTTATATGAAGTGTACTAAAGGCCTAGAGTTGAGTGCCCCCCCGCCCCTCCCCCCCCCCCCCCCCGTGTGTACAGTAATACAGTAGATGTGCCCGGAGGGGGACATGGCTGCCTCCCACACACTACATGCTGGACCTCCTGGCTCATCTTCCTTTATGCTGGTCTCCAATGTCTACTTTACTCTAGTATATCTCTCTAGTTAGTCTCTATTCTCTTTCTCCTTCTCCTTCTCTCACCTCCCTCTCCCTCCTCTCTCTCTCCTCCCTCCCTCTCTCTTTTTCTCTCTCCCCTCGCTCGCTCCTCTCCCCCGCTCCTCTCCCCCTCGCTGTCTCTCCTCCCCTCTCCCTTTGTCTCTCACTTTCCTCTCCCCTCCCTCTCTCTCTCACTCTCTGTCTTTCCCTCTCTCCCCTAGCTCCCCTCTCTCTTTGTCTCTCCCTTCCTCCTCCCTCTCTCGTTGTCTCTCACTCTCTCTCCTCTCCCTCTCTGTCTGTCCCTCTCTCTCCTCTCCCTCTCTGTCTGTCCCTCTCTCTCCTCTCCCTCTATGTCTGTCTGTCCCTCTCTCTCCCCCTTCCTCGCTCTCCTCTCCATGTCTCTCTATCTTCACTCTTTCCCTTTTTCCCGCCTTTCCACTCTCTATATCCCCTTCCTCTCATTCCCCAGTCTCCAGACATCTCAGCAGCTTAGATACCTTGTAACAATAAAAACACCCGTCTCCGCCACACCAGGGTTAACCGCCTGTTAACCCGCAGTTATTGTATAACAAACATTGTTAACCCTGGGAGCACGGGGGCCCGCAAGCACTCATGAGTCTAGGTATTATGTCAGTATAAACACAATATAAGCAGGGTTAAGGTGCAGGGTTAAGGTGGACAATATATATTAGTCAGATTATCAGAAAATGTACAATTGACAGCTCTACATATTTTGTAATTTCTCCTAAATTCTGCTAAATAAATGATGAATTTTGGGTATATCTGAGTATATTTGGTATCGCATTGATTTAAAGTATCAGTTCTTATATGTTAAACACCATTTTGAAGCTCATTTCTGTCTTAAATGTGGGTTATTTGAGAGGATTGGTGAAGGCGAATTGTACATTTTCTAAAGAATCTGACCCATATATTATACACTATATGGGCAGGAGGGGCGACATATGTACTAGCCGGTATTTTACACAATTTTTATGTAATTAAATGAATAATTTATAAAATAATGTAATTAATGAAAATATCCCAATACATACGTCAATGAGGCGTATCAATGAGGCGTCTATATATATAGTATTCATAAACATAATGGAACTCGGTGCCATTCACTATTTACTATATGTCCCTACCATAGACTTTTAAAATTGAAATATAAAACATTGTTTTGTTTTTGTTCTTTCAAAAGAAATCGTTATGAAGTATAAAAATCTAATTAGAATTGTTATCGCAAGGAATGACATGGAATACACACAATATTGACAGGAGGGGAGATATACATACAAGCCGGTATTTTATACAATTTTCAAAATTTGACAAAAAATATAATATAAACAGAATATAAATTAGATGTGAAATATTCCACTACATTGTAAGCAAGCAGCAACAAAGTGTATACTAGCTAGATGTACACTCTGATCGCGTGATGCTAAAATTAGACATTTATATTGATTAAATCCGCTCATATATATTTCATATTTTTCCTGAACCTGAACACGTCATACAATGATCTCCGAATAATAAAAATATAATATGAAATAAACAAACACCACATGGGTCAGATCGTCAGAAAATGTACAATTGGCCTTCACCAATCCTCTCAAATAACCCAAATTTAAAAAAAAAATCCGGTTTAAAAAACAGTTCAACATAACCAGACATATTTATTGAATGAATACAATACAGAATACACTCAGATGTACTCAGTATTTATCATTTTTCACTGTAATTTAGCAGAATTTGATAGATGTGTAGAACTGTAGATTGTGCATTTTCTGAAATTCTGCCCCATATAGAGCATGATACGGCCTCACCTATATACCAGTCCGCCACCCACGCCCACCTGTGTTACCTACATACCAGCGTCCGGCGTACAGGTAGGCACTGGTAGACAGGTGATAAAAACCTCACCTTGTGAAACAACAAGGAAGGATCGTCTTTGAAGGGAATTGTGCTGGCACTGTGCCAGGTGTGAGATGGCTACATTGGTGCCAGTGGCTGATGGTGGAATGTGGGACCACGCTGGCCTGTATTGTGCTTATTGGGCCTTTTACACATGGGTCAGACTTTCAGAAAATGTACATTTCAACTGGGCCAGTCTTCTCAAATAACCCACATTTCAGACGCAAATAAAGTTCAAAATACAGTTCAACCTAACCAAACTAGAATCAATGCAATGCCGAATATACTCGAATTTACCTAGTATTGACCAAATTGCAGCCTATTTTGGCAGAATTTACTAAATGTGTATAGCTGCTAATTGTACATTTTCTGAAAATTTGACCCACATACTCATTGTCTTACATATATGAAGTGTTACAGGAACATGAGTCACAAGCCGCGAAAAATAGATTTTGAGATATGATCATATTTGAAAAGGTGAGATCGAAACGATTCCAACGATGATAAACAGTAGTATTTCTATATTTCAAGTTTGATATTTTTAAGTTTGAAAAAAATGTTTGCAATATTTCTGGGTGAACTATTATCGTAAAGTAGTTAAATATACTCTATGGCCCACCCCTCCAACACACACACATCTTTCTCTCTGTGTTCTATTTCTCTCCGCTACTCACTCTCTAACAGCTCACCTCCAGCGCCCGGTTTGCTCAGTCGGTAGAGCACGAGACTCTTAATCTCGGGGTCGTGGGTTCGAGCCCCACATTGGGCGGACATTTTAACACATTTAGAGTTACACATTTAGAGTTACACATTTAGTAAATTCTGCTAAATTAGGCTGCAATTTGGTCGATACTAGGTAAATTCGAGTGTATTCGGCATTGCATTGGTTCTAGCAATTTGTTTGGTTAGGTTGAACTGTATTTTGAACTTTATTTTTGTCTGAAATTTGGGTTATTTGAGAGAATTGGTGAAAGTGAATTGTACATTTTCGGAAAATCTGACCCATTATACTTATGAGAGGGAATATATGTGGTCACATTAACACCACACATCGCCTGACATATGTAAATTCACGAAGCAGAAAAAGTGCCTGATCTAATGTTGGGGTGTTGCTGCCTGCCATACAGACATCCCCGCCTCCCTCAGGCTTATTATATAGAAACACTAGCAGGCAAGCTTCTGCCTCTCAAGCATTGAAACACTGACAAGTATGTTAACTGTCAAGGTCTTACTCACACAGACACAGGGTTAATAGGGGAGTTGTATGGCCGCTATCTGGAATCTTGATTTGTATGGAATTATGGGAGCTGTATGTCAGTGTAAAAGCTATAAAAACATGTTATGTTTAGCTTGGAATATTTAACAGTGTATATTTAATACAATAATACAATTTAATTTAATACAATTTTATACTGAGTATTAATAGCCATGTGTTTTACATGTTTCCTTAATAAAAGACTTCATCTTTACCAAAACAGGCAGAACAAGAAAACTAAAGTCCAATAAATAGCTTTAATATCATCCTTAATGACGTAATTCTGATCTAAACTGAATCTACCCCACCATGCACTGCGCCTGACATGGCGCGGGTAAACGAAATTAAAGAAAGTCTTGCCACGTTACCAGTCATTGCCAGTCATTGCCTGCCAGTGCTGGTGCCCTGTCACAGAAGAATATTCTACAAGTCTGAAGTGTTTTATTTAAGATGTGGAAATATACAGCACCAGGTACCGCATTCCCTCTAATAAACCGAGAGAATGGAACCAGGTGCTAGTAATTGTACATTTATTGGATGAGTTCCATTCACTATTTATTATCTGCCCCTAGTATAGCAGCATATTGTGATATATAGGGAAGGATAAGGTTGGTATCTGATTTAACGTATACGATGGCCGCAAGTTTTTTTTGACAAGGGATATCATGAATCGCCATAAAATATCTAAAAGCAAAAAATCTAATACTTTATATTTATTTAACTATAATTATTTATAAATGTGTGATGTGATTGCACCATCTTCGGTGGCTAAGCAGCCATCAGTGTTGCTTACCTTGCAGATAGCTCAGGACTGTATAGTACCATGCTGGGTAGAATGGTCTCTCAGGAATGAGAGAAATGTATTTAAATGTGCCAGAATACTAGAGTTTTTACACATGCAACACTTTCCCACAACATCGCCTGCCAGCGCATTCCCATGCCATGAATGCAGGCTGGGCCTCACATCAATTCTATTTTTATTATATTATTATTTTTAGCTCTAGTATCATCATTACTGCATTGACAATGGGACGGGCAGGCAATGGTGCCAGGTTCAGTCTAGCGCACCATTCTATACCTTATACCCCCCCCCCCGCCAACACATACATACATTCAGTATATCCCACTGTAACTCTTTGTCACTATCTTCTCAGTCTACAGTTGTGGGGCTATAACCACCTTAGGCAGAGACTAAATGGATTAGCAACCCCCCTTACGTGCCTGCTGGCTTCACCTTGGGGTAATGCACCAAACAGTGCACCAGCAGCTCCTCGATGTATCTATTCTGTGTTATCTATTTATGGCGCTAAAACCCAAACAATGAAAACGTTCTAAGCAAGTGTCCTGTGAAAAAGATCAGTTTGAAAAATATCAGTTTTGCCACTTGTGACTCATTTTCCTCAACCTCCCATCCCGATTCCCGGCCTCTTCCACCTCCTCCTTCTTTCCCCTTCCCCTCGCCCCCTTCTCCTCCTCCCCTTCTCCTCTTCCTCCCCCTCCCCCTCCTCCCATCTCCTCCTCCTCCCCTTCTCCCACCTCCACATTCTCCTCCTCCTCCTCCACCTCCTCCCCTCTCCTCCTCCCCCCTCCCCCCCCTCCCCCTCTCTAGTCTAATGTGAGGCAAGGCTTATACGACGACATAACAACATAAGAGGCTTTGTCATGGCAACGACAGCGTGTAACCAAGCAACCATAACGCTCCGTGTTAGCCCTTTCTGTGTGTGGAGTAGTAATCACCTTATATCCACCATTATAACTGGGCGGCGGGGTGTGAGGAGGGGCACGAGGAGAAGGACCAGAGGATATGCACCTCTCTACAATATCTCCCTTACTAGGTACAATTATGGAGCAGATCGTCAGAAAATGTACAATTGGCAGATCTACACATTAATTACATCCTGCAAAATTAGGCAGAAAATTATAAATATTAGGTATATTGGATTATTTCTGGTATTAGGTTGATTCGAAATATCAGTTCAGTTATGTTGAACTGTATTTGGAATCTTATTTTAGTTTAATTTGTGTTATTTGGGAGGATTGGTGAAGGTGAATTGTATAATTTCTGTCGGTTTGAGCCTAAAGCCAGTTGTTATTGTGCGAGCTCCGTGTAAAACTGTAGTTATACAGTGTACAGTATATAGGCCTATAGTAGAGACACTTTCCTCCTGACTTGGCGCTTTCATATGTTGCTGCTCTATTGTAGAAAGTGTTTAGTTTTAGTTTGAATTGTTTATATTTACAATATATAAGATATTCACCTTGGCTAACTAGTACAGTGGGTGAATAACCGCACAGACTGGTCTGTCATCAACTGGCATAATCTCAACATGAGCTTACTTCCCCCTCTCACCCAATATGAATAACCACACAGAATACGGACACTATGAATATATACCGACACTATGAATATATATCTTTAGCCTAAAGCACTTTGTTCTGCTGGTAATAATTTGAATAAACAGAAAAATAGCGTGTGAACAAACAACCTGGAAGGGTCCACGTGAAATTTTATTTAACAAAGTAATCTTAAAGTTTTAAATCCTTACCTTAAATTAATCTTAAATCTCGAAATAATATATCATTACATTTTAACGGACCTTCTGGTCTCAATTATATATTTATTAAAATGTTTTATTTGTTTATTTGATCAAACATTATATTACACAAAAGTTATGTTTAGATCAACACACATCTACATCAAATCTAAATTAAAGGATAATTTATTTCAGAAGGCCATTGTGACGTCAGAACTTGTTGACAATATCAAACAGAAGTTCATTATACCGTGCTACCTGAGCGAGGCTATATTATATCAGAACGAGGCCCACTCTCTGCCGCTCCCCCTGGTGGAGAAATATGAGGTTGGCGCGACATCACGTGACCCTGATGAAAGTTTCATGTCACGGGTTGTGCCCCCAGATATAGCCGGCGTACATACATATTTCATACTGGGCCAGCGCGGCCCGCCCTCCCCCCGCCCTCACTCCTGCCCTCCCCCCGCCCTCACTCAGCCTCCGGCCACGCTTAGAGTAAGCATTTATTTCTTCATGATGGCCTTTCTATATTCTGTCTATATATAGATATTCACTGCTCGTTCCTCGCTCCTCTTTCTGTCTGTCAGTCTCTTTTCCTCTCCCTCTCTCAGCACTGTCTCCTCTCTCTCTCCACTCTCCTCCCTCTCCCTCTCTCTTCTCTCCACTCTCTCCCCCTCCCTCTCTCTCTTCTCTCCACTCTCTCCCCCTCCCTCTCTCTCTTCTCTCCCTCTCTCTCTTCTCTCCTCCCTCTCTCTCGCCCTCTCTCCTCTATCATTCTGCTCCCTCTCCCCGCTCTTTGCCTCTATCCTATCCCCTCTCCACTCTCCCTCCTCTCTCTCATTTCTTCTTCTGCTCCCTCTATCTGTTTCTCTCTCGCTGTCTCTCCGTTCTAATATTTCTGTCCCCTCTTCCTTTCTATCTCTGACTGCTCTCTATGTCCCTAGGCCTGTCTCTCTCTCCTCTCTCTTTCTCTTCTCCGTCCCCCTATCTCTATGTTCTCCCCTGTATCCTCTCCTCCCTACTCGTTCCCTTTGCATAACTTTTAGCTACTTTTCTGTCTCTCTCTCTCTTTTATGTATCTATACCCTCTCTCTCTCCTCTCTCCCTCTCCTCTCTCTCTTTCTCACTCTCTTTCCTCTCCCTCTCTCTCTGCCCGCTACTCTCCACCGACCATGCCTATAGAATCAACACATACCTCTCCCCGTTATACTTTATACGCTGCGGCGTTGGTAAACTCAACTTCTCATTTATTATTATCTGGACATAAAACAGATTGTCTCCAGGGATCCATGTTCTCTTTGGATCGCTAACGTAGAAACTGGGAATGTCTAGGAGTCCCCCGCCCCCCCCCCCCCCCCCCAGATATCGACCCAATACGTACATGAAGACATTGATACCAGCAACAGTTAGCGGCAAGAGTAAGACATTGAGGATGGATAGCCTGGGAACATGGGTATATGAGGTATAAGGGATTTACCCATGGATGATCTAAGTGAACATCTCACAGAGATCAAACCAACACAAACATCATATATAGCGTGAGGATATGTGTGTTGGGCGGGGAGGGGGGGGGGGCGAGAGTGAGAGAGAGGGAAATGAAGAGAGAGAGAGTGAGAGAGACGGAGGGAGGAGAGAGAGGAGAGAGAGAGGAGAGAGAGAGTGGGGGAGGAGAGAGAGAGGAGAGGGAGAGTGGGGGAGGAGAGAGGGAGCGGAAAGGAGAGGAGAGGAGAGAAAGAGAGGACAGAGAGAGTACAGGAGGGGAAAGGAGAGGGAGAGAAAGAGTAGAGGCAGAGAGGGAGGGGAGAAAGGAGAGGAGAGAAGGAGAGAGGAGAGAAGGAGAGAGGAGAGAAGGAGAGAGAGATGGGTTGGAAAAGAAGAGAACAAAGAGTGAAACATGTTTAGTTATTGGCTGATGTTAACTCTACAGTACAGCTCTTATATCTAATAACCTCCTGTATATACACCACTGCAACCAGTCCTAGCCACCAACGGTAATACCTCACCCCTGTACATCAGTATTTAATATTTAATATCCTCACTCATGTATACAAATTAATATCATTTTCACGAGAAAAACCTGTCAGAATTCATAAATAATTTATAAGGGCTGTGTAAATCTATAGCTCTTCCCGGGGGCGCACACACACACTGCCTTTCTATGGCCGATATTACAATGATTAATGAATAAAACATGAATATTTCTTGTTAGATTTTTGCTCAATTCGTGTAGTATGTCTATATATATGTGTATAATTCCTGTGTGAATATGTTAAACTAATAATATCCCTGCTGCAGGGGATGTTGCTGCGTGGTGGCATTCGGCACACCACCAATATGCAAATACGTGATCAATATGCAATGTTATTTTCTGCAAATTCACTTATGGCAGAGAGAGTGATTTCCGAATGCAGCCAGCTATGGATTGCCACCGTCACACAGATGACTCCCAGAATGCAATATTAGCCTTCAACCAATTAGGAGTCTTCTTTCATTAGGGGGCCGGTTTTTGTGGCCTTGATGGAAGACAGGTTTTTACTGGTGGATAAATATGAGAGGCTTTGGTGTAATGTAATCAGGGATGATTCTTCCTCCTCCCCTTCCTGCCTCCTCCTCCTCCTCCACCTCCTCCTCCCCTTCCTGCCTCCTCCTCCTCCCCTTCCTGCCTCCTCCTCCTCCCCTTCCTGCCTCCTCCTCCCCTTCCTGCCTCCTCCTCCCCTTCCTGCCTCCTCCTCCTCCTCCTCCCCTTCCTGCCTCCTCCTCCCCTTCCTGCCTCCTCCTCCTCCCCTTCCTGCCTCCTCCTCCTCCCCTTCCTGCCTCCTCCTCCTCCTCCTCCTCCTCCTCCCCTTCCTGCCTCCTCCTCCCCTTCCTGCCTCCTCCTCCTCCTCCTCCTCCCCTTCCTGCCTCCTCCTCCCCTTCCTGCCTCCTCCTCCTGCCTCCTCCTCCCCTTCCTGCCTCCTCCTCCTCCCCTTCCTGCCTCCTCCTCCTCCCCTTCCTGCCTCCTCCTCCCCTTCCTGCCTCCTCCTCCTCCCCTTCCTGCCTCCTCCCCTTCCTGCCTCCTCCTCCCCTTCCTGCCTCCTCCTCCCCTTCCTGCCTCCTCCTCCTCCTCCTCCTCCCCTTCCTGCCTCCTCCTCCCCTTCCTGCCTCCTCCTCCTGCCTCCTCCTCCCCTTCCTGCCTCCTCCTCCCCTTCCTGCCTCCTCCTCCTCCCCTTCCTGCCTCCTCCTCCCCTTCCTGCCTCCTCCTCCTGCCTCCTCCTCCCCTTCCTGCCTCCTCCCCTTCCTGCCTCCTCCTCCTCCCCTTCCTGCCTCCTCCTCCCCTTCCTGCCTCCTCCCCTTCCTGCCTCCTCCTCCTCCCCTTCCTGCCTCCTCCTCCCCTTCCTGCCTCCTCCTCCCCTTCCTGCCTCCTCCTCCCCTTCCTGCCTCCTCCTCCTCCCCCTCCTGCCTCCTCCTCCCCTTCCTGCCTCCTCCTCCCCTTCCTGCCTCCTCCTCCTCCTCCTCCTCCCCTTCCTGCCTCCTCCTCCCCTTCCTGCCTCTTCCTCCTCCTCCCCTTCCTGCCTCCCCCTCCCCCTCCTGCCTCCTCCTCCCCTTCCTGCCTCCTCCTCCCCTTCCTGCCTCCTCCTCCTCCTCCTCCCCTTCCTGCCTCCTCCTCCCCTTCCTGCCTCCTCCTCCTCCTCCTCCTCCCCTTCCTGCCTCCTCCTCCCCTTCCTGCCTCCTCCTCCCCTTCCTGCCTCCTCCTCCTCCCCTTCCTGCCTCCTCCTCCCCTCCCTGCCTCCTCCTCCTCCCCTTCCTGCCTCCTCCTCCCCTTCCTGCCTCCTCCTCCCCTTCCTGCCTCCTCCTCCCCTTCCTGCCTCCTCCTCCCCTTCCTGCCTCCTCCTCCCCTTCCTGCCTCCTCCCCTTCCTGCCTCCTCCTCCTCCCCTTCCTGCCTCCTCCTCCCCTTCCTGCCTCCTCCTCCCCTTCCTGCCTCCTCCTCCTCCCCTTCCTGCCTCCTCCTCCCCTTCCTGCCTCCTCCCCTTCCTGCCTCCTCCTCCCCTTCCTGCCTCCTCCTCCTCCCCTTCCTGCCTCCTCCTCCTGCCTCCTCCCCTTCCTGCCTCCACCTCCTCCTCCTGTTGAGGCTGATCTAGTTCTTTCTGACTGCTTCTCTTTATTGTAAGTTTTATTTTAACTCTTCCATCTGTTAACTTCTTCTGTCCGTCTCTTTCCTTTTCTCCTGTCTCTCCCACTCTCTTTCCCTCCCCATCTTTCTCTCCCTTTCTCCCTGTCTCCCTCTCTTTTCCTCCGTCTCTCCTCTCTGTCCCTCCTTCTCGCCTCTCTCTCGCCTCCCTTTTCCCTCCCTCTCTCCTCCCCTTTCTCTCCTCTCTGTCCCTCCCTCTCGCCTCCCCTTTCTCTCCCTCTCTTCTCTCTTTTACCGTCTTTCTGACTACTTCTCTTTATTGTAACTTTTATCATAACTCTTCCATCTGTTAAATCTCTTCTACTACTAGGTCCTCCACAACCTCTCTCTCCTCCTTCACCTCCTCGTCCACTTCTTTCTGTGTCCATTCTCTCTCTCCCTCATGTCACTCTCCTTCTGTCTGTCCCCTCCTCTCCATCCTCTTCCTCTGTCTCTCCCTTTCTCCCTGTCTCCCCCACACTCTCTCCTCTGTCTCTCCCTCTCTCTCTTTCCCTCCCCATCTTTCCATCTTAGCCTTTCTATATTCTGTCTATATATATAGATATTCACTGCTCGTTCCTCGCTCCTCTCTCTATCTGAGTGTCTCTCTTCCCCCCTCTTTCTGCCTCTCTCTCCCTCCCTCTTTCTCCCTCTCTCTTCTCCCTCTCTCTATACTGTCTCTCTGCCTCTGCCCCTCTCCTCTCTCTGCCTCTGCCTCTCTCTCCTCTATAAATCTTCTCCCTCTCTCTCTCCTACCCTTTCCCTTCCTCTCTTCTATCTCTTTCACCCTCTCTCTGTCGCCTCTCTCTCCCCTCCCTGCCCTCCCGCTTCCTCTCTCCTCTCCTGCTTCCCCCTAACTCCGCCCCCCCGCCCTTCCCCCTACATGTGTTTCCCACTCCACCACATTGCCAATAACAACTTACTATACTGTCTCTGGTTAGTCTTTTTTCTCACCACCAGGCACACCTTTTTCAGAGCTTTTTCTTACAGCATCAGTTCGCCTGCAACACTACGATGGGAGTCCAGAAGTATAAATCCGCCAGATCATAGATGGTGTACAGTATTGCTTGGCTGGTTAGTTTAGTAAGATTATTGTGCTCAGGGTCTATAGCCTCCCGCCCCCCCCCCCCCTCCCACACAAAGCTGTTGATTGTTGTGTTGACAAGCGTTGGTCAGCGCTGAGACTGACCAACGGTAGAGTGTTGATTGGTACTTATTTGGCAATGTTCGTGAGCCCCCTAGAAACGGGACGGAAATTGGTAACCATATTTTTTGTTTCTTTTTTAAATATGGCCGTATGAAACAATTCCTTTGGTCCAAGTTGTAGAGGAGTATCACTAATATCGATAGAGAGTGACAATAGCATAGTTTTATGGGGAAAATACATCGGAAAACACATATCCCCTTGACGGGCCCTAGTATTGTACGAGAGACCCGATTTAAGATAAGATAAGATAAGATAAGAAAATCACTAATCACTAAAAGATTTATGGACATCATTCGAAATGTTCTATGTAATAGCTACGCTATGTAAACATAGGCGATTGGATGCCGGCCGTCAAGCCCTCCTCCACCACCTCCTCCCTCCCCCCCCTGTACCTCCTTCTCCTCCACCTCCTCCACCTCCTCCTCCACCTCCTCCACCTCCACCACCTCCTCCACCTCCTCCTCCTCCTCCTCCACCTCCTCCACCTCCACCTCCACCTCCTCCACCTCCACCACCTCCTCCTCCACCTCCTCCACCTCCACCACCTCCTCCACCTCCTCCTCCTCCTCCACCTTCACCTCCTCCTCCTCCACCACCTCCTCCTCCACCACCTCCTCCACCACCTCCTCCACCTCCTCCACCTTCACCTCCTCCTCCTCCACCACCTCCTCCTCCACCAGCTCCTCCACCACCTCCTCCCTCCCCCCCCTGTACCTCCTTCTCCTCCACCTCCTCCACCTCCTCCTCCTCCACCACCTCCTCCCTCCCCCCCCCCCCTGTACCTCCTTCTCCTCCACCTCCTCCTCCTCCACCACCTCCTCCCTCCCCCCCCCCCCTGTACCTCCTTCTCCTCCACCTCCTCCACCTCCTCCTCCTCCACCACCTCCTCCCTCCCCCCCCCTGTACCTCCTTCTCCTCCACCTCCTCCACCACCTCCTCCTCCACCTCCTCCACCACCTCCTCCTCCACCACCTCCTCCCTCCCCCCCCCCTGTACCTCCTTCTCCTCCACCACCACCTCCTCCACCACCTCCTCCCTCCCCCCCCTGTACCTCCTTCTCCTCCACCACCACCTCCTCCACCACCTCCTCCCTCCCCCCCCCCCCTGTACCTCCTTCTCCTGCCCCTCACAGTCTGGTTCCTCAACCATTTGCCACCAAATACCAACAGAAGGAGATAACGACATCTCGTCTTTTGGGATCAATGTCATTAATCTCTCTCTCTTCTTTCTTGACGGTGCTTTCTTTCTTTCTTTCTCATGCCTCCACATCCAGTGTTTCCTTTGGTTTCATCCCCCGTCCTCCTCCTTCTCTTTCCTGTCTTATTAATACCTTCTCTCTGTCCCTCTCTCTCGTACTGCATCCCTCTCTTCTCCCATTCTTCCTTCCTTCCCCCTCTCTATCTTCATCTTCCCTCTCCTTCACTCTCTCCTCTCCCTCTCCTTCACTCTCTCCTCTCGCTCTGTGGATCTCTTCTCTCTCTCCTTTCCCTTTCCTTCTCTTCCCTCTCTCTCCCTTTTTTTCAATCTCTTCCTCCCTCTCTCTTCTCCCTCTCTCTCTCCTCTCTCTCTTCTCCCTCTCTCTCCCTCCCTCTCTCTTCTCCCTCTCTCCCCCCTCTCTCCCTCCCGCTCTCTCTCCCCTCTCTCACCCCTCCCTCTGTCTCTCCCTCCCTCTCTCTGTCTCTCTCATTTCTCTATGTGAGTCTCTTCGCTCTCTTTCTGCTCTCCCTCTTTCCCTCCCCCCCCCCCCCACGTACCAGTGAGTGGGTATAAACACACCACTACACAGACTCCAGCACTACCACATGTCCTGCAGCACCAGTCATTAAGTGCTTAATGGCAGTACAACCACAAATAACATGTTCCTCCACCACCACCTTCACTTCCTCCCCTTCTCCTCCCTAGCCCTCCCCTCCTCCTCCTCCCCCCCTCACCTCCATCCCCCTTCTCCCTCCCTACACTCTAGCACATCTAATAAGTACTTCTGGAGGATAATCACTTGTAAAATAGTTAAAACGTGTTTTCTGCAAAGTGATCTGCTTTACAAAGACATAGTTATGATTTATATGGAATACAAACTCGTGGCATTCTGTAATAGCGTATCGGCACACTAGGAGTATAAATATACATATCACTGCTTGTGGCTTTGCCACTCATGATGATACATACATTTACACTCCTTGTTTCAGACCAACGACTCGTTGCATTCCATCTAAATATCTCTACAGACATATGCAGCTGCAGGTAGCGGTGGTGACTGAATAGAACATGTATTATTCACCTTCCACTGGGTACATGGAGACTAGTGAGACAGAGATGAGCAGATCTAGAGGTGGGTCTGAGGTAAATCTGATTAGCAATGCATCATGGGAAGGTCTTGTAGATGCCCCCTACTGGCAGACATTGCTACTAACCTTTCTCTGAATCCCCCATCCTATGCACTATATGTGTTATATACAGCATATAATCCCTCGTTCTAGCATATAATATATATCATATATGTACAGATTAATAACAGTTTGGCCTGCTTGACCTGCTGGATTAGGCCAGAATTGGAGATTATTAATCCTTTTACTCTGCCTAATGTGGTTATAACCCCTGGACTGTTCACTGTAGAGACAACAGTATAACTCTTTTATTTCTGTATGGAGGGAGGGATCTATTTCCCACAACAGCTGAGGGCTGTAAGGAGGGAGGGATCTATTTCCCACAACAGCTGAGGGCTGTAAGGAGGGAGGGATCTATTTCCCACAACAGCTGAGGGCTGTAAGGAGGGAGGGATCTATTTCCCACAACAGCTGAGGGCTGTAAGGAGGGTGGGATCTATTTCACACAACAGCTGAGGGCTGTAAGGAGGGAGGGATCTATTTCACACAACAGCTGAGGGCTGTAAGGAGGGAGGGATCTATTTCACACAACAGCTGAGGGCTGTAAGGAGGGAGGGATCTATTTCACACAACAGCGTCAGGCGGTAAGGAGGGAGGGATCTATTTCATACAACAGCTGAGGGTTGTAAGGAGGGAGGGATCTATTTCACACAACAGCTGAGGGATGTAAGGAGGGAGGGATCTATTTCACACAACAGCGTCAGGCGGTAAGGAGGGAGGGATCTATTTCACACAACAGCTGAGGGCTGTAAGGAGGGAGGGATCTATTTCATACAACAGTCAGTCCCTCAGTTTTGAGGGACTGAGGGAAAGCCTCTCCAACTGTCTCAACTCTGAGCCTAGACTGTGTGGGATTGTCTGGTTGTTGCTAAATGGAGTGTAACGTGTCCGTTATGGCTGGTTACTGTATCCTGGCTGTCACTAAATGGCATGAAATAACCACTAAACCACAAAACCTTTACCAGTCTATATAACTATATATCGGCCTAATCATTAAGTAAGGTCATGGCTGGATTCACAGATGGGTCAGATTTTCAGAAAATGTACAATTGGCAGCTCTACTCATTTAGTAATTTCTGCAAAGTAAGCCTGGAATTTGGTCAATACTAGGTAAATTCGAGTATATTCGGTATTGCATTGGTTCTAGCAATCTGTTTGGCTAGGTTAAACTGTATTTTGACCTTTATTTTCGTCTGAAATTTGGGTTATTTGAGAAGATTGGCGTAATTGAATTGTACATTTTCTGAAAATCTGACCCAGATAATACCGTGGAGTGAAACAATAGTAGCAGCAGCAGGTGGAACGCCACAGAATCTGTATCTGTTCTCGACTATATCATGTGTATTTGTTTTGAGAAGCTGGATAAATAAAATCATTAAAAAAATAAAAAATGATGGATGATGATACATGTGTGTAAAACATGGGGAATGATTACATCAAACCCTGGCCTCATTAGCACCGGCCCCCGGCCATAGACACGTGCATTAGCACCGGCCCCCGCTATAGACACGTGGCCTCATTAGCACCGCCCATAGACAGGTGCAATGATGGATGGTGCACACAAAGATTCATATTTTTATTTTAAATATCAAAGCTGGCGAACTGCTGGTTGTGGCTTCTCACTAGTGGACGTTAGCAACAGGAAACATGCCATTGCGCAGGTGTGGAGTGAAGGATTATGGGATACCATTCAGGCTATTTTGTGCATAATAGACCAATAGGGGAATTGTATGTACCACTGCGCATGTCTGTTACAGTGCATGCTGGGATGGATTCAGCTCATAATAGGGGATTAGCGCATGTCTGATACAGTGCATGCTGGGATATTCAGCTCATAATAGGGGATTTGTATGTGTCACTGCGCATGTCTGTTACAGTGCATGCTGGGATAGATTCAGCTCATAATAGGGGATTTGTATGTGTCACTGCGCATGTCTGATACAGTGCATGCTGGGATATATTCAGCTCATAATAAGGGATTTGTATGTACCACTGCGCATGTGTGTTACAGTGCATGCTGGGATAGATTCAGCTCATAATAGGGGACTTGTGTGTAGCACTGCGCATGTCTGTTACAGTGCATCATGGGATAGATTCAGTTCAGGTCAGACCATGAACACAGAAATTTCTAATACATTTTGTATTTATCTTATTTTATGGTTTTTTTGTCACTATCTTAAAAAGAAACTCCTAGAGACGAGGTGCTTTATTCACTATTGATCAGTTAAAATGAGCATGCATATCTAAGAAAATTTAGTGTTGGTTAATTTTTAAAAGAAATCTTTCTAAATTTGTTTAAAAAATTCTGTTTAGAAAAAGAAAAATTATGTTTTAGCTGAACTGTATTTTTTGTAACTCACTTTTATTAGCAATCAGGGTTATTTAAAATGATTGGCGACGTTTGTACATTTTGCGTTGACTTGGCCCATATGGGTCAGATTTTCAGAAAAAGTACAATTAGCAGCTATACACATTTAGTAAATTCTGCTAAATTAGGCTGCAATTGGGTCAATACTAGGTGAATTCGAGTATATTCAACATTGTATGATTCTAGCAATCTGTTTGATTATGTTGAATTGTATTTTGAACTTTATTTTCGTCTGAAATTTGGGTTATTTGAGAGGATTGATGAAGTTGAATTGTACATTCTCTAAAAATCTAACCCATATGTTGACAGCAATATTTGTACACATGCAGTAATGGTTAGTTCAAAGCCAGCCATCCCCCATACACAGAAGTCATCCACTGTTTGATTCCATTCAAGTTCCACCTTCTGATTCCACGAGTCTTCATTATAATTAATTGCTGGGACTAAATCCCGCTCCTCCTCCTCCTCCTCCTCTGGCTGTTTTGAAATCATAATTATTATTTTTGTTTCTGCCTCTTCCATGCCGCATGGGTAAAATCCTCTGAGGAATAATCGCATTTAATCCTGTTTTTGTAAAGATTGGTTGCCATGACAACTGGTAAGGATGTTTAAAAGAAAGGAAGTGAAGGGAAAGTTATGATGATATGAAGGTTGTATGTAGTGGCTCGGGCTGAAAAATAGGTTTTAATTGATGTCATTTTCTTTTCATCAAAGATAAGGTTACATTTTGGATGTGTGCTTATTAATGTAATTCTTGATACAGATCCTGCCATAACATGTAAAGAAATATACCTAAGTATTTTTTATAATTAAAAACAATGTTTAAAACGAAATCTTTGTTATTTATGTTGTATCTGTGCAGCTATTGACTTTGGAAAGTGCGCAGGATATCGAAATAAAGTCTAATGTTTAAAACAAATTGGAAAGTGATTTATCACCCTGCTCGACTTTCACCATGGAAACAGATATAAACAGTTGTGTTCCTATAGACCGAGAGAACATATTACTCTATGGCAGCACGAGAACTGATACACTTTGTATACATGCATATGGGTGAAATCACCAGAAAATGTACAATTCTCCTTCACCGATCTTCTCAAATAACCCAAATTTAGACAAAAATTAGCTTCAAAATACAATTCAACATAACCTAACACATTGTTTGAATAGAGACAATACTAAATATACTCAGATATACCTAGTGATTGTTTTCGGCCTTATTTAGCAGAATTTACTAAATGTTTTGATCTGCCAATTGTACATTTTCTGAAAATCTGACCCATATGTTTCACTCTCCACATATTTACCTATAAAAACACGCCAACATCTCGACTTCACAACCCGGGAATACAGGAGAACATATGTATCAAACTATATTAAAGTATTTATGTATCTAAAGACTTTTATTCAGCAAAACCATGATGTAATATTACATTATTCTCAGTTTAAGCTGAAGCCCTTCATTTTATGATATAATCTAGAAAAACATTTCCTACAATATCTATATAATGAAGATGTAGGCCCTTCTGTATCCAGTTAACATCCGCCCCCCCCCCCCCCGCCCCCCGCCCCGACACCAGCATAGTTGGCAGAGATGTAGAAATGTCAACTTTTTACCCTCTCACTCTCTCACCACGCGGCGCGGGATGTGAATCAAGCAAATAAATACAGAGTAAATTGTTTTTACTTGTCTGAAGGCTCCCCGCTGCCGGCAGGAAATATCACAGCTATGTGTAAACACTATTTTATTTTATTTTGTGTAGTTTTGTGACTTTGTGCTGCCCCCCCCCCCCCCCGCTGTGGTTCTTTACATGGGCGACCTACACCAACCTCTCATCTACACTGATGTAGCGATACCAGTGTGAGCCTCACATGTCTGTATCTATCTCTCACTTTAGCTACCCTCCCTCTCTCTCTATCTCCCCTCTCTCTCTCTCTCCCTTCCTCTCTCTCTCTCTCACTCTACTCTCTCCTCTCTCTCTCCCTTTCTCTCTCTCCCTTCCTCTCTCTCTTTCTCTCCTTCTATCTCTTTCTCTCCTCCCCCTCTCTCTTCTCCCCCTCTCCCTCCCCTCTCTCTCCATTCCTCTCCCTCTCTCTCTCTACTCTTACTCTCTCTCTCTCCTCTCTCTCCCTCGGTCTCTCCTCAGTCTCTCCCCCCTCTCTCCACACCTCTCTCTCTCCCTCTTTATAAACCAACAAGCTCCTGTCCCCCCTTTGTTCTGGGTTTCCACAAACTAAAATAAATATCTTTGTTTGTGTAATTAGCCTACATAAATTGTAGAAGATACGGATTTCCCATACTAAAAAAGAAGAAATAGACATAAAATTTATGAAGGTTTAAGATCTGCATTGTCAGATAATAGATAACAATACAAACATAGGTACAACTCTTACCTGAGCACCCCAAGGTCCTTGTACAGGTCAAACTCAACTTACCTGAAATACAAGAAAAGCAAATGATTAGTGCACAATTACATATATAAGGTAAACAGTCAGACAACACTGGGTGACAGATACACTGCTTTACATCACCGCTTGTTAGAATATAGTCACAGTATCTAACACCTTAAGTCATATACGAATACATGTACCAAATTTCCCAGCCCCTCTTCCATCCTTCTCCTCTCTCTCTCCCTTTCTCTCTCTCCCTTCCTCTCTCTCTTTCTCTCCTTCTATCTCTTT
Source organism: Sthenelais limicola (assembly GCA_942159475.1). NCBI lineage: Eukaryota > Metazoa > Annelida > Polychaeta > Phyllodocida > Sigalionidae > Sthenelais > Sthenelais limicola. The sequence goes on along the minus strand of OW804095.1, from coordinate 4,754,260 downwards.
CTCTCCTCCCCCTCTCTCTTCTCCCCCTCTCCCTCCCCTCTCTCTCCATTCCTCTCCCTCTCTCTCTCTACTCTTACTCTCTCTCTCTCCTCTCTCTCCCTCGGTCTCTCCTCAGTCTCTCCCCCCTCTCTCCACACCTCTCTCTCTCCCTCTTTATAAACCAACAAGCTCCTGTCCCCCCTTTGTTCTGGGTTTCCACAAACTAAAATAAATATCTTTGTTTGTGTAATTAGCCTACATAAATTGTAGAAGATACGGATTTCCCATACTAAAAAAGAAGAAATAGACATAAAATTTATGAAGGTTTAAGATCTGCATTGTCAGATAATAGATAACAATACAAACATAGGTACAACTCTTACCTGAGCACCCCAAGGTCCTTGTACAGGTCAAACTCAACTTACCTGAAATACAAGAAAAGCAAATGATTAGTGCACAATTACATAAGTAAGGTAAACAGTCAGACAACACTGGGTGACAGATACACTGCTTTACATCACCGCTTGTTAGAATATAGTCACAGTATCTAACACCTTAAGTCATATACGAATACATGTACCAAATTTCCCAGCCCCTCTTCCATCCTTCTCCTCTCTCTCTCTCTCCCTTCCCTCTCTCACCCCTCAACACCTCCCTCTCTCATAAGCCTTCTCCCCCCCCCCCCCCCAGGTTACCCAGCCCCAGTAGTACGGGTGTGTATGACTGAATGTTTTACTAGTGGGTCCTTAACCCATCAGGCTGTGGGTGTGTCTTGTAACGTATCACATAACATACACATAATGAGTAGTGAAGGCTCTAACCAGCCTACACCTGTACAGACCTTTACACTGCAGTATGGACAATATGTCTTCACATAGGGGATTTGCATGTGCCACTGCGCATGTCTGTAACAGTGCATGCTGGGATGGATTCTGATGAAACCTTTTTTTATTTTTTTTTAATTCAAAGATATCCACAAATCAAAAACTAATATTTCTCACTGTTATCGAGTGGATCAAAGTACAAGGCAATATGGAAAAAGTAGAGGAAACAAAAGTTCATCCACGGAACCACTATATCCCGGGGAGACCTATAGAGGGGGGAGCTGCAATGTACAAGCTCGGCTTTGTTTCTTATTATGTTATTATTTCCCGCCTGAGCTGCTCACAAGGTGTGGTTGTTGTTGTGACATGGTGTTAGTGAGGACCATGTGAGAGGTGGTGTGGCAGGGTATGGTATAGAGCTACTCACTGTACACCATGTGAGAGGTGGGGTGTGGCAGGCTGGTATAGAGCTACTCACTGTACACCATGTGAGAGGTGGTGTGGCAGGGTATGGTCTAGAGCAACTCACTGTACACCATGTGAGAGGTGGTGTGGCAGGGTATGGTCTAGAGCAACTCACTGTACACCATGTGAGAGGTGGTGTGGCAGGCTGGTATAGAGCTACTCACTGTACACCATGTGAGAGGTGGGGTGTGGCAGGCTGGTATAGAGCTACTCACTGTACACCATGTGAGAGGTGGTGTGGCAGGGTATGGTCTAGAGCAACTCACTGTACACCATGTGAGAGGTGGTGTGGCAGGGTATGGTCTAGAGCAACTCACTGTACACCATGTGAGAGGTGGTGTGGCAGGGTATGGTCTAGAGCAACTCACTGTACACCATGTGAGAGGTGGTGTGGCAGGGTATGGTCTAGAGCAACTCACTGTACACCATGTGAGAGGTGGTGTGGCAGGGCTGGTCTAGAGCTACTCACTGTACACCATGTGAGAGGTGGGGTGTGGCAGGCTGGTATAGAGCTACTCACTGTACACCATGTGAGAGGTGGGGTGTGGCAGAGCTGGTCTAGAGCAACTCACTGTACACCATGTGAGAGGTGGTGTGGCAGGGCTGGTCTAGAGCTACTCACTGTACACCATGTGAGAGGTGGTGTGGCAGGGCTGGTCTAGAGCTACTCACTGTACACCATGTGAGAGGTGGTGTGTGGCAGGAGCTGGTCTAGAGCTACTCACTGTACACCATGTGAGAGGTGGGGTGTGGCAGGAGCTGGTCTAGAGCTACTCACTGTACACCATGTGAGAGGTGGGGTGTGGCAGAGCTGGTATAGAGCTACTCACTGTACACCATGTGAGAGGTGGGGTGTGGCTATAGAGCTACTCACTGTACACCATGTGAGAGGTGGGGTGTGGCAGGGCTGGTCTAGAGCTACTCACTGTACACCATGTGAGAGGTGGGGTGTGGCAGAGCTGGTCTAGAGCTACTCACTGTACACCATGTGAGAGGTGGGGTGTGGCAGGGCTGGTCTAGAGCTACTCACTGTACACCATGTGAGAGGTGGGGTGTGGCAGGGCTGGTCTAGAGCTACTCACTGTACACCATGTGAGAGGTGGGGTGTGGCAGGGCTGGTCTAGAGCTACTCACTGTACACCATGTGAGAGGTGGGGTGTGGCAGGAGCTGGTCTAGAGCTACTCACTGTACACCATGTGAGAGGTGGGGTGTGGCAGAGCTGGTCTAGAGCTACTCACTGTACACCATGTGAGAGGTGGGGTGTGGCAGGGTATGGTCTAGAGCTACTCACTGTACACCATGTGAGAGGTGGGGTGTGGCAGAGCTGGTCTAGAGCTACTCACTGTACACCATGTGAGAGGTGGGGTGTGGCAGGGTATGGTCTAGAGCAACTCACTGTACACCATGTGAGAGGTGGGGTGTGGCAGGAGCTGGTCTAGAGCTACTCACTGTACACCATGTGAGAGGTGGGGTGTGGCAGAGCTGGTCTAGAGCTACTCACTGTACACCATGTGAGAGGTGGGGTGTGGCAGAGCTGGTCTAGAGCTACTCACTGTACACCATGTGAGAGGTGGGGTGTGGCAGGAGCTGGTCTAGAGCTACTCACTGTACACCATGTGAGAGGTGGGGTGTGGCAGGGCTGGTCTAGAGCTACTCACTGTACACCATGTGAGAGGTGGGATGTGGCAGGCTGGTCTAGAGCTACTCACTGTACACCATGTGAGAGGTGGTGTGGCAGGGTATGGTCTAGAGCTACTCACTGTACACCATGTGAGAGGTGGGGTGTGGTAGAGCTGGTATAGAGCTACTCACTGTACACCATGTGAGAGGTGGGGTGTGGCAGGCTGGTATAGAGCTACTCACTGTACACCATGTGAGAGGTGGGGTGTGGCAGGGCTGGTCTAGAGCTACTCACTGTACACCATGTGAGAGGCAGGGTGTGGTAGAGCTGGTATAGAGCTACTCACTGTACACCATGTGAGAGGTGGGGTGTGGCAGAGCTGGTATAGAGCTACTCACTGTACACCATGTGAGAGGTGGGGTGTGGTAGAGCTGGTCTAGAGCTACTCGCTGTACACCATGTGAGAGGTGGGGTGTGGTAGAGTTCCTATAGAGCTACTCACTGTACACCATGTGAGAGGTGGGGTGTGGCAGAGCTGGTATAGAGCTACTCACTGTACACCATGTGAGAGGTGGGGTGTGGCAGAGCTGGTCTAGAGCTACTCACTGTACACCATGTGAGAGGTGGGGTGTGGCAGAGCTGGTATAGAGCTACTCACTGTACACCATGTGAGAGGTGGGGTGTGGCAGGAGCTGGTCTAGAGCTACTCACTGTACACCATGTGAGAGGTGGGGTGTGGCAGGGCGGCTATAGAGCTACTCACTGTACACCATGTGAGAGGTGGGGTGTGGCAGAGCTGGTCTAGAGCTACTCACTGTACACCATGTGAGAGGTGGGGTGTGGCAGAGCTGGTCTAGAGCTACTCACTGTACACCATGTGAGAGGTGGGGTGTGGCAGGGCGGCTATAGAGCTACTCACTGTACTTACTGCACCACATTATACCCAGGTCTGGCTCTGTCTGTATCAGTCGGTACCAGTCGGACTGGGTCGGTGCATGTCTGGTGTAAACACTGCCTGGAGTCTGCCACTGTCTGTTACAGTCTGTATTGCTTTCTGTTTCTATCCAATCTTTATTTATTTTATTTTAAAAAACATTTTCATTGTCTCTAACAGTCTGTATTTGCTTCTATTTGTGTATATTTGTATTTCTTTTATTTTAAAAACAGCGACTTTTAATTGCTCACAACTTTAAACAAATGTTTTACAACAGCTTATATATATTGGGTTGTTTTCATGTTTCATAAAACAATCTACAAAATACAGCAATCTATATTGTTTGTAACAGCCTAAGTTAGTCTCACTCTATCTAATTAATTAATTCACATAACCAGTGTTAGTAGTCAGATACAGACAGACAGCTCTCTGCATAATAAACATTTTTCAATAAAAACAATATACAGATACATACAGACGTCAAATAATGACTTATACCATTATACCATGAGGTTTGCATTGGTTACCCCATCACCATGGCAACAAGTAAAGCTAGAGTTAGTAAGAGAGGCGTGGGTGGGCGTGGGTGGTGGGCGTGAGTGGTGGGGCGTGGGGGGCGTGGGGGGGGGGGCAGGACTATTGACTCTAAACCTCTACAAACTTCTCCTGCTTACAACTTCTAGTAGTAGACTCTGAGGAACTGCTATGTTGGGATAGGCAGTGCAGGGTGTAGGAGGCGGACCAGTAAGTAGTATGTGAGAGAGAGTAGAGAGACAGGCAGTGTATCCGCGGGCACTACTCTAGCACCACTTCACTCTCTACCCCTGCCTCCCCACCCCTCCTCCAGTAACTCCTCCAGTACAACCTCTGGTCACCCTCTCAGTATATACCAACTCCTGGGTAGACTATGCACACCTCTCCTCAACTCTGTCCTGCCTCCCCCACCTTCTGACTCCCCCTCACCTCCTCCCCCTCCCTTTCCTCTGACTCCCCCTCACCTCCCCTCCCTCTCCCTGACTCCCCCTTCCTCCCCCACACCTCCCCTCCCTCACCTGTCCCTCCTCCTCACCTCCTTCCCCCTCTCCCTCCCTGACTCCCCCACACCTCCCCCTCCCTCCCAACACCTCCCTCTCCCTGCTCCATTTACTTCTTAACCTGTCCCACCTTCTCCACCACTTCTACTCAAGTTACTTCATTGTCTCATGTGCAGCTCCATTGCTCCTCCTCCACCTCCCCCACATGGTACATATAGCTTGGGCGTAATGCCTATACTATTGTATATAATGCATACATTTATATAATACTTTACCATAAAGGGCCTAGTTCACTAAACCGACTCTCATGCGATTTTGAGACTCTTTTCCACTAAAGTATGTGAGAATCGCATGAGAATCAGCTTATATTAGTAGACTAGACCCTTATATCATTATTATGACATTCCCCAATTCTAAGACATAAATGGGGGATCTAGAAAGATGATTCATCCCATATAGAGCCACTTTATTCTTTATTCTGTTGCTCTGTTCTACCCCTTGTAAGATATGGGGGCTCCATAACTGTAGCATGATTCACCCCATATTACCTCCCCCCATATTGCGCCCCCATATTGCCCTCCCATATTACCCCCCCATATTGCCCTCCCATATTACCCCCTCATATTGCCCTCCTTTATTACCCCCCATATTGCCCTCCCATATTACCCCCCCCCCACATTGCCCTCCCATATAGAGCCACTTATTCTTTATTCTGTTGCTCTGTTCTACCCCTTGTAAGATATGGGGGCTCCATAACTGGCATGATTCACCCCATATTACCCTCCTCCCATATTGCCCTCCCATATTACCCCCCCTCCCATATTGCCCCCCTCCATATTGCCCCCCCCCCATATTACCCTCCCATATTACCCCCCTCCTCCCATATTGCCCCCCCCCATATTACCCTCCCATATTACCCCCCCCTCCATATTGCCCTCTATATGTGAGACCAGTGGAGTCGGCGTCTATCAGGCGTGCCTACCACTACCACCTCCCTGCAGCGTCTACCAGTCCCCCAGACACCATAGAGACGCTGCTCCAGGGTGGACAGGTGGAGTACAGCAACACATGGTAGGGCTCCCCCGGGTGTAGATGATACAGGAGGAGAGAGAGATTGATGGGGAATAAATGGAGGTACAGAGAGAGAGAGAGAGAGAGAGAGAGAGAGGGAGAGAGGGAGAGAGAGGAGAGAGAGGAGAGAGGCAGAGTGACAGAGGGAGAGGAGAGGGTGTGAGAGAGGAGAGAGAGGAGAGGGAGAGAGGAGAGAGAGGAGAGAGAGGAGAGAGAGGAGAGAGAGGGAGAGAGAGGAGAGAGAGGAGAGAGAGGAGAGAGAGGAGAGAGAGGAGAGAGAGGGAGAGAGAGGAGAGAGAGGGAGAGAGGAGAGAGAGGGGGGGAGTGATTGAACAGTAATGGAGATGCTACAACATTCATTATACCGGTACTATTTTGTAACTTATAATTATATTATGTAAGAGTCGCATTATTAGTACAAGCCAGGTACATGTACCAGTCCTAAGCTTCATTCCACCTCCTCATAACCCAAGACTAGCCTCCTCTCCCTCTCCGGATATCTATCCCTCTTTTTTGGCCTCTACCCCCCCCCCCCCCTTTGTCCTTCTTCTTATCTCTCCCTGTCTCTCTCTCTCTCTCTGTCTACTCCGTCTTCTCTGTATCATATGTCCATCTCCCTCACCTCGCTACCACTCCTCTGTCCCCCGTCTCTCCCTCAACTCTTCTCCCTCCCTTTGTCCTCCTCTCTTCTCTTCTCTCCCTCAACTCTTCCCCTCTCTCTTCCCTCTGTCCTTCTCTCTTCTCTCCCTTAACTCTTCTGTTTCTCCTCCAGTGCCTCCTCCTGTACCACCTCCACCCCTTAACCAGACACCACCCATATAGCGCGTCCCAGGAGTGTCTACCAGTAATCCATGTTGGCCAGTGGTAGGCAGGGCACTGGAGGAGGCTATTGTAGTCCCGGGATTACAGCCGGACAATAAACCAGCAGACAATGCTCCAGTAACACCTCCTCCCCTTAATGTATCCTTCCTCCAGGGTGGCCTCATACCCCCCGCCCCCCGGGTGAATACCCCCACCCCCGCCCCTCCAGGGTGAATACCCCCACCCCCGCCCCCAGGGTGAATACCCCCACCCCCCTTCCCCCGGCCCCACCCCCGCCCCTCCAGGGTGAATACCCCCACCCCCACCCCCAGGGTGAATACCCCCACCCCCAGGGTGAATACCCCCACCCACACACCCCAGGGAGGCTAGGCCAGCCATATAACACCTCCTGTTATGCCTTTTAAAGCCCTACAGCTATACATCTTACACACTGTTTACGGGTCAGGGCGGCCGAGTGTTTACAACTGGCAACTCTACATATCTCTAGTCAATTCTGGTGAATTGTGATGAAAAATAATAACTACTGGGTCTACCTGGGTATGGTTGGTGTTATGTTGATTCAAAGAACCTGTTCGGTTATAATGGGTTGTTTTTTACACCTCATTTCTGTATGAAATATACGTTATTAGGGAGGATTGGTGAAGGCCAATTGAGGATTTCCTGACGAGCTGACCGGTTCAGGGCTGGTGTTTGTTCTGTTAAATGTACATATATAATAGTAGTGGTTGTACCGTGTATAGGTGGAGGGTGGTGTATGCTGGACACCAGCACTGGGCTGTATAGTACAAAATAGATGAGAAATCCTGTCTTAATTACACCAATATCAGGTGGAAGGTATATTATATTCAAAATGAAGGAAATCCTCCTTTTCTCAAATTTATGCTTTATCAAAATACTATAAATATTATTATTTATGTATGATCCAGTCACACATATTGAAACTATGACAAAGGCTACCAGTGACTACTGCAGGTTATAGTTCCTAGGTATGGTTTCCAACACTCCCTTGTCCAATCTGAGTCTAAGTGAAAAGAGAGAATTGTGGTGCGCGGCTATGGATTAGCTTTGCTGAACCAGAGCCGCGCCCGCGCGCGTCTTAAGCGGCTGTCGCTTGGAGACCCTTGGTTTTGTAAGATGTGTATTGGTGCTGGCCGCGCGGGTCGTGGTTATGGTTTTAGTCACCAACAGAGGTCGTGCTGTGTAATGTATCTGTATTTTCAAACTTTTTATTGCTGTATGTTGTACTTATCTTATGTATGTCTCACACTTACATATTATACACCCTTTTGTATTTACATGTCATTGTCATGTACTGCTTCCTTTATGTATGTCGGTTGTTGTCGTCACAAGCCGTGATATTTGGCAACCCGGGTGTGGATAGAAGAATATAAACGTTGAGTGCTGGCGAGGTCCATTAGATCCTGTCGTTGTCGTTGTTCTTGATTAGATAGATTAAGTTCCCATAGTCGCTTAAGGCTGTCGATCGGACATTACAATTTGGTGCCGTGACCAGGATTGGATTTTTGCTCGCTAGGGTGAGACCTGTGTCAGCTGTCGGTAGCCTCTAACGGGGAGTGCCGATGGGTGACAAGGGGAGAGATGTCCGGCTCTCCACTGGAGCGCCGGATGACCTGATGGCTGTGGATGAATTTCTGCAGCAAACGAATCAGACTATTCAGGACTTAGAAAATCAGTTGGCCCAGTCTAAACTGAATTTGAATCGCTCGCTGGAACCTCATGTTAATGCTAACGTGCGGGTGAAAGCGAGCATAGAAGCTAATTCGAGTAGCGGCGATGAACATGTACAACCGCCCGACTTGAAAGTGACCATGAGGAGGAAGTTGTCAAAGCTTCCTCGTAGTGCTTTGAAGAAGGCACCAGAAATTGTAGATATTGGCTCGGACGAGGATGAGTTTTTGCATGGTAAACTGCCTCCCATGACTCCAGTGATTCATGCGGATATTGGTCAGTTACAATCCGAATGGACTCAGGACCGTACTAGGAATAGGTGCATGACCTATGATAGAATGGATAAACTCATCTCTACGCAAATGAGTACTTTGAATTTGATGAATGATTCAGTATTGGAGTCTGCAAGGAAGGGGAAGGAGGCCCTGGAGAAAGCGGCTTATACTGAATCGGAGTTGACTTTAGCTAAGAAAGAAGAAGCTCGTTTAAGATCTGTAGTGAAAGATCAAAGTGAGAAATTGACTTCACTGGAGGCTAAGCGCGCTTGGGAACGTAAGAATAATGAGCGTATGAGAATGAATTTGGAAGAATTGAATAGCCGCTTTGACTTTCAAGTCCCACAGAACAGACCTAGGGGTATTGCTTTTGCTGACGAAGTGGAGAAGGTTAGCACTCCTATTCATGAAAATCCGGGTGGTATAACTAATGAATCATACACCCGAATCATGAATGATTTACCTGACTTTGATCAAAAGAGAGGAAGTCCAGATAATGTAGCACCATTTCCACCACATTATACGTCAGTCATGCCGGACGCACCAACTGGCGGGCGGGCGTTTAAAGGTGACAGGAGGAGTGCTTTAGAAGCTGCGCGTGGTTTGCGCACTTCTAGTCCTAGTCCAGTCGGTTATGGGATTATGGGCGCGGTTAGGCGATCATTGCCGGCCAATATGAGTGGAGTTAGGCGGTCAATAGATCCAGCCGCGGGTTACTTGCCTGAAGGCAAGGGACCTGCATTTGGCATGCCTAAGTTTAAACCAACTAAGCCAATTCGCAACCCTAGAACTGTGAACTTCCCTGAATGGGATGGTCGAGAGGATTGGCGTGACTATCAAAGACGCACAGTAATGATAGCACGTTCAAATAATTGGGATGACGAGACTTATAAAATACAACTGCTAACCGGAGTAGGTAAACAGCTGCCGCAAGCTATGATGCTGGAGCCGGATGATTTTTCAGTCGATCAGCTGCTACAGATGCTCGAATATGACTATCAGGCTGAAAAGTCTGATAAGACGCGAAAGCGGGAATTTTTCGAATGCAGGCAAGATCCTGGGCAGAGTCCGGCTGCTTTCAGCCAGAACTTAAGTTTGAAGGCAGTACATGCTTTCGGTGAATGGGATGGCACGTTGCATGATATGGCGGTAAAAACATTTCTTGATGGGCTGGTGGATAAAGGCATGTCGCAATATGTTGCAATGCAGGAGCCGACCGATATAGTTTCGGCTGCGGCAGCCGCTACTAGATATAGGGATGTATTTGGAACCAGTGGAGTTTCACACACGTCTTCGCATTTACACTCGATTAAAAGCGGGGCGGGTGTGTCAACGGTAACTACTGTGACCAAATCAGAACGGGAGTGGGATGATAACGAAATGGCAGAGTTTCAAGCTTTTCGGGCGTGGCAGAAAAGGCCAAAACCGCAACTAGAGGCTTTACCACCACCACCACCGCCCGAGTCGGGTGAGGGGGGTAGAAAGGTTTCTTCTGAAGGAAATTATAGGAGAAGACCTGGTATGCCTCGAAAATGCTACTATTGTCAGCAAGAAGGACACATGTGGGCAGATTGTACTAAACAAAAAACACATGTTAAGTCTTTTGATGACTTTACAGCTCAGGCTGCGGCAATTAAAGAACAGTTGGCTCTGCTGTTAAACAAGGTCGGATCTTCTTAGGCGGTGAACAGGAGATCGCGACAAACAGCATACACACCGCATTGTCGATAAATCGGACTTGTAAACCAATTGGATCCGATGTTCTTGTGCCCCTAGATCAGCCTGGGGACGCCCGTGGAGAAGGTGATCTTGGAGGTGAAGTGCACGAGAGCAGCGGCAGTGGCGCAATTGGGCGCGCCACATGCTCAGTGATGGTGGTGAATGAAGGAAATCCTGAGTATGTATGCTCACCCGGGCAGATTCTAAAAGTATCATGGGGAGAAGATGCTAGGGTGGTGAGTAAGGTTATGGTGTGTGACTTGTGCGATTTTGAGATTTGTGTCTCAGACCGCAATCGCCCGCTTGTGGCTGAGCGCATGTATGCGGATGTGACTTTAGTGAATGTAACTGGACAATTCTTGATTGACTGGGGAGCCCAATGCACGCTAATAAAGAAGCGCGTGTATGATGAACTCTCAGTCAGGCCTTCTCTCATGCCATGTGGGGTGACGTGCTATGCAGGAACTGGACATGATCTAAAGACACATGGGTGTGTGCGTCTGGCGCTGGGGTTGGGAGGCGCGTGGTATGCTCTCAATTGCCTGGTGGTAAGTGGTTTGGTTGGTGCGGAGGCTGGAATCATAGGGATGGATTTTATCTATCTCCATAAATGTAACTCTGATTGGTCTGGTTTATTCACCCTCGAGGCAGGTGAACAGTCGATCATGTGTCGGGCATTGCAAAGTGGACCGGTGACGCGGAGCGGCTGTGAGAGTGTTTTTATAGATGCTTTTTCTGCCATTTGCAGCGGCTTTGGTCCAATGTCCCCCAATGAAGACATGCTTTTTGAACCAGATGGAGCAGGGTTGGGATGCTATGTTGCAGGGAGTTTATTGGTTGCTGGCGACCGATATAATTGCACGCTGTCTGTATACAATCCTACCAGCTCTCCTGTACTGATGGAACTTCAGACTGCTGGAGGGGGGGATCTCATGAATGGTGACTCCCCTATTGTTGATGTGGAATTACTGGAGCCTGAGGTTCCAATGCCTCCGGCTGCAGAATGTCCACTGGAAAAGTTGGTGAAAGCATTGCTTCAGGTTGCCAGGTGAAACGCTGGGACACACTAATAAAGTGCGTCATGTGGTCGATACAGGGGATGCTGTACCGATTAAAAGTGTGTATAGGCGCCTGCCTCGAGCACGTCGTGAGGCTGCTGAAAAGCAAATTCAGGATATGCTTGATAAAGGTGTTATAGAACCTAGTAATAGCCCGTGGGGATCTGCAGTGGTGATTGTTAAAAAGAGTGACGGTACTGACCGTTTTTGTGTCGACTATCGTCCAGTGAATGCGGTGACTAAGAAAGATTCTTTCCCGCTACCAAGGATAGATGAAAGTATTGAAGCATTGGGTGGTAACCTATGGTTCATTACATTGGATTTGGAGAGCGGCTATTGGCAAATTGCCATGGATGAAGCAAGTAAAGAAAAAACTGCTTTCGTCTCGACTATGGGGCTGTTCCAATTCAAGGTGATGAGCTTTGGTCTATGTAATGCGCCGGCCACATTTGAACGAATGATGGAACAAATGTTGGCTGGTTTAAGATGGAAATGCTGTTTAGTATATTTGGATGATGTAATCATCTTTGGCTCCAGCTTTGATGAAGCATTGTCTAATGCAGAAAAAGTCTTGCAACGACTAGCTGATTATGGCTTGAAATTGAAACCAAAGAAATGCGAATTCTTCAAACTTAATGTCAAGTATCTGGGTAGAATAGTCTCTCAGGAGGGGGTTCGCGCTGATCCGGATAAGTTGGAAAAGGTTCATTCGTGGCCAGTGCCGACTACTATTAAGCAGGTCCGACAGTTTCTGGGGTTTGCCTCTTATTATAGAGAATTCATGCCTAACTTTTCTGAAGTTGCGGCTCCTATTCAAGCATTGGTGTCCGGAGCAGAATTGAAAAATAATCGGCGGGTGACGTTCGATGAGAACTGTCATAAGGCTTTTTCGGATTTGAAAGACTTGTTAACATCACCGCCTGTGCTAGGTTACCCACAGCCGACTGGAACTATCATCTTGGATACGGACGCTAGTGGGTATGGAATGTCTGGCGTCCTATCTCAGATTCAGAATGCTAGGGAAGTGGTTTTGAGTTATGCCAGTAATTCATTGTCCAAAGCACAGCAGAATTATTGTGCCACGAAAAGAGAGCTGTTAGCTGTTTTAACTTATTTATCTAAGTTTCAACACTATATCATTGGCCAGCAAGATTTTAAATTGAGAACTGACCATGCTTCACTTCGGTGGCTGATGAATTTCCGTGATCCGTCGGGTATGCTTGCAAGATGGTTAACCACCTTGCAGCATTATGGGTTGCGTGAAGATCAAATTGTTCATCGGCCAGGCCGCAAACACATAAATGCGGATGCGCTTTCAAGACTGCCAGTAAGAAGATGTCCTCGTGACGATTGCTTAGACTGTGGCGCGCATGATGCAGTGGTAGCCACAATGACTGTCAATTATCATATCTTCTCGTCATTGGCGGGTGATAGATTGAAGGTAGCGCAGGAGGAAGATGATGTTTTGGCAAGGATTAAGTCTATAGTACAGGGTTTGACTCCGAAGCCAGACAATAAAGCTTTGTTGGCTGAGGGGGGAGAGTTCTGTTACTATATGAATAGAATAGAATTTCTAAAGGTGGATAAAGAGTTGCTTTGCTTAGATTGGGAAAGCGACAACGGAGTTGTATATACACGCGTATTGGTACCTTTGTCTCTGAGAAGAGAGTTATTCCGTACTTTGCATGGGAGTAAGCTTGCAGCTCACTTTGGCGAGTTTAAAACTTATCAGGCGGCGAGACAAAAGTTTGTTTGGCCCCGGATGAAGAGAGATATCGCCGACTGGGTGCGCGGCTGTGAAGTTTGCGCTTCTTGTAAGAGCAGAGGTGGTAAAGGTATAACCCCGTTGAAGAAAGAAATCCATGGTGTGCGCTGGAGCCGCATTGCTTTGGATATTATTGGTCCATTTAGGAGAACCCCTAGAGGAAATAGCTGTGTGATGGTTGTCACAGACTATTTTTCTAAGTGGGCTGAAGCTTATCCGCTTCCTGATCACACAGCCGCTACCTGTGCGATGGCTTTGTTTACTGAATGGATATTGAGATATGGTCCACCGGTCTCTCTCCAGACAGATGGGGCGCCTGAATTTCGTTCAGCACTGTTGAAGGAATTGTTGCTTCTGTTGGATATCGAGCAATTGATGTCTCTACCCTATAGACCTCAGGCAAATGGACAGGTAGAGCGTTGGAATCGAGTCCTTGTAGAGCAGCTCTCCTGCATGACACAGTTTGAAGATCTGAATTGGGATTTGTTGGTGCCTTGTATTGCGCACGCATATAGGGGCGCTGTGCATAAAAGCACTATGTGTACTCCTAATCTGGTAGTATTTGGCACCGAATTAACCGTTCCAGCTGACATTATTTATGGTACTCTGACAGGAGATGTTGATTTTCCCTGCCGCAGTGTGTTTGTGGAGGAGATCAGGTCCTTGTTGTTAAGAGGGCATAAGTTTGTCAGAGAACGCTTGGGGCATTCGGCTGTATACCAGAAGAGGTATTTCGATAGACGGGCCCGACCAAAAGTATTTAGAACTGGAGATGTAGTTTGGAGATATGCGACGCCTATGGCTCAAAAGAAATATGGTCCCAAATGGGATGGTCCTTTTGAAGTTGTAAGGCGCGTGCAAGGCTCTACCTATGAACTCAGAACTGAAGAAGGGATTCTCAGATGGAATGGAGATTTACTCAAATTGGCTTTTGATGCAGACGGTACTCCCGTCCAGGCGGTAAACTTGCATAGAGCTCCTGAATATCAAAAGCAGCAGGTAGCGGGGAAAGACTACTTGAGGATTAATCCTCAGGGACGTGTCATACCCGGTCGGCACGCTCCGACAGTGCTTCCTGCAGATAAGATTGTGAGACACGTGAAGAAGCGCGGCCGCCCACCTAAGAAACCATCTGCTGTGGCAGACCCACCGTCTGGTGTGGCCGCGGGAGTGGGTGAGGGCGAAGCGGCTGTGGAATCTGAGAGTTCTAGTGATTCAGGTGGCGAGGAAGAGGAAGAGGGCTCACCATTAGCTAAGACTATGGGTAATCTGTTAAGATCAGGGTATTTGGAAGACAGGCCTAAGCGTCATAGGCAAGCCCCTGATCGACTTGGCTACGAGTGAGTGAATCAGTTGTATGAGGTGCAGAGGAAAACAAAAAATGACACAACGAGAAGTACTGGTAGAATGATATCTCACATCAAACATGGTGAGGGGATTTATTCCTCTCTGGTGTGATTTTTGTGTGAAATAATAACAACAGTTTCAAGCTTACTATACGTGGTTTTGGCATTGAAATTAACTTGGAAAATTGACTGACTGGTAGGGCATGTAGCCTCTCATTGTCCTTACACCTACTGGGATATGTGACTGGGCCGAAGCAATACACCCCACGGAAAGTAGGGAGAAACTGCTTAGTTGTGTTTTCTGATGATATTTTATGCTATTATTGGTAGTGTATTGGGTTCTGCTCGGGAGCCCAGGTGCCTGGATGGTGTGTGTGTATGCCTGCTAGGTAGCGGGGCAGGCAGGGACAACACTACTCGTGGCACATGCACTCTAGTGTGTACCACTCGGCGACAGGGTGGCGATGCTATATTTAGACGGTAGAAAGACCTCTGATTGGATGGGGCGTCGCGGGACTAGGTCACGGGAGCTGGCGAGAGCGTAGGTCTGCAGAGTACGCTCGGTTAGTGGACACGCCAGACGTGTTTTCACTGCCAGTTGTATGTGATCTAGATTGCTTGGTTTATCCCCCCGATAAAGCATTGTATTCCCAGATTGTTGTTCGGTTGGTTGACTAGGTGTTTCAAGAGAACTTGTAACCTGGCTTGGATACTCTGGTTTGAGTGATCAAGTCAGGATGTCTGATAGGGAGGAGGCGACGGCCATGGAAGTTGACTCGTCAACGGCTGGCGTGGAGAAGGTACCCGAAGATAGACCTTGTACAGGTGGTGAACAGGAGTCCACAGCCGCGGACGCGGCGGCTGTGACTTCTGAGACCCGCGCTGAGACCCGCTCTGAGGAACATTCCCTGAAGGAAGACTGGTATCAGGAGATGACCGCAGAGATTGAGGCTGACTATGAGAGAGTTGAGAAAAAGAGGATGGAGCTGCAGAAGGCGCAAGATCGTCAAGATGCAGCAGAATGGCAGCTTCAAAAGACTAGGCGAAGGAAGTCTAAGCCTGTCAAGTCTGCCAAGATCGTGGAGTCGGACGAGAGTGAGGGGGAAGAGCAGTTGCCTTCCAAAGGCGCTGCTGCTTCCAGGCCTAAGAGGAAGACTTTGAAGAAAGCTGGTCCTGAACCAGTAGTTGCCCCTGAGTCTGAGAAATCAGACAAACAGACTGTAAAGAAGGACGAGAGTTCGGATGTTGGAAAGGCTAAGACTACGTCTGCGTCGGGTAATGCCAAGTCAGGAAAACAAGATGACAAAGCAAAACCTGATGGCGGTAAGACGAGGTCGAAAAAAGAATTTAATTCCCCCAAGGGAAAACCAAAGTTGGAAGTTAAGAGAGGGCGGGAGAAGAGCAAGACTGTGGTCAAGGAGAGTGGCAGTAGGGACGGGAGTACTAGCTCTCGCGGCTCTTCTACTGAGTATAGTGACCAGTCACGCGCTTCCCACTCAGGCGGCCCTGGACTTAACTCTGTGGAGGATGTGAGACGGGCTTTGGCTAAGCCGGCTTGGAAAAACACCCCCAAGAAGACTTCAGATAGTGCGAACCCAGTTCGCCATCAGGCGCGCTGGCGATTGAAGGATAAGTTGGAGGTGGAGTTAAGCCCTACTAACATGGCGAACATTGTTCCGAAGCAGGGTGATGGAGTCCTTGTGAACCCTGAATCGGATGATGAGGATGAGGTTCTGGGTAATTATTGGAAAAATCCTCCAATAATGCCCCGCTATGAGGATAAGTTCCACTACCTCAAGTCCCGTACCGGGAAAGCAGATGGCCATCAAGAAATTATAGATCTTATTATGGACAAGTTGAATGGAGCCCCTTTGCTGTGGAAACCTGGCTATAGGTGCCCATTTACTTGGTGTAGATACCTGGGTAAGGAAATTAATCCTAATGGGATTAAGGTCTACCGCACCCGGGAGAGGTTCTATCGCCACTTGTGTGAGGAGCATTGCCCGGCGGTGCAACTTTACACGTGTCCACACGCTCACTCCTGCAGTGTGAGATTGGACAGGCGTTCTGATCTTGTGCGCCACTTGGTCAACCGCAACACTGGCCATAGGAATGGGCTAGAGTGGGCAAAGGATATGGCAGGGAGTTTTAGAGTCTTGGAGCAGGAGACTGCAAACTTAGGTTGTGTACGTTTTGCGCGGATGGGGAGGTATGACTTGGATCGTGTGATGACCATTGGTCGACATCGCGCGCAACTGGAGATGAGAGCCAGTGCCTCTGAAGCAAGGAGGGCTTCTGCTAGGAAGGTAATCGATGCCCCTGCTCCTTCTAGAAATGCTTGGTCAAAGCCTGGACCCTCTCAAGCTACCATTGCGGCTGTCTTGACTGGTGCACGGCCGAAGGACAACTCTACTGTAGCGGCGCTAAATCAGCCAGCTGCTGCTGCGGGAGCCCCTGGTGAAATAGCCACTGATCGGTGTATGTTGGATGGAGCGGGTGTGACGGACAATGTTCCTGCGCCTGTTTTGCCTTATCTGCCAACAGATGAGAATTTAGCGACAGCCGCTATGGATGTAGATAGGAGCTTGAAGAATGTCTCCGATTCTATTAGTCAGGCCGTTAATATTTCGGTAGAAGCGGTTAGGTTGGCTGTGATAACTGCTTTGGCGCCTGTGGCTGACATTGTGGAAATCAGAACCGCGGCTGCAGAGATCCCCGCTATGCGTGCCCGCATTGAGGATCTTACCAGGCAGCTGGATTACTATAAGAGGGAGGATAAGATATCAAGGGAGACAATCCTTGATCTAAGGTGTCGCTTGACCGCTTATGAAAGCGGTGACGGAGAGCCTGAGAAGAAACGAAAGAAAGCTGAGAAAGTGAAGGAGGACGTTGAGTCTGATGTTGTGCGGAAATCAGACTTGGCGAAGATAATGTCTGATCTACTCCAACAGCATACTGCTTCTCTTGTGAGGTCGCAAGCCGTGACCACTCAGGCTGTACAGGAAGAACCTACGAAGGAGGAGGTTATTGTGGCTTTGGTGCAGTCGTCCCCTAAGAAGTTGTCCCAACAGCAGTTGCAACAGCAGTTGCCGCAACAGCAGTTGCCACAGCAGCAGTTGCCGCGGACGTTGCCGCAGATTATCTCAACTGCGCCAGCAGCTGCTGCAGTCAAGGAAGCTACTCCACTTAAAGCGGTAGCGGTAAAGGAGTGTGTACAGCCAACTCCTGGCTTTGATAATTGGGATTCAGTAATGAATCCTAATGTACAAATGAACGTTGTTTCGCCTAGGCGATTCAACCCTATGATGCTACAGACTCTGTCCCAGTTGCCCGCTCAGCAGTTACACCAGCAGCAGTTGGATGAGCAATTGGAACAACAACAATTGTTGCAGCAACAACAGTTGCAGCAGCAACAGTTGCAGGAACAACAACAGTTGCAACAGTCCTTGGAGCAACAGCGGCAGTTGCAGCGTTCACTGAAGTTGCAGCAGCAAGCTTTGCAGCAGCAGCAGTCCAGTCGAGCGGGGCCTCTGCCTATGTACAGTCCATATGCGATGACAGGGTTTACGCCACTGTCAACAAGCAGAGAGTCTGAGGCTCAGCGACGAGCTTCGGCCTTGTTAGGGGAAAACCCAGCTGCGGCACAGGGCTCTCCCGGAGTGCTTGGTCGAGCTGCGGGTAATGCTCCTATCGCTCCTCCAGGTTTTGTAGGTGTTACACCGGTGCCTGGTGGTAGCGCTGTGTCTCTGTCTATGGTGCCTCCGCTCTTCTCTTCTCCCGTGAGAAAGATGAGCGGGTTGTTCAATAGACTGATGAACACCTCTGTCGGCGAGGAGCAGCCAGCGGCTTTCGATAATTCTGATTATGTCCCTCAGTCGGACCCAGACCGTTCAGCGCAGGAAGATGGATTGGATGTGTCTGGTTCATCTCATGTTTCTGGCGAGAGGAGCTTGACTGAGGAAGATAAAAATATGGACATTGACGAGGAGGAACTGTTAAAAGATGAAGAAAGTGATGTTAGACGCACTTATGATACGATCTAGTTTGATGCGTCTGTGGTCTTTGTATGACTTTGGTCTTTTTGGATAGTAATTGTTTAGACTTTGGATACGAACATAGAATGGAGTCGAGCCGGATGCAGCAGTGGTTAGCCCAGCTGTGATGAGCCCAGCGGTGACGAGACGAGATGAGCGATATTGGATAGATGTCCCTTGATAGTCTCTAACGCTGGCCAACTCAACTCTCAGGATACAGCTATATCGGATACGAACAATTTTTACCACAGCTATACGTCGACCTACTATATGTGTGCCTCAAACGGACAGTTTCCAGAATTAGGATGTTACCGGACATTTGTGTGTGTTTCTAAAATAACCAGGACACTCGGATTCTTTATACACGGACTAAACGTTTCAAAATGGACAGAGTTACTTGATCAACAGACTTCAATGTATTTGTGTGTTTGTTCTCTCCATTGTTCGTGTGATTCCTGCAAACCCGGTATGGATTCCTATGTTTTATATTTATTCTGTGATTTTTATAATGTTTGATGGCGGATGTATTGTTGATTCTTACTTATTTTACCTTCTTACTTTTGTATTAACCTTATGGTTTAGTCTTTTCTTGATGAAAGCCTAAAGCGGTTGTGCCCTCCTTTCAAAAAAGGGGGAGGGGCATTGTGGTGCGCGGCTATGGATTAGCTTTGCTGAACCAGAGCCGCGCCCGCGCGCGTCTTAAGCGGCTGTCGCTTGGAGACCCTTGGTTTTGTAAGATGTGTATTGGTGCTGGCCGCGCGGGTCGTGGTTATGGTTTTAGTCACCAACAGAGGTCGTGCTGTGTAATGTATCTGTATTTTCAAACTTTTTATTGCTGTATGTTGTACTTATCTTATGTATGTCTCACACTTACATATTATACACCCTTTTGTATTTACATGTCATTGTCATGTACTGCTTCCTTTATGTATGTCGGTTGTTGTCGTCACAAGCCGTGATATTTGGCAACCCGGGTGTGGATAGAAGAATATAAACGTTGAGTGCTGGCGAGGTCCATTAGATCCTGTCGTTGTCGTTGTTCTTGATTAGATAGATTAAGTTCCCATAGTCGCTTAAGGCTGTCGATCGGACATTACAGAATAAATGTTTTACATCCGTGGCACAAGCCTCTAACCTAGAATAGCATGAACCCTGAGATGTCTTGGATGCTATTGGGGCTATAACAACCTTAGGCAGAGACTAAAAGGATTAATAGCCCCTATTTCTATCCATAGCCAGTATTTCACACCATGCATTATGGGTTGTCACCCTGACATGCCACCCGCCCATTGCGCATGCTCAAAGCACCGCACCGGAAGTACTTAAGATGGATTCTGATTGGTGGATAGCTGTAAGTAGCGCCATTAACGGCCATGAGTGATACTGCTGGAGGGAAACACAGCCTGGCCAGGCCTTCTTATATTGGTCATTAGTTGTGTGGTAGTATACTGCCATATACTGTTAGGGTTTTACCAGGCTGTTTTACTAACGCCTGGTCTGCCACTACCTTCTGGGGTAGTATACTACCATCTATTGTTGTGTTATGTTTAGTTCAGCTGTTTAGTTCAGCTCCTATAGCTGGTCTTACACTAATTCCTGGGGTAGTATACTACCATCTATTGTTGTGTTATGTTTAGTGAGTGAGTGAGTGAGATTGGTTGCTTTACGCCCTTATCAACACTTTGAAGTGTTATATCAAGGGCGGGAGAGCTGAGAGGGAGGCAGTTTATGATCATACCCAGGAAATAGAGATAGAGAAGAAGGGAGAGAGAGACACAGAAAAGAGACAGAAAGGCAGTTTATGGTCTTACCCAGGACCATGTTATGTTATGTTTAGTTCAGCTGTTTAGTTCAGCTCCTATAGCTGGTCTTACACTAATTCCCGGGGTAGTTTACTACCATCTATTGCTGTATGATGTTTTACCAGGCTGTTTAGTTCAGCTCCTATAGCTGGTCTACCACTAACTCATGGGGTAGTATACTACCATCTATTGTTGTATGATGTTTTACCAGGCTGTTTAGTCCAGCTCCTATAGCTGGTCTGCCACCAACTCCTAGGGTAGTATATACTACCATATATTGCTGCATGATATTTTACCAGGCTGTTTAGTGCAGCTCTTGGTCCTGAATTTCAGGTCCACCCATAGAAGGATTGGAACCCAGGACCTTCCAGTACAAGGTTGGCTTGCTGACACATGGAGCCACCAAGCCTTGCCCTGTGCCTGTATTGTGTATACTACAGTATAGTAGTAGTAGTAATCCACCGCTGGATTACCCCGGTAATCTGTAACCTCCATAATTGATCCAGGAGGCTGGGAGCCCCAGAGGGATTAGCATGGGATTAATATAGCACCAGTATATGGGTCAGATTTTCAGAAAATGTACAATTAGCAGCTTCACACATTTGGGAAATTCTGCTGAATTAGGCTGAAAAATGAAGAATACTGGGTATATCTGAGTATAGTTGGTATGGCATTGATTTAAAGCATCAGTTCTGTTATGTTAAACTGCATTTTGAAGCTCATTTCTGTCTTAAATGTGGGTTATTTGAGAGGATTGGTGAAGGCGAATCGTACATTTTCTGAAAATCTGACCCATATAGTGGAGTGGGTAGGGTGTAGCTCAGGGGGCCTGCAGCAGTATATATAAGTAATATCACAGCCAGCCTTTCCCCAAAGGACACACACACAGTCCATGAGAAATGTTCTTCAGTAAGTTTAGGATGTATTTATGATCTATGCTCGTAGAAATTACACTTGTAGAAAGATTTCTTTGTTATTTAGAACTTTTATTTAACCAAGGGTGCCACTTTATGTGCCCTGGTAGCAGGATAGGGTGATACCCTTTCCCTGGGATATGACACAATAGGATATGATACATATTCATATCTTATACACTATAAGTGGTTTAACACTAGTGAAGGGTTGAGAGCACATATAACTGAGGATATCATATCATGTGATATATATCTTATTCAGTATAAGTGGGTTACAATAGTAAAGGGTTGAGAGCACATATAACTGAGGATATCATATCATGTGATACATATCTTATTCACTATAAGTGAGTTACAATAGTGAAGGGTTGAGAGCATGTATAACTGAGGGATGAAGCTGTTATAACTGAGGGATAAATCTGTTATAAAGCCCATGATATGCACCGGTAGTGCCAAGTCTCAAGTAGCAATCCATAGTGAAAGACTGGCCTGTGGTGATGTCCAAGAAGGGCGGGTGGAGTCGAGGGTGGTATTGAATACCCGGGGACTGAATGTATTGACTGTGGCAGGATGGATGGACGGGCTGATACATAAGTTTACAGTTGACTGCTTCTGCACCCACAGAGAGAGAGGATCAGCCCGTATTGGTAGCTTTGCGGCCGTTATAGGAAGCTATCGTTATTGGAGGTCACAGTGGGGGACTGTAGCGTTACTGTAGCTGTCAGTTTGCATGAACAAGTGTAAAACTTAGAATAGAAGAGAATAGAATAGAATAGAATAGAATAGAGAGCTGTATTTCCTCCCTCGGGTGTTATAACAAGTAGCCCAAAATGCTCTTCTGGTTGTGAGTCTGGTAAGGTTTTCCACCACAATCATTATAACATGAAACATCTGTATGTAGATATGTGTCTGTCACTAGAACTAGAGAGGGCTGATATAGAAACCTTGTTAAATACCTCTAGAGGAGCTGGATATTTTGTAGTAGATCCTTGATTATCTATAAATTCATGTGTGTTTTGCTGCAGTAGAGTGGACTCCCGCCCGGGCAGGCCTTACTTGTCACACTGGTGCTGTGACCAGGATCTCACTTTTAGTATAGGTTTACACTGACAACAGGTTCTAACTTATTATTTCTTAGGTAAGTTGAAATATAAATATTTTTTACGTAATCTGAGAAACAATATCGAGTTTTTTTTGGTCAAAGGTTGACCATACTCTTGAAAATGAGTTTTATATGGGTTCTGACAAAACTAAATGTACTGCACAATCAACTTGGAGTTCAACATTGTTTCATGCAGTGGGTGGCTGGAGTGACTGAGAAATAACAATGCATTCCTGAAGTCTATATATTTTAACATTCACACAATCCATGAAGTGAATATGTAGAGGTCCTTATGCAATACCACTCCTCATCAAGTTGCCTCTGCACTGACATCATAAACATTTAGTATCCCCATTAAGTTCAGATTTAAGATATGGATAAAGATTTATAGGATTTTATGAGTTTAGATATCATATTGCAATTCTCCATTTTGCTAAGAAGTTATTGCTGACCCAAATCCCGGCTAATACATGGGCGGGTGATAAATCTCATTGCCTTCTCCGGCTGCTCTGTTCCTCAGCGCACCCTGCTGGTACCTACTGGTTCCATAAGCCAATCACTCATGCACTCCCTCTCTCCTTATTCCTTCATAATCTCCCCCCCCCCCCCCACCCGCTTCATGGCTAATTAATTATAAGTTTTTCCTCCACCTTGGGGAGAGCCTGGCGAAGGGGGAGGTGTAGGTGTGGGGGGTGGGGAGGAGAAGGAGATTGTGGGGAAATGGTGGTGGGAGTGGGGAGATGGTGGATGGGGAGATTGTGTGGGGGTGGGGTAGTTGGTGGTGGGGTAGTTGGTGGTGTTGGGGGAGGATTGGGGGAGGATTGGGGGAGGTTTGGGGAGAGTTGGTCAGGGAGATGGCGTGGGATGGGGGAATTGGTCCGGGGGAAGGGGACATGCTATTTTTTTTATGAAAGGGATTTGGGGGTGGGTCGGTGGGGGGAGGGGGGGACGGGGGGGGGTTAGACCACACAGCTGAGTGATGGAGGTGGGGTGGGTGGTGGAGTGGGGAGGGGGTGTGGGTGGGAGGGGGGGGGGGTTAGACCACACAGCTGAGTGATGGAGGTGGGGTGGGTGGTGGAGTGGGGAGGGGGTGTGGGTGGGAGGGGGGGGGGGTTAGACCACACAGCTGAGTGATGGAGGTGGGGTGGGTGGGGAGGGGGGATGGGGAGGTGGAGTGGGGAGGGGGGGGTTAGACCACACAGTTGAGTGATGGAGGTGGGGTGGGTGGGGATGGGGGATGGGGAGGTGGAGTGGGGAGGGGGTGGGGGGTGGGGGGGGTTAGACCACACAGCTGTATGATGAAGCAGTATGGTACTAATCACAGCCTGGTGCAGCAGCAGCTAATCACAGCAATGTGATATTTAAGGCCATCATCACAACTGCTTTATCACAGACAACCCATGCTGCAGTTAGTAGCTTCACACATTTGGGAAATTCTGCTGAATTAGGCTGAAAAATGAAGAATACTGGGTATATCTGAGTATATTTGGTATGGCATTGACTTAAAGTATCAGTTCTGTTATGTTAAACTGCATTTTGAAGCTCATTTCTGTCTTAAATGTGGGTTATTTGAGAGGATTGGTGAAGGCGAATTGTACATTTTCTGAAAATCTGACCCATGTATGTCCATCCATCATAGACACCCCGCCCCGCTACAACAATAACACAACTTGTGTTGATAGCTGCTGGGATTGTGATGATACCATAAACTCTTTTATTATATGCGCATTCTATATGAGAGGTGCTATAAGTGGGGTGCTATAAAAATATTCATATAGGACGCGTCCTATATGAACTACTTCGTCACCAATTCGGCCACTTTTATGCACTTTTAATATTTTTATGCACCAAGTTTTATGCCCATAATATTATAATAAATATAGAATGGAACTCGCCTGCAATAATCGAAAAATTTATTGGACTTTATTCGTCCACATAAGCACTCTGCCTACGGCATCGTGCTTATGTGGACGAATCTCGTCCAATAAATTTTCGATTATTGCCGGCTCGTCCCATTCTCTCTATGAATAGGTTGATAATTACAATAATTAATTAGTAGATGGCAAAATGTCCAGTATTACTAAGAACCTCTTTTCTTAGAGTGCCTTCAGTGTTTATTAGAGCTGAAATTACATTTAGATGCAAAATCATTTTGTATAGACAAGGTTTTTTGATATTGTATGAGAGCAGGAATGGCTGGGGACAGCATCAAACATGTAATGTGATTTCCAGCATAAAAAAGATTCAATCTTAAAAACCTAGAGCACACCTCTAGAACCAGTATCAGAGAGGGGGAGGTGACCAGATAGTGGTTGGGGCTTGACAGAGGCGGGACTAGATGGGGTTGAGGTTGGGTTAAAATGGGGAGTTTGGGCGGGGGGATGTGTCTCTTATGCTAACATACTCGGTTGGCAGCGGCACCCCATAGGATTTGCCCGCTTTGATGTTTGCTGCCAACAGGTCTCAAACAGAGCATACCTTTCGCTTTATTCTCTTAATAACCAATGTGAGAATCATTTGGCATGTGATTATTAGCCCCCCCCCCCACCCCCCCGTGCCAGACAAGTGCATGTGCACTCGTGTTTACATAAACCTTTTATCGCTCACTCTCTCCTTCCCATGAGGGTTTGCACCTGACGTCATGCACAAATTTAAAAGAGTTTTTTATTTTAATATTTATTGTTAAAATGGTACTAGTAATTGGTAGCGGGTTTTGTTCTGTAGTTGTTTGTTCACATAGTTAGAGCTTACTATTGTTATTATTAGTGATATCTATGTATGAAAAAGTGAAAAGAAATATTCATATATAACTATTTGATTTTAATTTTTATATCTAATGGCACGATGGAGGTTTCAAATCGATCAAGACGGAGGGTCAAATCACACGACACCCCGTAGGGGTAGAGTGCGATTTGGCCCGACGTCAAGATCGATTTGAAACCAAAAAGAGTGCCATTGGGTATTTATTACATACTGATCTATTTGTTATATTTACCTTATTATTACTGTATTTCTTGCCAAATTATCAGAACTTTGCTTGAAAACTTTCGAAACTTGCAAGGCAGCGCTACATAGCATAACACAACATCACCCAGAGTGCAACATTGCCAAACCAATCAAATTGCCTTGTTTGGATCACATGCTTCCATGACAACCCGTATGGCATTGGTTTTGCGATTCATGTTTCGTGTGTAAGAGACCAGATGGCAGGAAAAGAAGTAAAGATTTTGAAAAAAAAGATGATAGATCGCCCCCCCCCCCCAAGCGCTGGGACTGGTAGGCATTATACCAGACTGACCCTGTGCTACAGGCCGAGTCACTCGGAGCTTCTCCCCCTCCACCCACCCCCCAACATGGCTTCTCTACCAGAGCTATATACAAGCCTTCAAGCTATAATTGATATTTCAATCCAGTGAGTAACTCACCAGAGGAAGCCATGAGCCTATAATCTGTACATCCTCCCCCGGGTACTGGAGGAAGACCACCATTGCGGTGATTTAGTCCTGGTAAATTAATTAAAGCAAAAAAAGGAAAAAAAGGATCAGGAGCAACTGTGAGCAGTTGAGAGCTGTAGCAAGAGCATATGTGGGTCAGATCGTCAGAAAATGTACAATTGTCAGCTCTACACATTTAGTAAAGTATGCTAAATTAGACTGAAAAATGACAAATACCAGGTATATCTGAGTATATTTGGTATAACATTGTTTCAAAATATCTGTTCTCTTATGTTAAACTGTATTTTGAAGCTCATTTCTGTCATGGATTTGAGTTATTTGAGAGGATTGGTGAAGTCGAATTGTAGACCCATGTATGGCTTCTACTCTAAACCCATAGAGCTGCCTTCCATAGACACTTTATGTTCAATTGTACAATCTATACCAAGTGAACTAAATGAGTAATTGGGGACTTGCATGTCTCACTGCGCATGTCTACTGCAGTGCATGCTGGGATGAATTCTGTTGAAATCTGACATAGAAATATTTGGCTATATTTTATTGAAAATTGCAAGAATGTTTTCACCAATATCATAGCTTGTATAAATCTATCAATGAAAAACAAATGCATGATGGGAAAGATGGAGGCATGTGTAATGGAAACACATATATATGTGGATATTGACAGTAGAACATTGAAAAATACACCATGCTTGGGTGAGAGTAGAATTAATACTATGGGAACAGGAACTGCTCCTTTGAGCAATTAAGCTGTAAGAAGAGCAGATGGTGGCCTCTGTACCAGGGACATAAGGCAACTATCCAGGTGCTTTCCATGGCTTTTCTTTACACTTAGATAATATTATATGTGGGTCAGATTTTCTAAAAATGTACAATTCAACTTCGCCAATCTTCTCAAATAACCCAAATTTTAGACGAAAATAAAGTTAAAAATACAGTTCAACCTAACCAAACAGATTGCTAGAATCAATGCAATGCCGAATATACAGTGTACTTATAGCAAATGTTCTGGTTCAAACTGATCGAGACCCATCAGAAAACGGGACGAACCCCGAACCCGAACAGAGTGCCATTTGCTATTTATTACACACTCTATTTGGATGTTAAAAAGTAAATTTAACTTGTACAGCCTATAGTTTAGCTCGAGGAGGCTTGATTCACCGTAATTTGTAGGCCTAACTTATGCGGTCAGGACAACGTCATTTCTAACTGCTTTGTACATCAGGCCTACGCTGCGCAAATGAGATTGTGTCTTTGCCCAAACTGATCGTGTGCGCAGTTTGGATCAACCAAACTGCACCTTTCTAGCTGCTCATGTCTGTAATAAAGCTGCCAATTGTACATTTTCTGAAAATCTGACTGACATATTTCCATTGATAGAGTGAGCGTGCAACACAACTCATATCAACTCGCAAGAGAAAATAGGAGCAACTCAGCTATAGCCTGAGCATATGGATTCTACTGTAGATGCAGGAGCTGCTCCCTTAAGCCTCTCCCCAGGTGTGTAATATATATTGTTTTACTTTGAAAAGTGTAACTGCTTGCGGCATTGGGTGAGTGGGTGATGAGGTTCATAGCGTGGGACCTACAGGCAGCGGTTGAACATGAGCAGATGCCTGGTGCTCCTCCATGCATTAGTGAGCTGCTCTACTACTGGGGCACAGGCAACAATTGTGATATAAGTCGCAAAATTTATATTTTTCAAAGTGTTTTTCCCACAAGATCTCTTTGTCGAAATGCTCTGATTGTTAGGGGGTGGAGCAGTTATAGTCATATGAATCTATGTAACAAATTTCGGGACATTGTATTGAACATATCCTTGCGTTTTGAAGGCCTTTGTATGGAGTATATTTAGTTACTTTACTGGTAATTATCCATCCAGAAACATTGCAAACTTTTTTTCATAGCGTGGAAACTAAAGGCTGCGGTTGAACATGAGCAGATGCCTGGTGCTCCTCCATACATTATTGAGCTGCTCTATTACTGGGGCACAGGGAACAATTGCTCCATACACATATCTCTAGTGAATTATAGTTGATGCCTTGCTTTCATATACAGTGGAACCTCTCTATAAAGACCACCCTTGGGACTGAATGGTTTGTGGTCTCATAGCGAGGTGGTCTCTTTAGAAGGCTCTGAATCTAATAAGAGGGAATAATTTGGGACTGGAAAAACTGGTCTTAATAGAGAGGTAGTCTTTATGTGAGGTTCCACTGTACTATTTCCTTAGATACAGGTTCTCCAGTTGATGTATAAACATATATTTACCACTGTATAAAGTTTCCCGCCCTGTACGTCAGGCAGAGTGAGGTATAACACCCTAGGGCATACGATATACTTCTACATGATATGTGGAGCTTACAGTCTATCTCTACAAAATCGTTAAGCCTGATATACTTCTCTATGGTACGACGACTGTAACAATATATGGGTGAAATCACCAGAAAATGTACAATTCTCCTTCACCAATCTTCTCAAATATCCATAATTTAAGACGAAGATCAGGTTCAAAAACTTAGTTCAACACTGTTGGAATCACGGCAATATCAAATATACTCAGATAAACCTAGTATTGATCTTTTTTTTAGTCTAATTCAGCAGAATTTATCGAAGTGTGGATCTGAAGATATTTTCTGAAGATCTGACCCGTATCCTTTTGATTTGTTGATTGATATATCCAAATAAGGCAGTGACCTATATATCCCAATAGGTTTGTGACACATATGCCCTTATATGGAGTTACAGTAAAGAGTCTGGATGTTTATAATCCGGTATTTCCGCCCGTGATCGGAAGTCTTCAGCTCTAGAGGTAGGATTAGCCCAACAAGAGCGTCTGGCGTGTATGGACGCTGGTACTTCCGGTTCCTTGGTCACGTGACATCAATAAATAATGAGCAGCGCGCCCTAGGGGAAGTGTGGGGTACTAATAAAGGTTAGACTTTGTGTCCTCCAACATAGGAGAGCTCCACTTGCCTCTCCTGGGTCCCCTTCCTACCACATCCAGGGTCAGTTACAGTAACCAGGGCAACACCCTGGAGGACTAGCCCACACCTGTGCCCTCCTCCATGGCAGCGTCTACCATCGACACCTATGGGGTATAGCTCCACCTTGTGTTCCAGTGGTGACACATGTGACTCGCCATTAGTGCCTGGTCACCCGGGATTCCTGTCTGTGGAGAAGGCAGCCTAGGCCCAAAGTTGAGAGAGTCCCTTCAAACTGAGGGAAAGCCTCTCGCCTCAAACTGCAAAATTCCATTACAATTCCATTAAGACCGCAACATGTCATTATGTTCCCATTAGAACGCCTAGTCCTAGGCTAGGAGGTTAGCGAAGTAGGCTTCTTCTCACTGAAATACCATTCTCATCTGATCTGAGGGTTTGGACTTAGACTGCTACTCACCACAGACGTATCTAAACATCACTGCATCAGCCTGGGTCTGTCTGGGCTTAATTGTATTTAAAGATTTCATGCATTTTGTGTATACATGAACAAAAATGAAATCAGGCATTAAGACGTGAAAACAACCCACAATGACGAGTATATAGGCTGGATGTTGTGAACATCTCATAAAAGAATTAAATAATAAACCTTTGCAATCAACCATGGCCAAACATGCAGCTGTTTTGTAAAGCGCTTTATGTTTTTTAAATGAACCCCAGCTCGAAACAGCATTGCTTCCCCAGGAAAGGAAAATTCACAAAATTAGTTTTGTAAACTAGAGAGGTAGCATCTGGGTGTAGTGTATGGGTGGAGCAGCTGTGGTACAGTGGGGTCTATTGCTCAGAGCAGCTCACGGGGCAAAGTGTAGACATTTACATATATACAAGTCTAAGGTCCCCCTCTCCCCCCACTTGTACCTGGTCTTGTACCAGACCTGCAGTATAGGGCCCTACAAACAAACCCGTCGTAGAAACGAGGGCTAGTCTACCTAGACACAGCAGTGGGTGGAAGACCATGGTTATTCCGCAGTAAATAAGCTCCCATGTACTATTTTGAGTGTTTAATTAACTAACGGTGCTATTGACCATGAACGCTGATATTAGTGAGTTTTGCATTATCTGTTTTATATATTAAATATTACTGCTCACACTGAAATATGACTGTTTATACTTATACTCATCACTAGTGTCTGAATTAGCATACACCGATTAAGTATGCCTTCTCTCTCATATCAACTTATCAATCCACTGTGATACTTTATTTCTTCTCTGTAGAATGTTACTGCTCCTGCCTAAAAGATTTGTGTTCCTATTTGTCACCGCTGCCAACTCTAACTGTAATCAACTATGTCGCTATGTTATTATTATTAAGTTGTTATGAAGCCCTATAAAGGGATTTTCATGTTATTGTTGTAACGAAAAATTCAAGAAAGAGACGTTGGCAGTCATCGGAAGAACTGGCATGTCTCTGTGTCAGAATTGACCGACCTATTGTGAACAAAAGCATCCAATAAAGAATTTCTGAATTTGAATTTGAATTTTGTTTTATTTTTGTTTTATAACTTTGCGTGCCTTATTTCAATATAGCTTTTCTTGATGATGAGCATATAAATACTTAGTAAAAGATACTTTATAGGTACAGGAGGAGACTGAGATTGCCCCTGCCTCCTCCTCCTCCTGCTGTAGATTATCTGCCACACCGGCTTTAATCTAATCCTCTGCGTGTATTATCTACTTGCTCCATATATAGCAGCTTATGTAGGTCAGGTGGGAGTATCCTTATGTAACCTCCTCCACCTCCTGGGTGGATTAACTCTATGTAGGTCAGGTGGGATTATCCTTATGTAACCTCCACCACCTGGGTGGATGGATTAACTCCGTGTTTTACTGCTCACTTAGCTGCACTCAAGACTGGGAGGGGTTGGGGAGGTTATATAGGGGTGGGGAGGGTATATAGGGGGTGGGTTGGGGAGGGTATATAGGGGTGGGGAGGGTATATAGGGGAGGGGAGGGTATATAGGGGTGGGGAGGGTATATAGGGGAGGGGAGGGTATATAGGGGTGGGGAGGGTATATAGGGGAGGGGAGGGTATATAGGGGAGGGGAGGGTATATAGGGGTGGGGAGGTTATATAGGGGGTGGGGAGGGTATATAGGGGAGGGGAGGGTATATAGGGGAGGGGAGGGTATATAGGGGTGGGGAGGGTATATAGGGGAGGGGAGGGTATATAGGGGTGGGGAGGGTATATAGGGGAGGGGAGGGTATATAGGGGGTGGGGAGGGGAGGTTATATAGGGGAGGGGAGGGTATATAGGGGAGGGGAGGGTATATAGGGGAGGGGAGGGTATATAGGGGAGGGGAGGGTATATAGGGGGTGGGGAGGGGAGGGTATATAGGGGAGGGGAGGGTATATAGGGGTGGGGAGGGTATATAGGGGTGGGGATGGGTTGGGGAGGGTATATAGGGGAGGGGAGGGTATATAGGGGAGGGGAGGGTATATAGGGGTGGGGAGGGTATATAGGGGTGGGGAGGGTATATAGGGGTGGGGAGGGTATATAGGGGTGGGGAGGGTATATAGGGGTGGGGAGGTTATATAGGGGTGGGGAGGTTATATAGGGGTGGGGAGGGTATATAGGGGTGGGGAGGGTATATAGGGGTGGGGAGGGTATATAGGGGTGGGGAGGGTATATAGGGATGGGGAGGTTATATAGGGGGTGGGGTGGGGAGGGTATATAGGGGTGGGGAGGGTATATAGGGGTGGGGAGGGTATATAGGGGTGGGGAGGGTATATAGGGGTGGGGAGGTTATATAGGGATGGGGAGGGTATATAGGGGTGGGGAGGTTATATAGGGGGTGGGGTGGGGAGGGTATATAGGGGTGGGGAGGGTATATAGGGGTG
Source organism: Sthenelais limicola (assembly GCA_942159475.1). Classification (NCBI taxonomy): domain Eukaryota; kingdom Metazoa; phylum Annelida; class Polychaeta; order Phyllodocida; family Sigalionidae; genus Sthenelais; species Sthenelais limicola. Next base: position 4,722,514 of record OW804095.1, on the reverse strand, counting down.
GGGAGGGTATATAGGGGTGGGGAGGGTATATAGGGGTGGGGAGGGTATATAGGGGTGGGGAGGGTATATAGGGGTGGGGAGGGTATATAGGGGTGGGGAGGGTATATAGGGGTGGGAAGGGTATATAGGGGTGGGGGAGGGTATATAGGGGTGGGGGAGGGTATATAGGGGAGGGGAGGGTATAAAGGGGAGGGGAGGGTATATAGGGGTGGGGGAGGGTATATAGGGGAGGGGAGGGTATATAGGGGAGGGGAGGGTATATAGGGGTGGGGAGGGTATATAGGGGAGGGGAGGGTATATAGGGGTGGGGAGGGTATAAAGGGGAGGGGAGGGTTTATAGGGGAGGGTATATAGGGGAGGGGAGGGTATATAGGGGAGGGGAGGGTTTTTAGGGGAGGGGAGGTTATATAGGGGAGGGGAGGGTATATAGGGGAGGGGAGGGTATATAGGGGAGGGGAGGGTATATAGGGGAGGGGAGGGTATATAGGGGTGGGGAGGGTATATAGGGGAGGGGAGGGTTTATAGCGGAGGGTATATAGGGGAGGGGAGGGTATATAGGGGAGGGGAGGGTTTTTAGGGGAGGGGAGGTTATATAGGGGAGGGGAGGGTATATAGGGGAGGGGAGGGTATATAGGGGAGGGGAGGGTATATAGGGGTGGGGAGGGTATATAGGGGAGGGGAGGGTTTATAGGGGAGGGGAGGGTATATAGGGGAGGGGAGGGTATATAGGGGAGGGGAGGGTATATAGGGGAGGGGAGGGTATATAGGGGAGGGGAGGGTATATAGGGGAGGGGAGGGTATATAGGGGTGGGGAGGGTATATAGGGGTGGGGAGGGTATATAGGGGTGGGGAGGGTATATAGGGGTGGGGAGGGTATATAGGGGAGGGGAGGGTATATAGGGGAGGGGAGGGTATATAGGGGTGGGGAGGGTATATAGGGGAGGGGAGGGTATATAGGGGAGGGGAGGGTATATAGGGGAGGGGAGGGTATATAGGGGTGGGGAGGGTATATAGGGGAGGGGAGGGTATATAGGGGAGGGGAGGGTATATAGGGGTGGGGAGGGTATATAGGGGAGGGGAGGGTATATAGGGGTGGGGAGGGTATATAGGGGAGGGGAGGGTATATAGGGGTGGTGTTGGGGAGGGTATATAGGGGAGGGGAGGGTATATAGGGGAGGGGAGGGTATATAGGGGAGGGGAGGGTATATAGGGGAGGGGAGGGTATATAGGGGTGGGGAGGGTATATAGGGGAGGGGAGGGTATATAGGGGAGGGGAGGGTATATAGGGGAGGGGAGGGTATATAGGGGAGGGGAGGGTATATAGGGGTGGGGAGGGTATATAGGGGAGGGGAGGGTATATAGGGGAGGGGAAGTTATAAAAGGGAAGGGGAGGGTATATAGGGGAGGGGAGGGTATATAGGGGAGGGGAGGGTATATAGGGGAGGGGAGGGTATATAGGGGAGGGGAGGGTATATAGGGGAGGGGAGGGTATATAGGGGAGGGGAGGTTATAAAGGGGAGGGGAGGGTATATAGGGGAGGGGAGGGTATATAGGGGAGGGGAGGGTATATAGGGGTGGGGAGGGTATATAGGGGAGGGGAGGGTATATAGGGGAGGGGAGGTTATAAAGGGGAGGGGAGGGTATATAGGGGAGGGGAGGGTATATAGGGGAGGGGAGGGTATATAGGGGAGGGGAGGGTATATAGGGGAGGGGAGGGTATATAGGGGAAGGGAGGGTATATAGGGGAGGGGAGGGTATATAGGGGAGGGGAGGGTATATAGGGGAGGGGAGGGTATATAGGGGAGGGGAGGGTATATAGGGGTGGGGAGGGTATATAGGGGAGGGGAGGGTATATAGGGGAGGGGAAGTTATAAAAGGGAAGGGGAGGGTATATAGGGGAGGGGAGGGTATATAGGGGAGGGGAGGGTATATAGGGGAGGGGAGGGTATATAGGGGAGGGGAGGGTATATAGGGGAGGGGAGGGATTCTCCAGTCCTTGCAAATAACTCCCAATTTAAGACAAAAATATTGTTCAACATATCCCAACAGATGGTTTGAATCAAGGCAATATCAAATATATTCAGATATACCAAGTATTGACCATTTCTCAGTCTAATTTAGCAGAATTTACCCATGAAAGCCTAGGAGCAAAACGACACTATTAAAGCATATTAGCATAGTATAGGCTATAGACACCACCCAGCCTCTCTGTCTCTAGTGTGACCCCAGGTGTGGCCTGCCCCTCATGTCTACCCTGGAGCAGGCTTTGTGTAGCCACACACTGCGATAACCTTGTCTATAGGTGCAGGGGGCGGGGGGGGGGGGTGGAGAGGGGGGGAGGGGCGGGGGGGGGGGGGTAGAGGGAGAGAGAGATAAGGGTGGAACGTCTCATTGCTGACATAACCATGATGAGGAGGGAAGGTGGAAGTCATCGACTTAATCCTTGCCTTGGAGTTTATATATAGTAAACTGCACTAGGTCAATAGGGGGGTTGCATGGGGCACTGTATAGTGGAGACAGTTATATATAGTAAACTGCACTAGGTCAATAGGGGGGTTGCATGGGGCACTGTATAGTGGAGACAGTTATATATAGTAAACTGGACTAGGTCAATATAATAGGGGGATTGCATGGGACACAGTGCATGTCACATCACATCAACAATCTGTGTATGTGTGGTCAGGCAGACCATATATATAAAGCAACTATAGCGTTAAAAGGGGATAGGTCAGGGGTCGGTTGCCTTACACCTTGTTTTGACACCATACTTCCATATACATTTATATATATTTGGGCATACCCTACCCTTTTCGTATATTAGCAATAGTTCTTTTACAGGTGTTGAAAGCAGCGCAAGGCAACTGCAGAGGCAGGATTCTACACAATACAATGGTGCCATGCTAAATCCCCAATATCTCTACTTCTCTTATATATCACAGGTAAGGTAGTTATCCCACTCCACAGTGAGATCTGCATATGTGATATTGTTATTATAATAAATGTTTCACTGTGAAAACGTTCCTGAGCACAAAGCCCCAATTCCTCTACTTCTGGCTGCGGTAGAACACTGCATGGGAAGACATGAAAGCTGACCCGCAATGAGTTGCCAAGGAAACGGATCATATACACAGAGCTGGTGGTAGAGACCCAGCATCATGTTACTACCCGCACTCTGTATTACCCGCCAAATATTACCCTCATTATTATATAGGTAGCAATGACATGTTTGGGTCTTTTCTAATAATTTATAACTATTTGATATAGCTTTAGCTCCACTGATAATAATTGATGTGTGTATCTTACGAAGGTAGATCCTCCATTAACGTTAACACTCTAGGTACAAACCATCAGATCAGGTAAGAATGGTATGTCAGCCTACTTCGCTAATCGGTTTCTAGGAGTCGGCGTTTTAATGGGAGTATGATGACATTTTGAGGTTTTAGTGGAATTATAAATGACACTTTGCGGTTTGGGGCGAGAGGCTTTCCCTTCCTTTGAAGGGTCTCTCTCAAATTTGTGCCTAGACTGTTAAGTCTTGGTACAATACCTGCTGCTTCTACAGCCACATATATAAGTCAGGTGGAGGCTAGAGCCAGTGCACAGAGGCCACCATCTATACTCGTGCAGTCTGTGGTAATTGTCCCATCACTGGGCTTAGAACCTTCTCTGAGCTAAAGCCACTTCTATACCTTGGTACGATGATTGGAAAGATGGGAAGGTCCTTTTGTCTCTTTATATTAATTGTTCGCCTTATTATATGTAAAATAATGATGAGATGGGATACTAGTGAGAGGTGAGGGGTCATGAGTGTAGTGACAATCTGTTGGCAATAGGGGATTTGCATAGCCGCCATTTTGAATCTTGATTCGCATGGAATTATGGGACTAATGATACAGTTTAAAATATTTGTATGTCAGATTTCATCAGAATCTATCCCATGATGCACTCGAACAGGCATGCGCAGTGAGACATGCAACTCCCCTATTGCCAACCCAGTGCTGGAAGTTCCTTATTGGGGGGAAAGTCTGAGTACATTTCTACTAAAGGATTTAATGACATTGTGGGGTTGCAGGTGCACTTGTTGGTGCATGATCCCGAGGGAACACATGGACATTAACGTATATCTTTAAACAGACTTTCTCAAAGAAATTGAGATACTATTTGTTAATTGTGCTCAATAAAGGCAGTTCCCAGGTCTCCACTGATGCTACGTTTGTCTTACGTTACGCTTACGTTACGTTGAGGGCCAGGTACAAACCCTACAGGAGTGTGTGGGGACCAGGACACTACACAAGCCTTCATACAGCATTGATTGATGTGGGCATAAATAGGCGTATTTGTGCTGCTGTCTTGTTGTGCCTGAACGTGTTGCTGCTATTGAAGGAAAAAGCCCTTATAGCAGTACGTTTAAGTGGCTAAGCTTACTATTTTGACTATGTATCATTTAACATGTGATTGTAGTTACCGTTGACTTGCATAACTAAGCACAATTGTGTGGAATATCAAGTCCATATGCTGCTTTGATTGATTGACATTTGTTAATGAAGAATGTGGTAGAGATTCCATTGAGGAATTCAAATCTGAGAGAGAAGTAACTTGACCATAAGGTGCTGCCCCAGTGCATGGTGAAGGGAGGTGAAGTAGGAGCGAGGCAGGAGGTACATACTGACATATATATATACCCTGTCCCATCCAGGTGTTATCACATAACCAATTATGATAAGAGGTGGTGGAGACTTCTCCTTACAAGTCCAAATGTTGTGTCTTGAGAGGAAACATCGACCCGGTGGGTCGATAGAGATTTGGAATTTAAACTCTTAAAGACTCCAGATTGTATTTTATACATTAATAATGATCTAAAACATGGTTGAAATTCAAGCAAATGTCCCCCAAAGACAGGAACTTAGTGGCAAGTGTCCCTTTAAGCCCTTACAGCTGCGTAAGCCCAGGCCTGTGTGTGTGTATCAGTGTATGCTGTAGTGTAAGGCCCACTAGGCCCAGGCCTGTGTGTGTGTATCAGTGTACGCTGTAGTGTAAGGCCCACTAGGCCCAGGCCTGTGTGTGTGTATCAGTGTACGCTGTAGTGTAAGGCCCACTAGGCCCAGGCCTGTGTGTGTGTATCAGTGTACGCTGTAGTGTAAGGCCCACTAGGCCCAGGCCTGTGTGTGTGTATCAGTGTACGCTGTAGTGTAAGGCCCACTAGGCCCAGGCCTGTGTGTGTGTATCAGTGTACGCTGTAGTGTAAGGCCCACTAGGCCCAGGCCTGTGTGTGTGTATCAGTGTACGCTGTAGTGTAAGGCCCACTAGGCCCAGGCCTGTGTGTGTGTATCAGTGTACGCTGTAGTGTAAGGCCCACTAGGCCCAGGCCTGTGTGTGTGTATCAGTGTATGCTGTAGTGTAAGGCCCACTAGGCCCAGGCCTGTGTGTGTGTATCAGTGTACGCTGTAGTGTAAGGCCCACTAGGCCCAGGCCTGTGTGTGTGTATCAGTGTATGCTGTAGTGTAAGGCCCACTAGGCCCAGGCCTGTGTGTGTGTATCAGTGTATGCTGTAGTGTAAGGCCCACTAGGCCCAGGCCTGTGTGTGTGTATCAGTGTACGCTGTAGTGTAAGGCCCACTAGGCCCAGGCCTGTGTGTGTGTATCAGTGTATGCTGTAGTGTAAGGCCCACTAGGCCCAGGCCTGTGTGTGTGTATCAGTGTACGCTGTAGTGTAAGGCCCACTAGGCCCAGGCCTGTGTGTGTGTATCAGTGTATGCTGTAGTGTAAGGCCCACTAGGCCCAGGCCTGTGTGTGTGTATCAGTGTACGCTGTAGTGTAAGGCCCACTAGGCCCAGGCCTGTGTGTGTGTATCAGTGTACGCTGTAGTGTAAGGCCCACTAGGCCCAGGCCTGTGTGTGTGTATCAGTGTACGCTGTAGTGTAAGGCCCACTAGGCCCAGGCCTGTGTGTGTGTATCAGTGTACGCTGTAGTGTAAGGCCCACTAGGCCCAGGCCTGTGTGTGTGTATCAGTGTACGCTGTAGTGTAAGGCCCACTAAGCCCAGGCCTGTGTGTGTGTATCAGTGTATGCTGTAGTGTAAGGCCCACTAAGCCCAGGCCTGTGTGTGTGTATCAGTGTATGCTGTAGTGTAAGGCCCACTAGGCCCAGGCCTGTGTGTGTGTATCAGTGTACGCTGTAGTGTAAGGCCCACTAGGCCCAGGCCTGTGTGTGTGTATCAGTGTACGCTGTAGTGTAAGGCCCACTAGGCCCAGGCCTGTGTGTGTGTATCAGTGTACGCTGTAGTGTAAGGCCCACTAGGCCCAGGCCTGTGTGTGTGTATCAGTGTATGCTGTAGTGTAAGGCCCACTAGGCCCAGGCCTGTGTGTGTGTATCAGTGTACGCTGTAGTGTAAGGCCCACTAAGCCCAGGCCTGTGTGTGTGTATCAGTGTATGCTGTAGTGTAAGGCCCACTAGGCCCAGGCCTGTGTGTGTGTATCAGTGTACGCTGTAGTGTAAGGCCCACTAAGCCCAGGCCTGTGTGTGTGTATCAGTGTATGCTGTAGTGTAAGGCCCACTAAGCCCAGGCCTGTGTGTGTGTATCAGTGTATGCTGTAGTGTAAGGCCCACTAGGCCCAGGCCTGTGTGTGTGTATCAGTGTATGCTGTAGTGTAAGGCCCACTAGGCCCAGGCCTGTGTGTGTGTATCAGTGTACGCTGTAGTGTAAGGCCCACTAAGCCCAGGCCTGTGTGTGTGTATCAGTGTATGCTGTAGTGTAAGGCCCACTAAGCCCAGGCCTGTGTGTGTGTATCAGTGTATGCTGTAGTGTAAGGCCCACTAGGCCCAGGCCTGTGTGTGTGTATCAGTGTATGCTGTAGTGTAAGGCCCACTAAGCCCAGGCCTGTGTGTGTGTATCAGTGTACGCTGTAGTGTAAGGCCCACTAAGCCCAGGCCTGTGTGTGTGTATCAGTGTACGCTGTAGTGTAAGGCCCACTAAGCCCAGGCCTGTGTGTGTGTATCAGTGTACGCTGTAGTGTAAGGCCCACTAAGCCCAGACCTGTGTGTGTGTATCAGTGTATGCTGTAGTGTAAGGCCCACTAGGCCCAGGCCTGTGTGTGTGTATCAGTGTATGCTGTACACACATGTAGGAGCAATGTTGGTATTTATGCTGAGCCGGCAGATATTTATACTGATGCCATGTACATTTCAGCCCCCATTGTGGGACATTAATTGAGAGATGTAACTCCACTTGTTGCAGGGCAACCTTGTGTACCTAGTCTTACTGTTGTTACAGGGCAACCTTGTGTACCTAGTGCTACTGTTGTTACTGTTGTTACAGCTGTTGCTGCTGTTAGCAATAGTGCACACCTTCCAGCACTCATTCAGGGACATCAATACCATGGCCTTCTCACACATATATGGGTCAGATTTTCAGAAAATGTACAATTCGCCTTCACCAATCTCCTCAAATAACCCAAATTTTAGACGAAATAAAGTTCAAAATACAGCTCAAGTTCTATTTCTATAAATGTTTATAGAAATAGAAAAACTATTAATACATAAAATCAAGCACTTTCTCAGGGCACGACGAGAAACACCTTAAACGGGTGAGAGGGTTCAAGATGTATCAAGTAACCTGAATAAAAATCAGTTAAAAAAAATATTTCCAGACGCATATATTTCCCAGTGAGGATAGTAATATATGGATGTGTGGTTTACTGTTGGAGGTGGCCCATTAGGAAAGACCTAAACTATATCTGTGCGTTAATCATTACTTATTACTTATATTACCTCACAAACTGCCCTGGTTGTTGTTGTTGAGTGGCGTGTATAAACCTGTTGCAGCAATAGACATCACTATAGCCCAGATGTGGCTACTTAGGGCAGGACATAAAGCCGGTCTCCACCACAGTATAGGGCCATCCACACCGCTATAGCGTGTTTATAGGCGGTAGTAAACATGCAATGAGGCGGAGGGGGAGGGGGGAGTGGTTACTTTTGGGTGAAATCTGTACAATTCGCCTTCACCCATCCTCTCAAATAACCCAAATTTAAGAAAAAAATCAGCTTCAAAATGCAGTGTAACATAACATAACAGATACTTTAAATCAATGCGATACCAAATATACTCAGATATTCCCGGTATTCTTCATTTCTCAGCTTAATTTAGCAGAATTTCTGAAATGTGTAGAACTGCCAATTGTGCATTTTCTGGAAAATCTCACCCTTTTAACACTACAGGGTCTCCCAGCCTTTGGAATAATAATGAATTTCAAGGCTTTTCAAGGCTTTCCAGGCCCATTTTAGTGATTTTACAGGCTGATATCAATGATTTCTCAAAGCCTAGATGACGGGACCTGGGTAGTTTTCCATAGGCGAATGATATATTTAACCAGTTTTAAATCCAGATTCATCCAGGCCATGGCAGGTGAAAAGCTAGACCAGCAGAACAATAACAATTGTACCTGCTAATAAACTCTATACACACGAGGGAATAGCTCTGCCACATGTTGCATGTTTAGCTGGGTTGTGTGTCTGTATGCACATGTTCCCTTAGACTTGTGTCGTGCACATCAGATAGAATCTCATCCTGCTTATTCCACAAGTATATATATATATTCTCCAGAATCAAAATCTGAATAAAACAAATCAGAATCGAATAAAAAATAAGACAAGTAAAACCTTTGACTTGAGTCAACTTGACATTTGCTAAGGAAGGAAACAAGGTTGTGGTGCTACAGTTCATTAGAAGGTACAAGTGTTTCCCCCTCACTACAGGCGGCCTCTCCACTATTGTCAACCTCACAGGCTTGTACTGGCAAGCGCTATTACAGAACCAAGGCAATATGGAACTGAGAAATCAGTGACAACATGGACACACAGTGGCAGCTGTAGTCCTGGCTCTAACTACATAACGCCATGTTAACCTCACAGTGTAGTATATTATGTCCCAGGTAAGGGAAATATTTCAGAATTTAAGATCGAATAATGCACTAGTTCCTGTATTCCTGAAGCCAAATCCTGGGTTTCACTATAGAATGCATGGGGTTCACTATAGAATGCTTGGGGTTCACTATATAATGCATGGGGTTCACTATAGAATGCTTGGGGTTCACTATAGAATGCATGGGGTTCACTATAGAATGCATGGGGTTCACTAAGAATGCATGGGGTTCACTATAGAATGCATGGGGTTCACTATAGAATGCTTGGGGTTCACTATAGAATACATGGGGTTCACTATAGAATGCATGGGGTTCACTATAGAATGCATGGGGTTCACTATAGAATGCTTGGGGTTCACTATAGAATGCATGGGGTTCACTATAGAATGCATGGGGTTCACTATATAATACATGGGGTTCACTATAGAATGCATGGGGTTCACTATAGAATGCATGGGGTTCACTATAGAATGCATGGGGTTCACTATAGAATGCTTGGGGTTCACTATAGAATACATGGGGTTCACTATAGAATGCATGGGGTTCACTATAGAATGCATGGGGTTCACTATAGAATGCATGGAGTTCACTATAGAATGCTTGGGGTTCACTATAGAATGCATGGGGTTCACTATAGAATGCATGGGGTTCACTAAGAATGCATGGGGTTCACTATAGAATGCTTGGGGTTCACTATAGAATACATGGGGTTCACTATAGAATGCATGGGGTTCACTATAGAATGCATGGGGTTCACTATAGAATGCTTGGGGTTCACTATATAATGCATGGGGTTCACTATAGAATGCTTGGGGTTCACTATAGAATGCATGGGGTTCACTATAGAATGCATGGGGTTCACTAAGAATGCATGGGGTTCACTATAGAATACATGGGGTTCACTATAGAATGCATGGGGTTCACTATAGAATGCTTGGGGTTCACTATAGAATACATGGGGTTCACTATAGAATGCATGGGGTTCACTATAGAATGCATGGGGTTCACTATAGAATGCTTGGGGTTCACTATAGAATGCATGGGGTTCACTATAGAATGCATGGGGTTCACTATATAATACATGGGGTTCACTATAGAATGCATGGGGTTCACTATAGAATGCATGGGGTTCACTATAGAATGCATGGGGTTCACTATAGAATGCTTGGGGTTCACTATAGAATACATGGGGTTCACTATAGAATGCATGGGGTTCACTATAGAATGCATGGGGTTCACTATAGAATGCATGGAGTTCACTATAGAATGCTTGGGGTTCACTATAGAATGCATGGGGTTCACTATAGAATGCATGGGGTTCACTAAGAATGCATGGGGTTCACTATAGAATGCTTGGGGTTCACTATAGAATACATGGGGTTCACTATAGAATGCATGGGGTTCACTATAGAATGCATGGGGTTCACTATAGAATGCTTGGGGTTCACTATAGAATGCATGGGGTTCACTATAGAATGCATGGGGTTCACTATATAATGCATGGGGTTCACTATAGAATGCATGGGGTTCACTATAGAATGCATGGGGTTCACTACAGAATGCATGGGGTTCACTATAGAATGCATGGGGTTCACTATAGAATGCATGGGGTTCACTATAGAATACATGGGGTTCACTATAGAATGCATGGGGTTCACTACAGAATGCATGGGGTTCACTATAGAATGCATGGGGTTCACTATAGAATGCTTGGGGTTCACTATAGAATGCATGGGGTTCACTATAGAATGCATGGGGTTCACTACAGAATGCATGGGGTTCACTATAGAATACATGGGGTTCACTAAGAATGCTTCCTGTGCCTGTGTTGTTTACCCCCTGAGGCCTGGGGTGCATGAAAGGGAACCAGAGTAACAGCATCAAGGCAATGGTGCAACAATTAACCTTCAGCTATAGTTGTAAGGCTGGTCACATGGGACCATTGTTTCACATCATGATCTCATCTCAATATAAGCTTGTTTTGCCTTGTTTCTTTTGCTATGTTCCTCACACTTTGGAATTCTCTATTAGTTGAAATTAAAAAAAAACTCCTACTTAAAAACTCATGAACCAGTGGAACAGAGTTTTGACATCCTTATCCTGTGTAAATAATCCTAGCTTCCTCACATTTTATATTTTTTATAAGATTTTTTATTTTATTTTGTATTGAAATTCAAAATAACACATAAATCAATAAACCAGTGGTAAACTGAGAACAGTGGTATTATGTTATTCCTGTTTTGAAAACCTATCCTGTGTAACTGTGTAAGAGGGAACGGCCGGAAGAGCTAGGTATAAATCCTATATGGTACCTAGACCTGTTCGTCAACTTAAATGTAAACCCTTTGATGAATAAAAGATTTTTCTATTCTATTCTATTCTAACTAAATAAACGTATTCAGCTCATGTGCCTCTGCACCCGTCAGCTGTCCCTAATCTCTGAACCAATTCAATGGAGGAACAATAAACCTTCAGCTGCAGTGCCTGGTTGCTTGGGACAATAGGCAACTTCTGAAGTTCTCTGTTTGGCCTGAGATAGCAACAGCTGGCACTGATTTCATACAGGGATTGGGGCCAGTCTGAGGGTGGGTGGGGCTCTGATCACAGCTGTAGGTATGTGCCTCCCCACACCCACTCACACACAGTGCAGGCACATGCATCATGCACCCAAACTGCACCTACATACAGCGCATCAACTGATCTGTCGAGAATTTTTCTGGTAATTGTTTTCCATAATTATTAAAGGAAAATAAAGTAAGATGAGGATATGGCATGGTGTTGCCCCATATATCCTCACATTTAGTGGCAATATTAGATGTTTTTCTGTCTCTAAAATGACGTTTAATGAAGGGCCCTCTTTTCACTAACCCTCACTGCCGTGAATATGACTCCACTTGGATGTTGTCAGGGCATTAAGCAATTTACTCACTCTGTGTCCAGTGGAAACTGTAACCACATAATGTAAACACAGGTGACCCAGGCCCCTCTTCTGGTCAAAATTACCCATCCCCCTCTACTCTGGCCTCAGTCCACCAGTCATCATATCCATTGCGGATCTTACCTATTGTATTCTAGCTTCAGATCACATCTGATGTCTCCATGCTAACACATGTTTCCTGCCTTGTACTGGTCCTCAGATCTTGTAGGCCTTGGTTTCTCCCCAGAGAGGACTCCAATTTCACATGACAAATAACATTGAAGTGGGAAAGCAATTGAAAACCTGATGTTCTGGTATAATTAATTTATTATGGAGGATAACACCATAACGTCAAACTTCAGTAGTTTGCCGCTTTATTAGAGCATATGTTGGTACATAATAAGTCACCACATTTCGACCTGGGGGCGGTCTTCTTCCGGTTTAATTAATTATTCCTGTTTTTAATCCTTGGCGTGTGTAATTAAAGGTAAGATGTCTACACCTGTGCTCTGTCCCCGGGGCAGTTAGCTGGTCTGCATGCCAAGAAACCTTGTCCTGGACTTCCCTACCAAGGCAATTATTGGTTGAAATTCAAAATAACCCTGGAATAATGAACCGGTTGAGACTTGGGTGCAGTGGTGGTAATATTTCTGATTTAACATGATTTGACATTTTCAATCTTCACAAATCCCGAGGGAGCTGGAATATCAGAGCCATGTTCATTTGTAAACAAAGAGGTTCCAGGTACACTATATAAAAGGCTTGTGTTATTATTCAACCTTATAATCTGAATGAAAGTACAAGTACTGATAATATATTTTTTCTTTTTGACATAAATATGTAATACCCTACGGATTTCTGAAAGAGCACGTCGCTATACCTATGTTTTTAACAAATGATTTTATTCTTGTCATACTATTACTGTCTAGGTGTAAACCTGCAGCACTTTTGTTCGTATGATATTCAATGTATGCTCAAATGAAAATTTGATGGCTCTTCTTATCTTGTCTATGTAAATGTAATTTGATTAACTTAATTAACTATGCCTCTCTATGTGACGTATCATTTATAATAACTTGATTGTCTTTTATATAAATAATAACTTCCACACTGTCATCTCTTGGAATATGTTCTAAAATACTGTAATAATTTTTTGTAACATCAGGCAATTCTGAGAATAGCATCTTCAATGTAACGTCTGCAGTCCTGAATAAAAATATTTTTTCAAATCAAAATCAAATCATTCCCGTTTGGAAATAACTGTCTTGTGTAGATAAAGGCATGAAAGTGAAATATGAGGAGATAAGGACAAGATATAAGGAGATACAAGACAAGATGACAAAGATGGAGAGAAGGAGCTAGATAACAGACAAAAGAAGGAGAGCAAGGAACATGAGGATGGAAAGAAGACCTGGAAAATTAGAAATAAAAAATAAGAGAAAAAAGAGAGAATAATAAGAGTGAAAATAAAGGAGTTTAAAAAAAAAAAAAAAAAAAAAGGCATGCTCTTCCCACCATCACTCTAGAGCTCTCTAGATCTTTCACATGCCCCACATTCCAATCCCTACTAGGGGCTAGAATTTCAGACTCGTGTTAATTTGTAAACAAATAGGCTTCAGCTGCCGTGTTTAAAGCAATGATATGTGATGTGTTGCAGGAAAATGAGTCACAAGTCGCAAAGTTTGTAATATTTCTGGGTGGACATTTACAACAAGTAGCTGAATGTACTATATAAGATGACCTTAGAAATGCATGGATATATTCAATACACTGTCTAGAAATTTGGGAGATGTATTCATGCTACCCACAGCAATCAGCACCCTAAGAATGAAAACATTCCCACAAATACATCTTGTGAATATATCACTTTGAAAAATATCAATTTAATATATTATTTCTGATGGTCCTGGGTATGACCATAAAGTGCCTCTCCGTCTCTTTTCTCTGTATCACTCCCTTTCATCTCTATTATTTACTAGGTAAGATCATAAACTGCCTCCCTCTCAGCTCTCCCGCCCTTGATATAACCATATTAAATGTGTTGATAAGGGTGTAAAGCAACCAATCTCACTCACTCACTCACTCCCTCTCAGCTCTCCCGCCCTTGATATAACCATATTAAATGTGTTGATAAGGGCGTAAAGCAACCAATCTCACTCACTCACTCACTCCCTCTCAGCTCTCCCGCCCTTGATATAACCATATTAAATGTGTTGATAAGGGCGTAAAGCAACCAATCTCACTCACTCACTCACTCCCTCTCAGCTCTCCCGCCCTTGATATAACCATATTAAATGTGTTGATAAGGGCGTAAAGCAACCAATCTCACTCACTCACTCACTCCCTCTCAGCTCTCCCGCCCTTGATATAACCATATTAAATGTGTTGATAAGGGCGTAAAGCAACCAATCTCACTCACTCACTCACTCCCTCTCAGCTCTCCCGCCCTTGATATAACCATATTAAATGTGTTGATAAGGGCGTAAAGCAACCAATCTCACTCACTCACTCACTCCCTCTCAGCTCTCCCGCCCTTGATATAACCATATTAAATGTGTTGATAAGGGCGTAAAGCAACCAATCTCACTCACTCACTCACTCCCTCTCAGCTCTCCCGCCCTTGATATAACCATATTAAATGTGTTGATAAGGGCGTAAAGCAACCAATCTCACTCACTCACTCACTCCCTCTCAGCTCTCCCGCCCTTGATATAACCATATTAAATGTGTTGATAAGGGCGTAAAGCAACCAATCTCACTCACTCACTCACTCCCTCTCAGCTCTCCCGCCCTTGATATAACCATATTAAATGTGTTGATAAGGGCGTAAAGCAACCAATCTCACTCACTCACTCACTCCCTCTCAGCTCTCCCGCCCTTGATATAACCATATTAAATGTGTTGATAAGGGCGTAAAGCAACCAATCTCACTCACTCATATTATTTCTGTGTGTAAACCATTGTTCTGTCCATAAATCTCTCCTCAGATTGACACATGTCTTCACATGTCCTACATCCCAATGCCAAGGGAGCTAGAACTTGTTAAAAGAACATACCGCACTCAGTACAATGGTACCTCAATAGGTTCTTTCATTAAATAAAAACATACCTGTAGTTCAGAAATATCCCTAGTATCTATTACAACCTTGATGGAAGCATTTGAAATGTCCGAAATAGGCTTAATACAAGATTCATGACTGCCGCCATTTGGGGGAATAATACCCAGAATCCTCCGTGATTTTGACGTCATCAAGGCCAAATTCTAGGCTAATGCCGGCATCGACCAAAGGCAGTGTGGGCGTGGTTTGGTTGGAGTTTGAACCATGTTTTCCTCACTTCAGATTCCCAATAAACAATTTATTTTGCTAATAGTGAGTCAAACATGTTATAACTGGACTGGTATGGGTTTGTTTGAACTTAGATGGTTTGAAATGAACCCTGTATAGTCCCAAAAGGTTTTAGTTGTTGTGAGCGATAAATGGGGGACAAGAAGAGTGTTGTCACTTCCGTTTTTTGCAAGGCTTGTTTACTCCTTACAGAACACCTTCTCTTTTATAAAATCACACTTCAAAAAGTGAAATCTGGCCAGGAATAGCATGTAGAGATTCAAATCTAATGAGGACATGTCTATTTCTGCTATATATCATTGCCAAAATGCCAGTAGGAGGAGGAGCATGACCACGGTGCACTCGGCATGCTAGGATGCAGGCAGGATTCTATCATGAGTGACGTCATGTCTCCTCCGAAGATGTCTGCCTATATTAAACATCATAATCCAAGATTATAAGCACTCCAGCACTCTTATTATTTACCATATTTATGTTCGAACCTAGCTGACATTGATTTTACCTCAAGAAGTAGGGATAAGGCTATCATTATACTGAGTGCGGTATGTTCTTTTAAGACAAGCCTCCAGTCTATAAGCCTGGTGTACAGGGGTCAGATTTTCAGAAAATGTACAATTCACCTTCACCAATCTTCTCAAATAATCCAAATTTCAGACGGAAATAAAGTTCAAAATACAGTTCAACCTAACCAAACAGATTGCTAGTGTCAATGCAATGCCAAATATACTCTAATTAACCTAGTATTGACTAAATTGCAGCCTAATTTAGCAGAATTTACTAAATGTATACAGCTGCCAATTGTACATTTTCTGAAAATCTGACCCGCCTATAGATACAGCCATTAAACGTGTCCTTGTATATATGGAAATTGAACCAGGAGTTTTAACCGTAAAATAACCGTTCACTGCTGCTATATTCAATCAACATCAACTTTACTCACATGACTTACAGCTTGGAAAGAAAAGAATGGGACAACATGTAGCTAGTATTGACCAAATTGCAGTCTAATTTAGCAGAATTTACTAAATGTATACAGCTGCTAATTGTACATTTTCTGACAATCTGACCCCCAGGTATGAGGGACTGAGTGGTTCTAGCTCCAGTACTGAGGAGCAGCTCTAGCCCAGCCTGGAGGCCGCCCGGCAGCAGGAGCAGCCCAGTAAAGGTAGCGTGCGGCGGCGGCGGCATGGATTGATCACCACAATAATGATGGGTTCCCCTTCAACACTACTGACTGCCCCCTGCAGCCCAACATCCCCTTGTTGCACTGCTCCACCACCTGCTCATAGCTGCTCATAGGCAGGGTTTGCTGCATGTTATATTGCAGAACCAGCTTCTGACAGGGCTTTCAACTGCTCACTGTGTTATATTGCTGGAACACACCCTGGAATGCCTCTGAAAGGGCTTTCACTGCTCAACGTTAAACTAGCCCAGATCCACTGATTTCACCCATTAACAAATATGCTAAACATGTTTTTATATTTCACTAGAGACCGATCAAATATTTAATACTGATATGAAAAAGGCATTATTTGTCATGGATGTTTTCAAGCGCCAGCTATAACTATTAAATCTTACAGATATATGGGCATAATTCAGGGAATGTTATAATTCACCAATTCAATTGGAACAGACCCCGGAATGCCCCTGAAAGGGCCTTCACTGCTCACCGTTAAACTAGCACTAATCCACTGATTTCACCCATTAACAAATATGGGTCAGATTTTCAGAAAATGTACAATTCAACTTCGCCAATCTTCTCAAATAACCCCGATATCAGACGGAAATCAAATTCAAAACACAGTTCAACCTAACCAAACATATTGCTAGGATCAATGCAATGCGAATATACGCGAATTTACCTAGTATTGACCAACTGGCAGTGTAATTTAGCAGAATGGACTATGTGTGTACAACAGCCAATTGTACATTTTCTGAAAATCTGACCCATATGCTAAACATGTTTTAATATTTCACTAGAGGTCTAAATAAGATATTTAATACTGATATGAAAAAGGCATTATTCGTCATGGATGTTTTAAAGCCTCGGCTATAACTATAACATCATACTTAGTACTTAAACCACGGTCAGTCTAATGACAGCGTGTTGCTGCCTGAAATATAGCACAAGGTACGAGTGAATAATTCTGATGACCTGAGTGCTATACAGATATATAGGCATAATTCAGGGAATGCTATAATTCACCAAGTGTTTCCACATTGGATATTTTAGCATTAGTCAATAGTTAGACTTAGCAGTGGGTGGAAAACCATGGCTATTCCTTGTTGAATTAAACCCGTGAGTCTGCGTCATAATAATGTTCATTGTACAGATTCATGTATTTCATACTTGATTATTATTGTGTGACTTGCTGTATAAACATCCTGAATAAAATATATCAAAAGAAATTGATGATGTCCACCATATATTGAGCATGGTACCATAGATAATTAGGCTTTCAGGCATAATTCAGGGAAAGCTATTGTAAAGAATTAGATCCTTTTATTAGATTATTTCGGTCAATTATTAGACAAATTCTTAGCTGACCAAGTGTCCTTATGTCATCCTAGTACTAGGCTAAAACAGTCTTATCGCAATAGAGCAACTATTCAAACAAACGGCTGGAAGACCTGGATCTTATCAATAAACCTGTTTACCGATTTGTCTATATTTTTTTATTATTGTATAACGTCGGACGAATAAAGTATTTTTCAATTCAATTCAATGTATAATCTGGATATCTGCTATATTCCACATGTTGATGGTGTGCAACATATAGAGCCTGGTACTGTAGGGATATGGAGGTGGGCAGGTCGTTCCCCACTAAACCCAAGCATCCAATCTGCACCTCCTCCCGCCACTCATCCACTCCTTGTGCTCTCTTTAACATTGAGAGCAATATATGAGGAGCTCAGGCCCTGGAGGAGGGGTGCATAGAGTGGTGAGTAGTATATGGCCCTGGAGGAGGGGGTGCATAGAGTGGTGAGTAGTATATGGAGCTGGAGGAGGGGGTGCATAGAGTGGTGAGTAGTATATGGCCCTGGAGGAGGGGGTGCATAGAGTGGTGAGTAGTATATGGAGCTGGAGGAGGGGTGCATAGAGTGGTGAGTAGTATATGGAGCTGGAGGAGGGGTGCATAGAGTGGTGAGTAGTATATGGAGCTGGAGGAGGGAGTGCATAGAGTGGTGAGTAGTATATGGAGCTGGAGGAGGGGGTGCATAGAGTGGTGAGTAGTATATGGAGCTGGAGGAGGGGTGCATAGAGTGGTGAGTAGTATATGGAGCTGGAGGATGGGGTGCATAGAGTGGTGAGTAGTATATGGAGCTGGAGGAGGGGGTGCATAGAGTGGTGAGTAGTATATGGAGCTGGAGGAGGGGTGCATAGAGTGGTGAGTAGTATATGGAGCTGGAGGAGGGGGTGCATAGAGTGGTGAGTAGTATATGGAGCTGGAGGAGGGGTGCATAGAGTGGTGAGTAGTATATGGAGCTGGAGGAGGGGTGCATAGAGTGGTGAGTAGTATATGGAGCTGGAGGAGGGGTGCATAGAGTGGTGAGTAGTATATGGAGCTGGAGGAGGGGGTGCATAGAGTGGTGAGTAGTATATGGAGCTGGAGGAGGGGTGCATAGAGTGGTGAGTAGTATATGGAGCTGGAGGAGGGGTGCATAGAGTGGTGAGTAGTATATGGAGCTGGAGGAGGGGTGCATAGAGTGGTGAGTAGTATATGGGGCTGGAGGAGGGGTGCATAGAGTGGTGAGTAGTATATGGGGCTGGAGGAGGGGGTGCATAGAGTGGTGAGTAGTATATGGAGCTGGAGGAGGGGGTGCATAGAGTGGTGAGTAGTATATGGAGCTGGAGGAGGGGTGCATAGAGTGGTGAGTAGTATATGGAGCTGGAGGAGGGGGTGCATAGAGTGGTGAGTAGTATATGGGGCTGGAGGAGGGGGTGCATAGAGTGGTGAGTAGTATATGGAGCTGGGGGGTAGTGGCGGGCCACGGATACCCTGCACCCTGCCCAGTCTAGGCCCAAACATGAGGCTTTCCCTTCAAATGAAGGGAAAGCCTCACGCCTTAATCCGCAATGTGCCATTATAATTCAATTAAGACTGCAAAATGTCATTATATTCCCATTAACAAGCCGAGTTCTAGGCAGGGATACTGATTAGCGAAGTAGACTGACATACAATTCTCATCTGATCTGAGGGTTTGGACCTAGAGTGAGTCTAGGCCCAAACATGAGAGAGTCTCTTCAAATGAAGCGAAAGCCTTTCGCCCCAAACCTCAAGGTGCCATTATAATTCAATTAAGACCGCAAAATGTCATTATATTCACATTAAAACGCCGAGTTCTAGGCAGGGATACTGATTAGCAAAGGAGACTGACATACAATTCATATCTGATCTGAGGGTTTGGACCTAGAGTGAGTCTAGGCCCAAACATGAGAGAGTCCCTTCAAACGGAGGGAAAGCCTCTCACCCCAAACCTCAAAGTGCCATTATAATTCCATTAATATCGCAAAATGCCATTATATTCCCATTAGAAAGCCTAGTCCTAGGCCAGGGAATCGATTAGCGAAGTAGGCGTCCAATCACTGACATACTATTTGTATCTGATCTGAGGGTTTGGACCTAGACTGCTGCCTACCAGTTGCATCATAGGGCAACCACTGGTAGACGCAGCTAAGACGCTCTACTGAGCTGCTCCTTCCTCCAGTGCCTACCACCACTACTCCTCCAGTAGGCAGCGTTGGAGCTGCGTCTGTGGCACCTTGCTCCAGGGCTGTCCTACTTCACTGGCACCGGGTTCTGGTGGAGGAGGAGGGGGGAGGTGGTGAGGGGGGGAGGGGGAGGGTTGAGGAGGTGGGTGAGGGGAGGTGGAGGAGGTGGGGGAGGTGGAGGAGGGGGAAGGGGAGGGGAGGGGGGTAGTTGAGGGGAGGGGGGGAGGAGGGGGTATGAGGAGGTGAATAGGGAGCTACTCGGGTATAAAACCAGCACTAGCCAAGTAGCTGAAAAATGTCATAAAGTATTACCTGGGTCAGATTTTCAGAAAATGGACAATTCGCAGCTGTACACATTTAGTAAGTTCTGCTGCAATTTGGTCAATACTAGGTAAATTCGAGTATATTCGGCATTGCATTGATTCTAGCAATCTGTTTGGTTAGGTTGAACTGTATTTTAAACTTTATTTTCGTCTGAAATTTGGGTTATTTGAGAAGATTGGCGAAGTTGAATTGTACATTTTCTCAAAATCTGACCCAAGTAAGAGATTAATCTGTGTACACCTGCTCTCTCCCTCTCCACTCTCCCGCTAAGTTGACGGAAGGATATTGTGAATGTGGGTATAGCAGTATTGAAGCCAAGAATAGACCTGAGATTAGGGTGTTCAGCACCTGCTGCTCTCTTATCGCTAGTATTTTAGATTTGATTCCATGGATTTATTCCAAGTTTCTACACCAAGGATATGTTGAATATGTCATTGGGCGCATGGCGTGTGTATGTGTGTGAAGTGGGACGTACTGTCTCTCTCTCTCTCTCATTCCATTCCCTCTCTGTCACTCCTCTCCCTCCCCACTTTCCCTCTCCTCCTGCTCTCTCCCTCCCCTCACTCTCTCTCCACCTGCTCTCTATCCTCTCCCTGCCTGTCCTTCTCTCTCTCCCCCCCCCCCTCTCTCTCTCTCCTCCCCCCCCTCTCTCCCCTCTCCCTCCCCTATTCTGTCTCGCTCTTCTCCTGTCACTCCCCCTTTCCTCTCTCTACCCCCTATCACTCTTCCACTCTCCCCTCCCTCTCTCCCCCAACTCCCTCTACCTTTCTCTTGCTGTTGGTGTAACCATATACTGTACACCTGTTTATTGGACCTATCAGGTGGAACTGCCTACCAAGGCAAGCCTATAACATAACCCATTCAAGCCTGGTAAGGCTGAGAGGAAGTCAGACTGGACAGTGCAGATAGGCGGGTTGTATGGATGATATGGTAGAAAATAGACTAATTGTCTTAGGTTGGAGAGGGTGGCAAGACCAGGAGAAACCCCAGGCCAGCCAGGCCAGAATATAAACCAGCATTTGCTTGACATTAAAGGTCGTTCTCTGACTACAACCAAGCTGTGAATTTCATACCTGGAACCTTACAATGTTATTGCAGTTAAACCAGTTATCAATGTATACATGGGTCAGGTTTATAATATATACTATATTATTATACTGTATTCTATCTGTATTCTTCTCTTTGTGAACATTAGCAACAGTTCTTTGACCGGTCTTTAATATCAGAGTGCTGCACTGGTTGGGAGGCCTTCACAGGTCAAGAGTGGGCACGGAAAGTGTCCAATAGGGTGTAAGAAATCTAAGGGTATTTGCCCATAGGTTCAGTGTTGTAGGAAGTAGACAAGAAGTCGGATGCATGGTCTGACCATGATCAGAGGCTAATTGGGTCAGATCTCAACCTACAGAATGCAATTCTTTACAAGGGGATTTGCATAGCCGCCATCGTGAATCCTATGAATCATGGGAGTTGTATGTCTTTGTATGGCTACATATAGATGTCTGTGTACCAAACATTCCACGTTTATCGTGGAATATACATCAGTTCTAACATGTACATTGCAACGTGTTAAACATGATATGATAGGATAAGTCCTTCCCACCATGCATTAGGACTCCCTAGATCAATGGTGGAAGAAATAACATTGTGTTATAATGGATGTAAGATAAAGGATGACGAAGTAATGAAGTTTAAAGATGTATTTATTCCTGGTACAGGTATATAATGTGATGGTATAACCTTGGTGTAATAAGGCAGGTAACTGACTAATTAGTGGGTCAAACCCAGGTTATATAGGAGGGAGGCTTACCTACCTGGTAAGCCTCTCCACCTCATTGGAGGTTATAGGCATATGGCCATTAATAATTAAAATTTTAGGTACATAAATATATTATGACACAATGAGGTATAACAATTGTTGAACATATTCTGGATAAAAGTGTTACTAAATATGTCAGATTCAATAGGAATCCATCCCAGCATGCACTGCAACAGACAAGCGCAGTGGCACATGCAAATCCCTTATTGGACTTCCTCCCTCTGCACCCCCCAGCCCCCTCCCCACATCATCTAGTCGTTCCTTTGTCCCTCCAACCCTCATCCACGCAGCACCGCCAGCAACAACCCAGCAACGCTCTGACGTCACACATAAACAATCCAGCACTCCTGCCACCTGTAGGGCCCTTCGTGCACTACCCGAGGCTGGCTGGCTGGCAGAGAGCCAGAGCCAGAACAAGGCCAGGTTGTAAAGATATAGACAATGAATACAATAGGGGATTTGTATGTCTCACTGCGCATGTCTATTACAGTGCATGCTGGGATGTACAATAGGGGGTTTGTATGTGCCACTGCGCATGTCTATTACAGTGTATGCTGGGATACACAATAGGGGAGTTGCATGTCTCACTGCCCATGTCTATTACAGTGCATGCTGGGATGTACAATAGGGGATTTGCATGTCTCACTGCACATGTCTATTACAGTGTATGCTGGGATGAATTCTGCTGAAATCTGATGTAGGAATATTTGGCAAGATTTGTATAAAAAATTACAAGAACATATTCAACAATATTCACGAGATTACAAGAACCTATATCAAAATGTTGATACCCAGTATATACACAGAACTACCCGGGATTCGAGGCGGGAATGAATATTCACCGATGACGGTCAAGGGACGGTTTTCTGTGACACATCACTTGTCCCACTTAAGCACGTTTCCTCCAGGGTGGAAGAGACGCTGGAGTAGACTAGATGATGACGTCAGCTAATCTCACCCACTGCTCTTATAGTAAAAGGCTTAAAGGCACATTCACCATTTTAACGGAACAATTCTGTGCAACTCGTAAAACACAAGATGATTTAATTTGAAGTGAAGTGGTTAATAAGATTATGGGATAATCTCTTCTCCAGGAGCAGATTAGGGCGACAGATCATCTACACCCTAGTAAAGAACGTCTCTTATAGTAACAGGCTTATGGGTCAGATCTTCAGAAAATGTACGATTCGCCCTCACCTATCCTCTCTAATAATCCAAATCCAAGAGGAAAATGAAGTTCAAAATGCAGTTTAACACAACGAAAGAGAAATCTGTAACCAACACAATGCGAAAGTTACTCAGATATACATAACATTTATAATTTTCCTTATCTTATTTAGCAGAAGATACCAGATTTGTAGAGCTGTACGGTTGTACATTTTCTGGAAATCTGGCCCGTATAGGTGTGGCTAAGGCTAATGTGTGATATGAAGTGGCTACTGGTCACAAGGGCAATACTCCCTGGTGACTACCTGAGCTCATACCTGTCAGGGAGAACTAGCAGGTGTAATTAATGTGAAAAAAGCAATATTTCTGGGTGGATAATTGCCAGTAAAGTAGCTAAAAGTTATACTCTATACATCTAGGGTGACCATACAAATGCATGGATATATTTAATACACGGTCTTAAAATTTGCTACATGTATTTATACTACTAACAACGCCAGGCACCAACAAAATGGGAACATTCCTACAAAGAGATCTTGTGAATAAATCACTTTGAAAATTATCAATTTTGTGACTTGTGACTCATTTTCCTGTAACACATGACAAATACGATATTCCGGAAGGCACCTGTCAGTGTAACCAAACCAGTGGTGGTATACACTAAATCAAAGAGACAAGACACTTTCAATGAACACCATCTAGGGGACAACACAACTACATTATAGATGCAGCTGTTTGCTGTATGAGATGTAGCAGTGAGGCACAGTGTACATTATACATGGGACTAGTTCTGTGCAGTGGAATCTGACCCCTCACAGACATGATGACAAGTAATACAGGGCGACAGGTGAAGCACTGACATAGAAACAGTCATAAAGAAAGAATAAAACACTACTTATTTAGATAAACTAGTATTGTTTGAAATTTTCTATCTTCATACCTGCACTATGCATCATTGTTTGTAACTTTTATATTCTCGAATGAAACGTATCACTATGTGAAATTTCGATGAATAAAAACCAGTTGAAAAAAAAAAATTAAACCTTCTTGTAAACTCATTAGTATGACAGCCATATGTATTTGATTATGGCTGACATATTAATTTGACTGCTAAACATTGATTGTCTTGCTTTACATGAAATCATGTATTTCACAATCAAATATTTTAAGGTTAATAGTTAATAGGACATAATTAATTTACCATTTTCTCCAACGTTTTAAGTAAAAAGCAGGCTGCACACGAAAATATCCAGGTAGTGAAAATTATGTTTTTCCCTATAAAAGGTTGAAGCAGTCTTTACATAGAAACAGTCATTAAGACAGAATCAAACACTACTTACTTACGACACCTTCTTGCACTAGAACCCACATAACAAACCTACTCAAACTACTGCAAGTTCACCTATTCATAAAAGAGGACAACACGGACAGATTGGCAACACTCTAAGGTATCCATGGTGGAAAAGTGTATTTACATTCGAACTTTATTTAATTGTCTTGGCCATAACAGAAATACAAAAATATAAAAAAAATGACCGACACCTTCACTCTAACTGTATATGGGTCAGATTTTCAGAAAATGTACAATTGGCGGCAGTACACATTTAGTAAATTCTGCTAAATTAGTCTGCAATTTGGTCAATACTTGGTAAATTCGAGTATATTCGGCATTGCATTGATTCTAGCAATCTGTTTGGTTAGGTTGAACTGTATTTTGAACTTTATTTTCGTCTGAAATTTGGGTTATTCGAGAAGATTAGCGAAGTTGAATTGTACATTTTCTGAAAATCTGACCCTTATATGTCCTTCAGCCACCACAAACCCAAGTAACACACCTCCCTATCATCTCTCAACTCTTCCAACTAACATACTGCCTATTTGCCTTATTACTGATGCACATAACAGCCCTATATGGCTCAGATTTTCAGAAAATGTACAATTGGCAGCTCTACACATTTAGTAAATTCTGCTAAATTAGGCTGACAAATGATGAATACCGGGTATATCTGGGTATATTTAGTATCACATTGGTTTATAGTATCTGTTTTGTTATGTTAAACTGTATTTTGAAACTCATTTCTGTCTTTAATATGGGTTATTTGAGAGAATTAATGAAGGCGAATTGCACATTTTCTGAAACTCTATCCCATATAACAGTCAGTTAAGGACACACTCATCATTTCTCACTAACGGAAACCTTTAACTGTTTGTGTAATATAGGGCGGATATATAATGCCTTGTCCCACAGCTGCAATACCTATATGCAATACCTATATGTAATACCTGTATGTAATACCTATATGTAATACCTATATGCAATACCTGTATGTAATACCTATATACAATACCTATATGTAATACCTATATGTAATACCTGTATGCAATACCTATATGTAATACCTATATGTAATACCTATATACAATACCTGTATGCAATACCTATATGCAATACCTATATGCAATACCTATATGTAATACCTGTATGTAATACCTATATGTAATACCTATATACAATACCTGTATGCAATACCTATATGCAATACCTATATGCAATACCTATATGTAATACCTATATGTAATACCTATATGTAATACCTATATACAATACCTGTATGCAATACCTATATGCAATACCTATATGTAATACCTATATGCAATACCTATATGTAATACCTATATGTAATACCTATATGCAATACCTATATGCAATACCTATATGTAATACCTGTATGTAATACCTATATGTAATACCTATATACAATACCTGTATGCAATACCTATATGCAATACCTATATGCAATACCTATATGTAATACCTATATGTAATACCTATATGTAATACCTATATACAATACCTGTATGCAATACCTATATGCAATACCTATATGTAATACCTGTATGCAATACCTGTATGCAATACCTATATGCAATACCTATATGTAATACCTATATGTAATACCTATATGTAATACCTATATACAATACCTGTATGCAATACCTATATGCAATACCTATATGCAATACCTATATGTAATACCTGTATGCAATACCTATATGCAATACCTATATGCAATACCTATATGCAATACCTATATGTAATACCTGTATGCAATACCTATATGCAATACCTATATGTAATACCTATATGTAATACCTATATGCAATACCTATATGTAATACCTGTATGCAATACCTATATGCAATACCTATATGTAATACCTATATGTAATACCTATATGTAATACCTATATACATGCAATACCTATATGCAATACCTATATGCAATACCTATATGCAATACCTATATGCAATACCTATATGTAATACCTATATGTAATACCTATATGCAATACCTATATACATGCAATACCTATATGCAATACCTATATGCAATACCTATATGCAATACCTATATGTAATACCTATATGTAATACCTATATGTAATACCTATATGTAATACCTATATGTAATACCTATATGTAATACCTATATGTAATACCTATATGTAATACCTATATGTAATACCTATATGTAATACCTATATGTAATACCTATATGCAGTACCTATATGTAATACCTATATGTAATACCTATACCATTGTTCTTTACTGTGTTTCACTCCACACCTATAATAGTTGATATGTACTTGATTATGGCAGTCATATTTCTGTTCATGGGAGTGATATTACTTTGAGTACTACATTTCTTATTTTCTTGCATTACATGAAATTATGAATTTCACAATAGAATATATTAATGTCAATGTCAAAAGGACATAATTTACCATTTTCCCACCTTCTTAATTAAAAAGCAGGTTGCACACGAAAATATTCATGCAGCGAAAATTATGTTTGTTTCTATGAACTGTACCTCTCCCATGTAAGTGATATATGGCCATCAGCACCATTGTACCACAGAGACTTGTACCTGCCTACCCCCACCAGTATCACTCAATCCACCATATGGGTGAAATCACCAGTAAATGTACAATTCACCTTCACCAAACCTCTCAAATAACCCATATTTAAGACAGAAATAAGGTTCAGAATTCAGTTCAACATAACCAAAGATATTGTTTGAATCAAGGCAATACCAAGTATAGTCAGATATACCTAGTATTGGCCATTTGTCACTCTAATTTAGCATTACTAAATGTGTAGATCTGAAGTACATTTTCTGAACATCTGACCCATTAACAGGACCCAGGTGTAGCACAGTACACTTGCACTAGAGACCCACCTTTGTGCAGTACACAATATCAACATCAAACAACTGCCTTTAAACGCAAACACGCCCATTTATGTCATCGTTACAGTTACATTTCATACCCAAACACCTTTGTTGTTCACTTTTATAGGTTAACACAACCAATTATTCTAAAAGGAGTAGTAGGCTGGGTTCGGATTAGTTGAAAACCAGATGTTTGCCAGAAATAATTGAACACAAATTAGATCAGTGAAGACTAAGAGGGAGTGTTGTGGTACAATGGGTTTGCACCGTGTGTACCACATTAATGCAGTGCCTTATTCAACGACTGCTGTGTCACCAACCAGTGCACTGGTATTATACCAAGCATTAAAACTCTGTCTCTCTTCCTTCTTCTCTGTCTCTATTGCCTGGGTATGACTATAAAGTGCCTTTCTGTCTCTTTTTCTCTGTCTCTCTCTCCCTTCTTCTCTATCTCTATTTCCTGGGTATGACTATAAAGTGCCTTTCTGTCTCTTTTTCTCTGTCTCTCTCTCCCTTCTTCTCTATCTCTATTGCCTGGGTATGACTATAAAGTGCCTTTCTGTTTCTTTTTCTCTGTCTCTCTCTCCCTTCTTCTCTGTCTCTATTTCCTGGGTATGACTATAAAGTGCCTTTCTGTTTCTTTTTCTCTGTCTCTCTCTCTCCCTTCTTCTCTGTCTCTATTTCCTGGGTATGACTATAAAGTGCCTTTCTGTTTCTTTTTCTCTGTCTCTCTCTCTCCCTTCTTCTCTGTCACTATTTCCTGGGTATGACTATAAAGTGTCTTTCTGTCTCTTTCTCTGTCTCTCTCCCTTCTTCTCTATCTCTATTCCCTGGGTAAGACCTTAAAGTGCCTTTCTGTCTCTTGTCTCTGTCTCTCTCTCCCTTCTTCTCTATCTCTATTCCCTGGGTATGATCATAAACTGCCTCCCTCTCAGCTCTCCCGCCCTTGATATAACATTTAATGTGTTGATAAGGGCATAAAGCAACCAATCTTTTACAGTAATTGCCAGAAGAAATGGGTCAATTCATCAGATTTTTCTGATAAGGTATATCGACCAGTTTGTCTTCCGCATAAGCAAATTATTTTGTACATCTTTAATGACAGATAAAAAACCTCTTATCTTATCTTATCTGACTCACTCACGTATTACTTCTCAATGTGTACTTCATGTGTTTATCCATATAAAAGAATATCTAGATATATTCCACCTGACCATATGACGTAATAAACAAAAAAAATGGTAGGATTTAAAAAAAAAACTTGTTAGATAAAAAGCGGGCATCGGTGCCACCATTGAAATGGCATCCACCTCTTCATGATTCTGTTGATTCTGATGATTTTATAACTTATTACCGGTGTAGCAGTTCTAATGTACCCCCCATCAGATGTACCCCCCGGTATAACTAACCTAGGTCTAATGTACCGGGGGTACATTTGACCTAGGTCCAATGTACCCCCGGGGGTACTTTAGACCTAGGTTGGATATACCCCCTCCAGTTTTAATGTACCCCCGGGGGTAAAATAGACCTAGGTCAAATGTACCCCCACCAGGTTCAAAGTACCCCAAAGGGGTAAACTAAACCTAGGTCTAATATACCCCAAATATTTGAAAATAACCAAGTACTTTTCTTTAAATTATGACAATAAAAGTAATAGCACATACCTAATAGTCAGAACTGAATAGATTTTAGTAATGAATTATTGTGATCTGAAAAAAGTATTTAATTCAGGATATGAATTACACAGAGTGCTGTTCTCATCACATCCTGTAGCATTTTATTAGATATTAAATTATTGACATAATATTATAATAGTGACAATTCTACTTATAGGCATTACATAGAGCAAAAATCGTAAATTCCAATCTACAATAGTCCAATTCAATTTTAAATGTGGGGTTGTAGCATAATCCTAATTTGAGGCAAGCAATGGAATCAATAGAATTTACAAAATCCAAGATTATCAAAGAAACAAAGGGGGGTAATTTGAACCTAGAGGGGGTCATTTAAACCTGAGGTCTAAATTACCGGGGGGGTACATTAGATCGGGGGGTAATTTAGAACTGTTACACCGGCACCGATTTCATAGTTCTACTGAGTTTTAGTGGTAATTCTCATTCAAACCATCGTAATTCGTCAAATCATTGTACGAGAAATCTAAAGGATTACGAAGAAATCTTGTAATCCATAGTCCCCTATAGCCCGCCGCTAAGATAAGAAATGCTAGAACGGTGAGTTTAAACTGATGCATGAGAGCAAAAGTAAACTATCTTGTATATTTATCAGCAAAATTTACTCTATTAATTATGGTGAAATTAATACCTGGTGTATGGAGAAATGTAATTGATACAAGAGCTATATATATTCGTTTAGAAATGTACCAAATCAGTCAATCAATGAATCAATCAAGCCTGTATAGGGTGTATTAATTCCCCACCGGGCCAGAGGTTCGGTAGGTTACCTGCAGTATGATGTACCTGTAACATGGACACGCAGGTACAGACAACATGACATGGGGGAAGTGTTGTATAGTATAACATGCACATTTACCTGCTGGAGTGTATAGTATAACATGCACATTTACCTGCTGGAGTGTATAGTATAACATGCGCATTTACCTGCTCTGCTCTAGTGGTGTAAAGGCCAAACTAACTTACCTGAAAGAAGAGAAAACAATCATAAGTTGCAGCAAACATGTCATACATGGAGAGGTACATGTTAAACATTAACGACTGAATGCATGATAAACACATGAATGGTTAAACTTAATAGAGACAGGGAAATAATAATAAGGCAGATTATAATGTCATTTGTCATTCACCATTCTAAATAAATTATGTTAATATATATGTAAATGTAAGATAGATGAGCACATAAATGAAAAATGAAATAATAAAATTGATCGAATCTCTACATTTTTGCATACATGGGTCAGATCTTCAGAAAATGTACAATCGGCAGCACTACACATTTAAGAAATTCTGCTAAATTAGGTTGAAAAATGGCCAATTCTAGGTAAATCTGAGTATATATGGTATTGGGTTGTTTTAAAATATCTGTTTTACTATGTTAAACTGTACTTTGAAGCTCATTTCTGTCTTAAATTTGGGTTATTTGAGAGGATTGGTGAAGGTGAACTGTACATTTTCAGAAGATTTCACCCATATATAGCAGGGCATGAGCATTTAATTCAAACGACTATGCGGAGGCTGTAGCAAACATGTCAATGCTTCAGATACTTCATGAAGGGGTAATTGACCTCCAGTTATAGTACAGTGGAAACCCTACGTCATTGGTACCCCCCGTAGATGGCCTTAGTAAAGTCTTAAACCACCCGTTAACGTGGGGTACTGACGCCCGTTAACGTGGGGTATTGACCACTTGACGGAATACGTCAACGATGACAACATTACTACAATAGGATCTTGTGGGTAAAACACTTACAAAAGTATCAATATGTCGAAAAGCCTCTAGCATATGAAACACCGCTAGCTTCTGGTAGATTGTAGAGTGGGAGATAAGAGTGGGAGACATTAATCTGGCTGATTCCGGTGTTGGAGAGGTTATCTGTGGGTAGATAAGGGCAGCCACAGCTGGTACAGCAGTACTGTACGCCTTACTATAGAGAGCGACAGGTACGCCCCTCCATCTCCCTCTGTACTGTACCACTGTATGATACCCACCTCTCCCTCTCTCACCTCTCCCCCCTCGCCCCCCTCTCGCTCCCTCTCCCCCCTCGCTCCTTCTCCCCCCTCGCTCACTCTCTCTCTCCTATCTCTGTTTCCATCCTCCCCTCCTCTGTCTCCCTCCCTGTCTCTCACCCTCCCTCTGCATCTCTTTCTCCCATACCCCCTCCTGTCTCCCTCCCTCCTATTCCCTCTCAGCCCCTTCCATTCTCTCCCCCCCCTATCTTTCTCTCTCTCACCACCTCTCTTTGTCTCACTCCTCCGTCCTCCTTCCTGTTTCTCTGGCAGTATCTCCTCTCTCTTCTTTCGGACTGTCTCCCTTCTCTCCTCCTCATCTTCTGCCCCCCCCCCCCACCCTACCCCTAGACATATGAATCATGGAGGCGTAGAATAGCTGGCTTTATTATATGCGCATGCTATATGAGAGGTGCTATAAGTGGGGTGCTATAAAAATAGTCATATAGGACGCGTCCTATAAAAATGTAGTTGTCTAAAAA
Organism: Sthenelais limicola; assembly: GCA_942159475.1. Taxonomy (NCBI): domain Eukaryota; kingdom Metazoa; phylum Annelida; class Polychaeta; order Phyllodocida; family Sigalionidae; genus Sthenelais; species Sthenelais limicola. The sequence continues at coordinate 4,690,896 of OW804095.1, read as the reverse complement.
TAGCTCTGACTCAGCACTTCCGCTGTCTCCGCGGAGATCCCCGCGGAGATCCCCGCGGAGATCCCCGCGATCGGTAATCCACCTGTGATTATAAAAATACATAATAAACACCACACCATTAAATAGAGAATTAAATTCTCTATCAAATGATGTAAGGTTTATTATTGTAGCTCAAGAAATGGCTACGATATGAACGTTTTAGTTCAACCAAGTCAGTAAGTAAACACTGCATGATCACACAGTCCTGACAGCTCACTCACACAGTCCTGACAGCTACAACAAGCCTACTGAAGGTGCTCTCAGCGGGGCAGCTGGGGCTCTCTGAGAGTTCTTTAATACTTTTTCAGTGATATCTGATGATGATCAAATTTTATGCACATATAATAAATATAGAATGGAACTCGCCAGCAATAATCGAAAATTTATAGGACTTGATTCGTCCACATAAGCACTCTGCCTACGGCATCGTGCTTATGTGGACGAATCTCGTCCTATAAATTTTCGATTATTGCTGGCTCGTCCCATTCTCTCTATATATATCATACAGGGTAACACCATGGAGGGAGGATGGGCCGTGAGCTGGTGTGGAACTGATTAGATAAGGTGCGGACAATGGGGTGGGGGGGGGGGGGGGCTGTGGGCATCTGACCATCGCTTGGATTACACCATGGACAATATAGGGATGGGGGGGGGACACAATATTGGGGGAAGGGTGGGAATGGGGGAAGGGCGTGGGGTTTAACATGAGGTCTGACATGAGGTTTGAGGTGAGGTCTGACATGAGGTTTGATGTGAGGTTTGACATGAGGTTTAACATGAGGTTTAACATGAGGTTTGAGGTGAGGTCTGACATGAGGTTTAACATGAGGTGTGACATGAGGTTTAACATGAGGTCTGGCATGAGGTTTAACATGAGGTCTGACATGAGGTTTAACATGAGGTCTGGCATGAGGTTTAACATGAGGTTTGAGGTGAGGTTTGACATAAGGTTTAACATGAGGTCTGACATGAGGTTTGAGGTGAGGTTAGACATGAGGTTTAACATGAGGTTTGACATGAGGTTTGATGTGAGGTCTGACATGAGGTTTGACATGAGGTTTGACATGAGGTTTAACATGAGGTTTAACATGAGGTTTGAGGTGAGGTCTGACATGAGGTTTGAGGTGAGGTTTGACATGAGGTCTGACATGAGGTTTAACATGAGGTGTGACATGAGGTTTAACATGAGGTCTGGCATGAGGTTTAACATGAGGTCTGATGTGAGGTTTGACATGAGGTCTGACATGAGGTTTGACGTGAGGTTTGATGTGAGGTTTGAGGTGAGGTCTGGCATGAGGTTTGAGGTGAGGTCTGACATGAGGTTTGATGTGAGGTCTGACATGAGGTTTAACATGAGGTTTGATGTGAGGTTTGAGGTGAGGTCTGGCATGAGGTTTGAGGTGAGGTCTGACATGAGGTTTGATGTGAGGTCTGACATGAGGTTTAACATGAGGTCTGACATGAGGTTTAAAGCCAGGCTTAAGTGAGAAGCCTGCAGCAGACCCACATTTACATATACTACTTAGTACACGCAGGCACCACATCTAGGCACCAGCGCCGTAAGTATACATACTCTGCTTCCCTTACTGCTCACAGTACAGTCGAATGGGGGTGCCAGAGGACTGGGGGAGGGAATTTAACTTTGGCCTTTAGCAAACCAGAGCAAAAGCAGACATTAAACATAATGGCCTGGGATATATTCATTCATAATTGGCAGCAGAATCCTTCATACATACATGAATATAGATTCCAGTAAAACCAATATTTCAAAAATCGTTTGTGACAGATTTTCAAGTTTCAGCGTTTGTTCCACTCCATTCATTTCTGACACCAGTAATTAAAGATATATACTCTCAGCTAACGTCGGCCAAAATCTAAACAATTTCCACTTTTTTTCCGTTCTTTTCCAACACTTCTAGAGTTCATTTGACCAAAATCTTAGAGGATTTTGCTACAGGACTGTTAAAACGTCCTCATTTATAATTAAAACAAGTATTTGGAGGATCCACCCGAATCCCTTCCTATGGTGACTTCACTTATTATCACTCACCGGCGGCTGTTTTCTCTTGACAATACACTTAACATTGTATAAACATAGACCAACAGCAGAATATTAATGAATTCAATGCTATTAGTCATAATTTGAAATAAATTGTAATAGATGTTGCAGAGTTTTGTTGTAATAGAGTTTGTAGAGTTGTGTTGTAATGAGAGTGCAGCTCTAATCACAACATGGCAGTAACGGATGGATAATGCAAACACGCATCTATAAGACCATGCCATAACTGCGCAATTCTTGTTAACATAACTACATGAGATTTAGAATCTATTGTTCTTATACTTTCTAAAGTGTGTCAAAGTTTGTAAATTCGTGCATAATATTTGCATAACAAGCTGATCCTAATATTACCCTGAGAAAAGTTGGAATGGAACCCAAACGCTGAACTGTACTGTTAAGAATGTAATTACTAATGTACAAAGTAACGTCCCAAATATTGATGAAAGAAAAGGTAGTGCAAATGATTAACTGTACTGTTAAGAGGAACATTATTATTGATACTGTACTGCCTCAATTAATATTTTACATTTCCTAATAAACTAAGTCAATATTGTACCTTTCACAATTTGCTATGTCAAAAATATCTCAAGGAATACTGTGAAATAATGGAACACTTGTATATTATGATGTAAGGAATAATAAGAGTAAAATTGTACCAATTTATTATTATTTTAGGATACAATGGAAGACCTACTTTGAAGAATTGTCTGACCTTTTCATGAATGTATCTGTTATTATTACATGAATAAAAATTCAATATATATTTATAAACCCTGATTCAGCCCCTCCCCCCCCCCCCCCACGTCCTCCACTTCATTACTCCATGCTGGTCTCTCCCTCCTCTCTCCCTCTCTGTCTCTCTCCTCCCTCTCTCCCTCTCTCTCTCTCCTCTCTCTCTGTCTCTCCCTCTCTCCTCTCTCTCTCCCCTCTCTCCTCTCTCTCTCTCTCTCTGTCTCTCTCTCTCTCTCTCCCTCTCTCTCTCCTCTCTCTCCTCTCTCTCTGTCTCTCTCCCTCTCTCCTCTCTCTCTCCCCTCTCTCCTCTCTCTCTCTCTCTGTCTCTCCCTCCCTCCCTCTCCTCTCTCCCTCCCTCTCTGTCTCTCTCCCTTTCTCCCTCTCTCTGTGTATTCTCTCCCTCTCTAAAGTATTCAAAGTTTGTAAATTCGTGCATAGGATTTGCATAACAAGCTGATCCTAATATGACCCTGAGAAAGGTTGGAATGGAACCCAAACCCTCAGCCCCCCCCCCCCCCCCCACGTCCCCCACTTCATTACTCCATGCTGGCCTGCTGCTTGTGTGTGCATTGTAGAGTGAGTGACAGTGGGGGGAGGGAGGTGTGACAGTGGGAGGCGGAGCAGTGACAGCTATACAAGTCCACTGTCAGGCCGAGTGTGGCGGGGCTAACTAGCGCTGACAGCTACAAGCCTCTCCAATCTCACACCCTTTTGTCAGCCACGTCTAGCAGCTAGAGTCGGCTCTACATGCCGCGCCCGGGTATGAGGCTCTCTCTCTGTACTATCTCTCTCTCTCTCTGTGTACTCTCTCCCTCTCTCTCTCTCCTCTCCCTCTCTCTGTCTCTCCCTCTCTCTGTCTCTCTCCCACTGTCTCTCTCCCTCTCTCTCTCCCTCTCTCCTCTCCCTCTCCTCTCTTTGTCTCCTCTCTCTCTCTCTCTCTTTCCCTCTGCCCCCTCCTTTGTCTCCCCACCTCTCTGTCTCTGGTCCTCTCCCCCCTCCTCTGTCTCCCTCGCTCTCTCCCTCTCTGTCTCCTCTCTGCCTCCGTCTCCTCTCTGTCTCCCTCCTCCCGCTCCCTCCTGTCCCCATGTCCCCTGTGCCTTATCCTGTCCCTCCCCTCTCTCTCTCCTCCCATTCTCTATAACGCTCAAACATATGAACAAGACGAGGTTATAAGTACGTAAACTCTATACAGTGGTACTAAATCTGAGTCAGTCAATCCCCATTATCTAAACGCCTCCATTATACCTTATTTAAGTGTTGTTAGTCGACATTTCTTATATAAAAAGAGGGATTTATTTGAAATGAAGTACAGGGAAGAGACGATGAAAGGCCGAGTGCATTATATACAATAGGAGCTGACCCGGCCATGGATAAACCACACTGCGCAGTACCGGAAACAATCAATAAAAAGGACAGGTAAGTGGGTTCTAAATATGTTTTACGACTTCAATATTTAATAAATCACATATCACAGGCCCAGCTGCAGGTTCAAACACGGACGCCGCCCTTTGAAAGCGTCTTCTATTTCCACTTTTCCTTTTAACTTATTTGCCAGAAGAGATTCTGTAACATTTGAATGTCATACAGTGATATGAACAGGGGGATTGCATGTATGTCAGTTTGATTCTTGGTTCGCGTGGGAGTATGGGAGTTATATGTATAAGTAAAAGCAATAGAACATATTTAGCTTGAAATAGGGGATTTGCATAGCCGCCATTTTGAAACTTGATTCGCATGGAATAATAGAAATCATGTAATGTTCATCATCGGATATGGATATTTATTAATGCTCTAATGTCAATATCCATGTTTTATACATGTTTCCATAACGCAAGCATTCATCTTTCCCATCATGCATTTGATTTCATAGATCATTTATTAATAATGGGGAAAATATTCGTGCAATTTTCGATAAAAATGTTGCCAAATATTTGTATGTCAGATTTCATCAGAATCCATCCCAGGATGCACTGTGCCAGACATGCGCAGTGGCATATGCATCTCCCCTATTGTATGGAATACAACTCTTTTTAAAACTTTTAAATCTTTTTTGTTAACATTCAGTTTCTGTTACGCCCTGAAGGTCTGTGTTTAACAGTGAGAACGTTTTCCCGGCCTATATTTCTCTACAACTGCACACGTTTATGGTGGAAATAACAGAATTATATATTAATATTCTAAGTAAATAATCATATCACGTCTCCTTCCGATCATGCATTTAAAAAGCATAGCAACCTTAACAAAAGCAAGAATCTTTCCGAAAACCGTCTGCCCAATTTGTTTTTATATAAAAGTGTGACTATATGTTTATATGTCAGATTTGATGTATATCCATCCCAGCATGCACTGTATGAGACATGCGCAGTGGCACGCAAGTCCGCCATTGTGCGTTGACAGATGTCGTCTGCTCGTAATGACGATATGTAAGGTTTTCCCGCCAGGCTATATTACCCAGCATCCTCTATTCATCACGTGGTATTGAGGGGTCTAATTAGGCATGCGCAAAGTGTACATCCGGTAGTGAGTACTAGAGAGGGAGTGGTGCAAAGTGGGATAGTGTACGTGAATAGAGGGGGAGGGTGTTGGGGTGGGGAGGGTATTGGGGGGGGGGCTGAAAGGGGGCGATATAGAGATGTAGAGGAGTAGAGAGAGGAGAAGAGAAGGGTAGGGAGAGAGAGGGAGAGGAGAGGGGAAAGAGAGAGGGAAAGAGAGGGGGAGAGAGAGAAGGAGGGGAGAGAGAGGAGTGAGAGGAGAGAGAGGGAGGGGAGAGAGAGGAGTGAGAGGAGAGAGAGGGAGGGGTGAGAGAGGAGTGAGAGGAGAGAGGAGAGGGGAATAGAAAGAGAGAGGAGAGAGATAGGAGTGCGTGGGAGAGAGAAGAGAGGGGGAGAGAGGAGAAAATGGAGAGAGAGGGGGAGAGAGGGAGAGAGGGGAGGGAGAGAGAGGGAGGAGAGAGAGGTAGAGAGAGAGGGAGAGGAGAGAGAGAGGGAGAGAGAGGGAGGTAGAGAGAGAGGGAGAGGAGAGAGAGAGGGAGAGAAGAGAGAGGAGAGAGAGAGAGAGAGGGAGAGAGAGAGAGTGGGAGGAGAGAGAGTGGGAGAGAGAGAGAGAGGGGAGAGAGAGAGAGGGAGGAAGGGGAAATGAAAGACAACTACAGAAGTGGTGTAGGAGGGTAAGGGGCGAGGGAAGACTGAGAGTGAGAGAGGGAGAGACAGAGAGAAAAGGGCTAAAGATGAGAGAGTGGGGGGAGGAAATATGAAATAAAGAGAAAGAGAGGAGGGACAGTGAAGAGAAGGCATGGAAGATGGCTGCAGTGAACACCTTACCATCCAAGTACAGACATACGGGAAGCAGGAGAAACAAATACATACATAACAAACGGCAGAATAATGGCAGCCATAAAAAGCCATTTCAGAAAAAAACCCATTTAGTTGAGAGAGAAATGACTATAATTGGTAAACAAAGACAGACGCTAGCCGCGTCGTCTCAACAAGTGGTAGAAAGCAATTAGTAGCGGACTGCCCCCAGTACATATAGTGCAGGGGAGGCCGCCAGGGGAGTGGGTGTCGTCTGTACAGTAAATGTAGAGTGAGGGCTGCATGGTATATACACCTAATGAGGGCTGGGGAGAACTGGGGGCAACTTCAGAACATGTACAATTGGCAGATCAACACATTTAGTAAATTTGGTTAAATCATACTAAAAAATTGTCAATACTAGGTGTAGAAGTATATTTGATATTAGCTTGATTTAAACAGCATGTTTTGTTATATTGAATTGTGTTTTAAACCTTATTTTTGTATTAAATTTGGGTTATTTGAGAGGATTGGCAGATCAACACATTTAGTAAATTTGGTTAAATCATACTGAAAAATTGTCAATACATGAGTATATTTGATATTACCTTGATTTAAACAGTATGTTTGGTTATATTGAATTGTGTTTTAAACCTTATTTTTGTATTAAATGTGGGTTATTTGAGAGGATTGTTGAAGGAGAGTTGTACATTTTCTGGTGATTTCCCCCCGCTATACCAGTGCTGTGGGGTGGTGGTTGAAGGACAGGTGTGGGACTGTCACTGCATCATTATCACTTCTTCTATAGCACTCAGAAAATGTATAATAGGGGATTTGCATGTCCGCCATCTTGAATCAAGGTTTGTATGGAATTATGGGAGTTGTATTGCCAAGTGTCTTCACCTTTTCCAGCATGCATGAGGTTGTTATAGATCATTTACACAAGCTATGATATATTACCGTATGTGTATGTCAGATCTGAACTGTATCCAGCATGCACTGTAACAGAGATGCGCATTGAAACATGCCCTATACGTTACACTCTGCTACATGGGTCAGATTTTCAGAAAATGTACAATTAGCAGCTGTACACATTTAGTAAATTCTGCTAAATTAGGCTGTAATTTGGTCAATACTAAGTCAATTCGAGTATATTTGACATTACATCAATTCTAACAATGTGTTTGGTTAGGTTGAACTGTATTTTGGACTTTATTTTTGTCTGAAATTTGGGTTATCTGAGAGGATTGGTGAAGGTGAATTGTACATTTTCTGAAAATCTGACCCACATAAGGCTGACGGATGATTAATATACGGTAGGCCTATATCTGAGTATATGTATGGTATGTTAAGGTTTTCACATTTGGGTTATTTTGAAGGATTTCTATATAATTATTTCTTATATATTCTGGCATTCTACAGTACAAGCCACATCACTTTGTGGGTGTGTGGGTGAGTCAAATTGAATACCTTATACACTTTGGGGGCTACAAAATACATTTCAAATGTATTGGTGAGGAGACAGAATTTAAGGTATTTTTTTATGAAAGTAGTCGGTAAGATGGGTGAAGTCGTCAGAAGATTAGGCTCACAAATGGTCAATAGAGTTTATTTGATATTGCTTTGATTAAGGAAATCTGCTTGGTTATATTAAACTGTATTTTGAATCTCATTTTTGTCTTCAATCTGGGTTATTTCAGAGGATTGGCGAAGATTAGTTTTGTTTTTAATATTGTATTCATCACGACATTATGCGTAGTACACAGTTTTCAGTACATGCTGATCATTTAACTCATAGGGGGGGGGGGGAGTATACAAAAAGAGAAAATATTATATCTTGAAGGATATCTCCTTTCTGCTCAAATATTTCAGAGAGAAATACAAATACAATGCGAGATAATGAGCGAGTTAAACATTGCTGTCTATGTGTGTATGTTCCTCCCAGTAGCGTACATATATATGCACATAGAAGGCTCTAGCTGGGCGATAATACATCAAAGTTAGAGGGCAATATGGCGGTGGGAGTGGGCAAGTAGCAGGCGAGGCTGCATCCATTACTTGCACTGCCCCCCAGACACAACCACTAGCTCCCCTGGTGGTAATATGAGAACTAAAACATAACTTTTGTCTTTGTGGCAATGTATTGGTTCCCCTGGTGTCTCCCAGGGGGCAGAGCGAGCGCAGGAAGGACAAATGCTAAGTCATGCCTGGCATGACGTATTGATGACGTAGTTTTTTGTGACGTAGTTACTATGGATACAGGGGGCAGACTTCACGATTTTGAACATATGAACCTAAAAGCTTCTACAATATTGATTAGATTAATAATATCATCTTCAATACTGACATTGATATTTAGGTCAATAACCTCAGATCTGTCTTTTTAAGGAGTGAAATCTTTATCGACATTTAATGAATGAAATAGATGATCGTTGTTTAGTGTGACATTGTGGAATAATTATTATTGTAAATATTAAACATTCAAAACAGGAAAGCCTGTCGATCTGGTGCCTCCTGCTCTCTGCATAGACACACAATATGGCTGCCGACTGAGGTGACGTCATGTAAATACTATGTATATGAACAACAGGCCCTCACACATTTTAATTGAATGACTCTCAATGGATTGGAAAAAGAGAATAAACATCTTTAGGGTTTTGATGGATATTAACTGAGAGTGCAGCTTTAATTGGGAGTATTCCTGCAGTAAAAACTAAAGCCCCTTGTCCACTCAGCCAATTCTCACAGAATTTAGTGGAAAAGGATCCTCTGTAGCGTGCAATCGCATGAGACCCGACTAAGTGGACTAGGCCCTTAAGACCAGAGCCAGCCCCTAGAGCCCCCGAAGGACATAATACTAATCAAAGGACAGCAAAGTACAGGGCATCAGGCTGGACAATGGTCAGCCCCACCCCCAGCCTGGGTCAGTATATGATGCAGTACTCTCTCTCTCTTTCTTCTCTTGTTATCCCCCTCCCCTCTCCCCAGACAAAGAAGAAGAACAACAACAACAACAAGGAGAACAAGAACAAGAACAATTAAGAAGAAGCAAAAAGATGAAGAAGAATAGAAGAAGAAGAAGAAGAAGAAGAAGAAGAAGAGAAGAAAGAGGAGAAGAAGACTGTTGGACCGCTGTGAGGAGTGTAAAGTGTCAAGGCTTGTGGGCAGCATCTTATAAATCTTTATTCACAATTGAATTAAGTGTGGCGAGACCTAAACTCTAAACCCTGTAGTATTGATAGATGGCACGAGGGGGCGTGGAGGAGGAGTGGTGCATTATGGGTAGATCACGGGCGAGTGGTTACCATGGTTATATGATGATTGGTGACCACCGCTGTCTGAGAAACAACCCACTGGCCAACACACCGGGTGGCAATAGAGGGCTTTTACTGCACCACACTGGGTGGCAATAGAGGGCTTTTACTGCACCACACTGGGTGGTAATAGAGGGCTTTTACTGCACCACACTGGGTGGCAATAGAAGGCTTTTACTGCACCACACTGGGTGGCAATAGAGGGCTTTTACTGCACCACACTGGGTAGCAATAGAGGGCTTTTACTGCACCACACTGGGTAGCAATAGAGGGCTTTTACTGTAACACACTGGGTGGCAATAGAGGGCTTCTACTGCACCACACTGGGTGGTAATAGAACACTTTTACTGCACCACACTGGGTGGTAATAGAGGGCTTTTACTGCACCACACTGGGTGGCTGTAGAGGGCTTTTACTGCACCACACTGGGTAGCAATAGAGGGCTTTTACTGCACCACACTGGGTGGCAATAGACTGCACCACACTGGGTGGCAATAGAGGGCGTTTACTGCACCACACTGGGTGGCAATAGAGGGTTTTTACTGCACCACACTGGGTGGCAATAGAGGGCTTTTACTGCACCACACTGGGTGGCAATAGAGCACTTTTACTGCACCACACTGAGTGGCAATAGAGGGCTTTTACTGCACCACACTGGGTGGCAATAGACTGCACCACACTGGGTGGCAATAGAGGGCGTTTACTGCACCACACTGGGTGGCAATAGAGGGCTTTTACTGCACCACACTGGGTGGCAATAGAGGGTTTTTACTGCACCACACTGGGTGGCAATAGAGGGCTTTTACTGCACCACACTGGGTGGTAAAAGAGGGCTTTTACTGCACCACACTGGGTGGTAAAAGAGGGCTTTTACTGCACCACACTGGGTGGTAAAAGAGGGCTTTTACTGCACCACACTGGGTGGCAATAGAGGGCTTTTACTGCACCACACTGGGTGGCACTGACAATAGAGCATTTTTAACTGCAAATATATTTCTCAACCTAACAGACACATAGTAGTGTAGCTATATTTGAGTAATAATGAAACAAAGATAAGGACAAAAGATAGCCATGGGCTAAAAGACCTCTGCTTGAGCTTTAATTGGCAATGTAATGTATCCTCACAAAGACAAATGGGTGAAATCGCCTGAAAATGTACAATTCAACCTTCACCAATCCTCTCAAATAACACCCATTTATTCCAAAGATTAGATTCAAAATGAAAAATGAAAATGAAAAATTCAAAAGCGGAATTTGATTAATGTTTAGACCTGCCAATTTTATATTTTCTGACGCCCTGACCCTGATAAAGAATTTCCTAATCTGATCTAATATGAGTTATATCTGCTCCACCCCAGAGTGTAAGGCTGTCTGTGGGAGCACAGTAATGAACCACTGCTAACAGTGGACAAAGAGCAGGGTATAGATCCTGTTATCGTGTTTCCTCTCAGCAACTTCAGCAACACACAGATCTGTGCAGTACTGCATAAGGTAATCTCATGATTTAAACATGGTGGTTGTGGTATAAACATGGAATACAAACTCAGTGTTGGTTTGCGTGAGCTTATCATTTAACTCTTGGAGTGGAAATATGCGCATCAGTGCTCATGACATCACCATCTGAACTAAAAACTCACTTTATGATGAATGGTTTAATCAACTAAGTACCTTTCATGCTCTGAGTACTTTCACATAATTAACATCACCAGAAGCAAGAACACTGGTACAAATTGTCTGATTCTGTTGTGTAGGCCTGCAACCCCACTCTAGACGGCCGGTCAGTGCAACCCCCCTCTGGACGACTGGTCAGTGAGTGGTCAGTGGGTAAGCTGTATAGGATGAGATGCTGGTCTAGAGTCCAGTGCTGACCCTGACTACACATGGGGAAGTGCAGGCGTAGATGATGCAGGACTTATTAGACTGCCTACATACACAGGGCTCTATACATCTTTATTACATACGTATGTGATTACAACCGAACTATTTTCGAGCATCACATGACTTGATCTGACCAATGAGAAGCCAGAATTAAAATCGTCTGCTTGACCCGCTTTTTCAATGCCGGCACGGCTGTACGTTCGCTAGTTCTAGTGACCAGCAACAAACAGCAAGATGTGTATTTGCCGGAGCTAACATCAGCGACGGAAGTTTTATTCTCCATGTTGAGAAAGTAATTTGAGAAATATGATATGTATTGCTTATTTATTGTCTAAATAAAGACGAAAGTTATGGTTTGTTGACATTTTTTGTGAACGTTTCATGACTCTCGTAACCAGGGAGAGAAAAAGTAGTCCCCACTTCGAAGAATAAGAATCTAAATATGGCGAGACCTATGAAAATAAAATAACTAAATAGCTTCAAAATCCAGAAAATATACGATTATTTTAAGAATTATTCAGTCGTAGATGGTCAGAATTAAATGAATCAGTGGAAAGAAACGCCTAGAGTAGTGAACAAACTGCGTAGTAATATCAAGTATTTCCGGGTAAATTAACTTCCGTCTTGCTCGAACATCGCCATCATGGCCAAAGATCGATGGAAATGAAGGTAAAATGCTATTAAAATTGTGTTAATCTTGTTGATCTAGTATGAAATAAATACCGAATAGCCCTCTGTTCGATGTCAAATCAATCTCGACGTCGGGTCAAATCACACTCCACCCCTTCGGGGTGTAGTGCGATTTGACCCTCCGTCTCGATCGATTTGACATCTCCATCGGGCTATTCGGTATAATACACACACCTTTGTGTGGAGGCCATGGGACTGTTTATACTGGTTAGAGAGAGGGAGAGAGGAGAGAGAGGAGAGAGAGGAGAGAGACATAGGAGAGAGGGAGAGAGAGGGAGAGAGAGAGGAGAGGGAGAGAGAGAGGGAGAGAGGAGAGAGAGGAGAGAGACATAGGAGAGAGGGAGAGAGAGGGAGAGGAGGGAGGGAGAGAGAGAGGGGAGGGAGAGAGGGAGGGAGGAACGGAGATCGAATGGAGTCCTCGAATATAGAAACTTGTTTCCTCTTACCTGCTCCTAATCTCAAGCAGCAAACCCCCAAACATGAAACCAACTTACCTAAAAAATAGAAAACAAAAGGACATGATTAGTTCATTGCTATCAAATAAGAAATACACATCAATATGAACATTGTTCAATGAGAGAGGGACATAATCTACTCCATGCTAGCTGTGGGATGGTGGCGTGCTCAGTGCTCATCCCACATATTTTATCTTCTCAAAATCCCGATAATTTCTCCAGTATTTGATCAACTGCCAAATGATTTTATTTTTCTATTCATTGCTTTCTCTCCTTTTATGATTCTCTCATGGTCCCATTCTCTCACAGTCTCTCCTCTTCAGTCCCCCATTCCACTTTTGTCTCTCTCTTTACTCAATCATCCACTCTCTTTTTCTCCTCTATCTCTCCCTTTCCATTCCCTTCCTCTCTCTCGCCCCTCCCTCCTCTCTCCCCTCCCTCTCTCTCTCATGTCTCGCTTTCCATTCCCTACCCCTCTATCCCCCTCTTCACTGCCCCCTTTCTACCCACTATCTCCCTCTAATCCCCCTCTTTCTCTCCCCCTCTCTATCTATCTCTCTGCACTCCTATCGTTCTACCCACTATCTCTCCTGTCTCACCCTCGCTCTCTCTCTTCTCTCCTCTTGTTCTACCCACTATCTCTCCAGTCTGCCCATTTCTCTCTCTCTCTCTCTGCACCCCTATCTTTCTACCCACTATCTCCCCTGTCTCCCTCTAATCTCCCCATCCCTCGTCCTCCACCACTAATCGTATTAAGCGGATTAAGGTTATCAAGAGCTAAGGAAGATCTGGCTCTTCCTCTAATCGTCCCCCTCCCGCCTGCCACCCGCTCCCGATACAAAGCACCCACCAATCAGAACTGAGGTTAAAAACAATATCCACCAATCAGAACCGAGGATAAAACTAGAATCTACCAATCAGAACACAGGTTACAACCTGAACATGATAAATGCATCCAGCATTCAAGCAGATCCGGTCTACAATAGGGCTTTTACATAGCCGCCATTTTGGATATTTCCCCCATGGAATCATGGGAGATCACAGGAAATTAGAGAAGTCCAGGCATGTAAGATGGCTGCACCTGATCACACTAGGGATCAGATCGCCAGAAAATGTACAATTGACCTTCACCAATCCTCTCAAATAACCCAAATTTAAGACGAAAATCAGGTTCAAAATACAGTTCAACATAAGCAGACAGATTTATTGAATGAATATAATACAGAATACACTCAGATATACTCAGTATTTATCATTTTCTACTCTAATTTAGCTGAATTTGATAGATGTGCATAAATGTAGATTGTGCATTTTCTAAAAATCTGACCCCTAGACTGGTGGTAGTTGATAGGGATGTTTTGAGCTCATATTTATAATAAATTAATATCAGACAACAGCAACTATTGATGTTATAAAATACCTCTTGGAACCTGCTTCACAATCTGCCATAACATCCTCCGTCGCAACCTCTATTGTATTCTGTCCTTTTCCCTTATTAATTATAATTTAAAAAGTGAAACCTGGAAGATCTACAAGTAGATAAACTACGGGTAGAAGGACCATTCCTTTTTAGTTCTGCATAAATCAGAAATGTTTATGTTTACTGAATAAAAGTTAAAAGTTAATAATATTCATTAAGGATGTATTATTGTTAAGGAACTCCATTGTATATAATAAAACCGAATGGAATGGAAGAATCATTGATTAATTGTATCTTGTTTGTTCAGGTCTTTCCGTCATCTGCCCAACTAAAGTGGTTCACCAGAATACAGCGACAATATCAAATGAAAACGAATACAATATTTCACTGCAGAATGGTCTTAAACCACAAGGCTCTGAGGACATTCAATCTCATTTTGAATCTAATTCGGATCCAAGTTTGAATCTAATTTCAAAGATGCCCGGTACACATGTGGGATGTGCATGTCTCACTGCGCATGTCTACTATAGTAGTATCTTATCTTATCTGATCTCAGTACAGTGCATGCTGGGATGGATTCAGTTAAAATATATATATTTAGCAACATTTTTATCGAAAAACAAATAAAAATGCAAGGATCTTTTCATTAACTGTAGTAGTAACATCACAGCTTGTATAAATGATCTATAAAAATTAAATGTATGATGGGAAAGATCAAGATTCAAGATGGCGGGCATGCAAATCCGCTATTAGAAGTGCTAAATAATCAGTAGAGAGAGATACGTGTACAATAGGGCTGGCGTGTCATCCTACATTTCCTCACACTCTCTCGCAATCATCTCACTTCTCATCAACCTAAGCGGCCTTCTGCTAATAAAGGAATTAAATAATGGCGGCCGAGCATGCGCAGTGGGGATGTTTTTGAAATGCCGCCATCTTGGCCTGAATTGATGGCGCGTTTTCTTACCATTGGACGATACTTCCTCAGATGGGTTACTATGGTTCAGGCAACGATCCTATATAGCTTCACATAGGATCGTTGGTTCAGGGTAAAGACAAAGAGCGGGAAAGTATTTATTGCTAGATTATAATCTAGACTTTACTCTCAGGAAATGAAGGAGGCTGAGACCAAGTGGGTAAATTTATTCAACATGATTTACAGCCTGGGCTCAGAGCTGAGAGAGTCCCTCCAAACTGAGGGAAAGCCTCTCCAGTCTGGGCTCAGAGTTGAGAGAGTCCCTCCAAACTGAGGGAAAGCCTCTCCAGTCTAGGCTCAGAGATGAGAGAGTCCCTCCAAACTGAGGGAAAGCCTCTCCAGTCTAGGCTCAGAGCTGAGAGAGTCCCTCCAAACTGAGGGAAAGCCTCTCCAGTCTAGGCTCAGAGATGAGAGAGTCCCTCCAAACTGAGGGAAAGCCTCTCCAGTCTAGGCTCAGAGCTGAGAGAGTCCCTCCAAACTGAGGCAAAGCCTCTACAGTCTAGGCTCAGAGCTGAGAGAGTCCCTCCAAACTGAGGCAAATCCTCTCCAGTCTAGGCTCAGAGCTGAGAGAGTCCCTCAAATCTGAGGGAAAGCCTCTCCAGTCTAGGCTCAGAGCTGAGTCTCGCGCCCAAACCGATAAATGTCATTAGAATAGAATTTGGACGCCTGACATTTCCCAAGTAAGTTATGATTCTCCTCTTAAAGACAGAGGGTGGATGTGGGCAAAAGCTATTTGAGATTAAATTAAACGTCCAGTATGTTTCCCCATAGCACTAAATCAAAGTTTGGAATCAAAGTGGACGAAATCCTTAACTGCCAAGTTCACTGTGGGTCCCTACTACTAATGGTTAATATGAAAGAGCACGGCGTCGATAATATTGTATAAAATCATGTTTTTAACTCATCTCTTCCTCTCAAAAAACCCACCATCAACAAGGTAATATGAGTTGGAATATTTGTTTTAATTTCCATAAATTATCCTGTATCTTATATCCTATTGAATTGTACCTTAAATGAGTAACTATATACAACTATCTTATATTAATATGAGAATGTACTTCGTAAGTTGTACTGTCCTAAACAGAGTTGATGTATAATATCTATTTTTCTCTATTTGTTTAAATCAGGCTGTCCTGAAAATATTCATACTCATATGTGTGGAAATGTTGTAGACCTGAATAAAATATTTTCTAAATCTAAAATCCCGGTATATAATTCCTCTCAAGGATATTTCTATTTGTTTAAAGGACCAAAATCTAAGCAAATATCGCCGAAGAAAATACATTTCTGTTACTTTAGATTAACCAAGATTAGGTAATGTTATACAAGGCAAACTACTAAGAAACATTTGGTCAACCCAGCAGCAGGAAACATTGCTTTAAATGGGCGCAATTCCCTGTGTACACCAGCATCTGGGCACTAACGCCTGTCCACCCGCAGGTATAAATAAGCTCAGTGCATTCAGGTAGGTAATGGACTTCTGCGCCCGCCCCATTGTGTGCCCGGGCAGGAAGGCCCAGAGGCAATCACTGGCGGGCTAACCCTGGTTCACTGCCCCTAACTCCGCCCAATTCATCTCCCTCACCCGCGGAGGGGAATTAATCGTTTTATTTCTGTTTCCCTACAAGCCATGAAAGTAAAAACTTTTTTTTCTAGTTAGTAGTTGCTGCTATATAAGCCCTTTACTGTGTGAGCCCTCGGTTAGCTATAGCTCTATATGTGGTACATATGTAATATAACTGGGGTAAATGGGATTTCAGAAAATGTATAATTGGCACATTTAGTAAATTCTGCTAAATTAGACCGAAAAATCGTCAATACTAGGTATATCTGAATATATATAAGTATTGCCTTGATTCAAGCAATCTGTCAGGATATTTTCAACTGTATTTTGAACCTGAGTTTTGTCTTAAATGTGGGTTATTTGAGAGGATTGGTAAAAGCGAATTGTACATTTTCTGAAAATCTGACTCAACTAGGGGAGGGTGAGAAACCAGCACCAGTAAATGGTGTATTTGGTGGAGTGCAGTTCCACTGTGTTACATCAAATACAACACAGCTACATATATACGGTTAGAATGTCTATGTATGTATGTATCAATTTTATTTGCATCGTACATATACGGTACAAATTCAGGAAAAAGGGGATGAAGCAACTACATCGCATTCTTTGCAAAGCCTTTTGTGAAAAATTATCATGTCTTCCAGGTCTACCTGTCTAGTTTGCTGGCAGTTTACATAAATAATGTTGCAATAGAAAGTAGTTCCCTTATTAGTTAAATCTTCCTCGTACAATTTCTGCATTGATTATTTTCAAAATATTTGGTAAAATATTATTGACCTCTCAAATTTGATTGAGATTTTACCGTACAGATTAGTATTTCAAGAACATCATGACTCACTGTCCGCAGCAATTTGTTATGTTATTATGTTATACACTTTTTATATTGTTGTATTGTAATAGTTTTATTACTGCAGCTTATCACGGTTACAAATTCGGGAAAATGGGTCAAAGAGCACATAGGTCAGATTTTCAGAAAGTGTACAATTGGCAGCTGTACACATTTAGTCAATTCTGCTAAATTAGGCTGCAATTTGGTCAATACTAGGTAAATTCGAGTATATTCGGCCTTGCACTGATTCTAGCAATCTGTTTGGCTAGGTTGAACTGTATTTTGAACTTTATTTTCGACTTAAATATGTGTTATTTGAGAGGATTGGTGAAGTTGAATTGTACATTTTCTGAAAAATCTGACCCATGAACCCAATCACAACACTGCAGTCCCCACATACTACAAATCCCCATCTTTCTCCCGCTCAGAATTACCTCCATTTAAATCTCTCTCAGGTTTTACCGCGTTACGTAAGACGCTCAGACGTGTATTAATGCCACCTAGTGGAGGTTTTGTCAGTTAATTTCACACACTTGCGCCTCTCCATGGATACGGCCACCCACACAGATGGTGGCTTTGTACAGCACGTCTATTTCCCCTTTTGCGCAAATCTTTAAAAGGAGTTTCAGGAAAGAATCCAGAAACCAGTAAATCTCGAGGGGAGCCGGGGGGAGGGGGCTCCACCCCTTAAACAGTGAGCAACCGGGAACGTGCATGTCTCACTGCGCATGTCTATTACAGTGCATGCTGGGATGCATTCAATTCAAGTCGACATACAATTATAAAGCAGAATTTTCATGAAAAATTGCAAGGATCTTTTCACCAATATCTAAGCTTGTGTAAATAATTTATAAAACACCGATGCATTATGGGAACGATGAAGTATTCTCTCATGGAATCCTGTAATACATGTGGCTAATTACATTAGATCCCTGTTAAATATTCCATGCTGAACATGACATGTTTTCCATCGATTTGACACTGTACCATTAATCCCATAATTCCATGCGAATCAAGATTCAAAATGGCGGCTATACAAATCCCCCATTTCTGCCTGGTGTATCATGACAGCCTTATAATAATGTAAAGCCAGTAATAGCAATGAGCCCCCTGCCCCCCCCCCCCTCTGTCATACACACCTACAGCGCAAATCTTTAAAAGGAGTTTCAGGAAAGAATCCAGGGGTCAGATTTTCAGAAAATGTACAATCCTACAGCTCAACAAATTTGGCAACTTGTGCTAAATTGGACTGGAGAATTATAAATGCTATGTATATCCGAGTATCTTTGGCATTATGTTGATTAAAGGTATCTCTTTCACTCTGTCAAACCGCATTTTGAACGTCATTTTTCTCTTATAGTTGGATTATTTGAGAGGATAGGTGAGTGCGAATTGTACATTTTCTGAAGATCTGACCCAGCGTAAGCCACCACTACACATAGCCACCTTATCTCTTCCTCACGCTTAGTTAATCTCTCCTCAGTTTGTGGCAAACTCCACCGCCTTATTTATATTTTATCCTTTTATTTAATACACATTTCCTCCTCACTGACATCTGAAAACGCTTCTATCTTGGTAGAGTTATCTGGTTTCACGAGTTCTAATTGGATTCATTGAGAAAATGTGTGAAATTTGGATTTATTTGTTATTAAGTAATTGAAAATAATTTTACAACCTGGAGTTTGTAGTGAATGCATTGAATGGTAGGAGATGGTCCCAGTGAGGAGTTGCCCATGTTCTGGGCTACAGATGTTGGTGAATGGCGGCCGGAATGGAGGAGTTTTGTAGGACTAGTGGATGGTATCAAATATTTAAAATAATTAAGATGATTCAGCAGATTATTTGGATTTAATCTGTTTGGTAGATACCTTTTCAGTCTCAGTGCTTAAAGTAGGTAACCACAATTTATCAGGAAAATGTTACTTTGCCAGGCTATGGGGGAGAGTATGAGGGAGGTCACTCCTCTCGTTGGTGTGTGTGTGTGGGGGGGGGATGTTATACATATTAGATGTCTTAAAGTTTACCGTCATTGGAATCGGCTTAATCTCATCTTTTTGAATATGATGGTATCTCAAAATCCATTTCTGCGACTTATGACTCATTTTCCTGTAACACATCCATTTCTCAATAGGGGATTTGCATGTCTCACTGCGCATGTCTGTTACTGTGCATCCTGGGATGGATTCTGATGAAATCTGACATACAAATATTTTGCAACATTTTTATCAAAAATTGCAAGAATGTTTTCACCAATATCAAAGTTTGTATAAATGATCTATGAAAACCAAACGCATGATGGGAAGGATGGGGACTTGTGATATGGAAACATGTGTAACATATTATTATCAGAGCATTGGTAAATATTCCATGCTGAACATGGCATGTTTTCAATAGATTTTACACTGTACCATTAGTCCCATAATTCCATGTGACTTTAGATTCAAAATGGCGGCTATGCAAATCCCCTATTGGCGTTATAATTCAACCTCCTTACTGAATATATTGAAACCTTTGGGATCTATGATAAAATAATCACTACTGCTTCACCCGTATACCTTGCTGAATATATTGAAATATTTTGAATCTTTTATGAAATACTGACTCTACTGGTGGTATTGTAGGATGTAGAGCAGTATTCCACGTGAATCTAGATTCAAAATGGCGGCTATACAAATCCCCCATTACCAATCAGCGGTGCATTACGAATCCAGGTTAATATTAATCAGGTCAGATTGAATTCATTTACCAGGTGGGCGATAATAGCAGGAGATGTCAGGTAAAGGTCAGACAGGATTAGCGTCTAGTTAGCGTCTGATGACGTCATCACGACCCTGGAGGAGGGGGGAGGTGGGGGTTAATTAGATCCAGTTTCTTGTAGCTCACAATCTGTGCTAAAGTGAGCTAAAGCTAATTTACAAGAGCCTTCCACTTCCAACATGATTGTACTCGACCTCCCGAGAGTGGGATTCGTTTGAAGCTTGACTTAATAATAATAGATTTTTATTCCAGAACTCTATATACCCATATATGCTATAGCTATGGACTCAGACAACAGTTGGACTGGGTAGATGAAATATGCCTTTCTTGATTTCTTGAAAGTGCCTTTCTGTCTCTTTTCTCTGTCTCTCTCTCTCCCTTCTTCTCTATCTCTGCTTCCTGGGTATGATCATAAACTGCCTCCCTCTCAGCTCTCCCGCCCTTGATATAACCATATTAAATGTGTTGATAAGGGCGTAAAGCAACCAATCTCACTCACTCACTCCTTTCTTGATTCCTCTTTTCTTGGTTACAAGGATTTCTAATTCTACCAATTCTACACACAAACCGTAACGTTCATGTATGTATTGTAGCTGTAAGTGGTTGCACTCAGCCCCTGGTGGACAATACACGCATTACCGGACTTCCTGCTGTACTCCCATGATGCAATAGTAACAGGAAGCTGCTAGATGACCTTATACAGGTAAGTAAACATCTTCCCCCCCCCCCCCGCCCCGCCATCCCAACCTTCTACCCCCCACCCCGCCATCCCCACCACCATCTACCCCCCACCCCCCCCGTCATCCCAACCTTCTACCCCCCCACCCACTATCTACCCCCCACCCCCAACCACCCACCCTTAACGTATATCAGCCTATATATTGTTAACCTGGAAGAATAAATGAAGGGAGGAATCAACAGACGAATGAATAGATTGATTGAATTAAATAATTGTTTTTCCGATTGACTGACCATGTCTTCCTGTGCAAGACCTTGTGTATAATAATATATATAATATATTATTTACTCTCTGGTTACAAAGGGGACCTCAGTATATCTGGGACTTCCACACACACACAGCGGATAGTTGAGGCCATTTATTGACTGAGTCTTCAACCAGAGTTAAAGCTACACAAAGTTAAAGTTAAGTAGATGATTGACTAATACAGGTAATAGTCACCATTAAGCTGGTATAAAGAGGAAGACACAGTAGTGAAGCTAATGTCAGTTATCAGCTGTCCACAAACTGTAGCCCCGCTAATAGGCCGCCATTGTGACTAGTGTAGTCCTCCACCCCTGCCTAACCACGTCACAACGGTGGGGGAGAATTACTCCTAATTAGTCAACATCTGATCTATTCACATGTCAATAGGTCGGTGGGGCAGTTTCACCTCCTCCACCCAGGTACAAGGGGAAGACCATCGTGAGATGAACCAGTCCTGGTAAAAACAATTATGAAAAAAGAAATTTAAAAATCCTTGCATGAAGAGATGTAGGGTAGCTGAGTGGGGAAGACCTCATGGTCCTAGTCCTGGTAAAAATAAACTTAAGAAAATGTAAAAAAAAGAAAGAAAAAGAAATATGAGTAGCATGTTGTGGGGTTGATTGTGGGGTTGAACCCGGGCACAACTAGTTTCACCCCCTCCCCCCCCCCCAGGTACTAGGAGAAGACCAACAGTGAGGTGATCTAGTCCTGGTAAAAATAAATATTGTTTAAGAAATGCGGGGGAAAAAAAGGAACAAATCCTGGCAGATTACAATTGAGCTCTCAATATATGCTTGGTGGTGGCGGGGGGGGGGGAGATGAAACACGATGTGTAATGAAGAGGGATGACACAGCAGTATGGTCAGACATGGCATAATCTATGTATAATTGTTAAACCAGCCATTTGACTCCCTTCCAACTATATATAGTGATATACTTAATCACAATATTATAATAAATATACACCAGCAACTGCTTCACAGGATTTCTGTTCCTGAATTTAAATTTGAACATTAGAGGATTTCCCGTTATAATGTGTCAACCAAGACGCTGTAGTTGAATAGGTTGTGTTTATAGTCAACCACCAGTCATACCACCCGCTACTGGACACTGAGTGGACACTGAGTGGACACTGAGTGGACACTGAGTGGACAATGGGTGGACACTATAGAGTGGCTATATTAGGCGCAGTGTGGGGTTAGAGGAGATTGCATCATCCACCATCAACTCTCTTACTATTAACCCTCACTTTACACCGCTATTGTACCTTTAACCCTGTAAATACGGGTGTTTGTACTGAACAATGACGTCTTACACAGACTCTGTTAGACAGCAATACAGGGGCTTGCATGGCCGCCATCTTGTATCTGGATTCACTTGGAATTATGGGACTTATTGTCTTATCTTATCTGTTTTTATCCAATTTTATATTTTATCTTCCTTTAGATGTCTATGCCATCTTTTTACAACTCCTTAATGCTTGCTATTTCTGTGTTATTTCATTACAAACACTATTTATGATCCAGGAAGTTTCTAAGCCACGATTGGGTTGACGATTAAGGCTTGTGATTTTAATTATTAATTAATTCTATTTTTTCCCCCCAAAATAGTACAAAATACACATTTCTGGGCTACCAGATAGCTTCATGTCAACCGTAACGTGAGTGAGTGAGATTGGTTGCTTTACGCCCTTATCAACACTTTGAAGTGTTATATCAAGGGTGGGAGAGCTGAGAGGGAGGCAGTTTATCATCATACCCAGGAAATAGAGATAGAGAAGTAGGGAGAGACAGAGAAAAAGAGACAGAAAGGCACTTTAAGGTCATACCCAGGAAATAGAGATAGAGAAGAAGGAAGAGAGAGAGACAGAGAAAAGAGACAGAAAGGCACTTTAAGGTCTTACCCAGGACCAACCGTAAAACTAACACTATTTGTAAAACTGTGAAAAACTAATAATGTGAATCCCTTTTTGTCAATTTATGGAAAAAAAATAGAATAAAATATCATTATTATACTTACTGGGACACATAGCAAGGTGAGTCAGATATTACAGTGTTTTGATTGTAATGCTTCCTCACCACATCCTTAAACCACCATTTTTTAAATAAATGTTTTCACTTGCCTACACAGTTTAACAATATAGTGAAAATATGCATAACCATAAAATGATTTGTATCATGCGTTGCTAAATGGGTCATATTTTCAGAAAATGTACAATTCGCCTTCACCAACCCTCTCAAATAACCCACATTAAAGACAAAAATGCGCTTCAAAATGCAGTTTAACATAACAGAGGTGATATTCTAAATCAATGCGATACCGAATATACTCAGATATACCGGGTATTCTTCATTTATCAGCCTAATTTAAGAGGATTTCCTAAATGTGTAGCGCTGCCAATTGTACATTTTCTGAAAATCTGACCCAAATACCGTAGTGTCCCGTTTTTAAAGCCTCTCCCGAATGCAGGCCGGGGGTATGAGGGTCATGAAAAAATAAAATCCTCTCAAATTTAATTTTCAATTAAAAGCCGGGGCTAAAGGGGGGTTGAAAGTAATACAAGCCTGTATTATAAATGGATCACTATGGTATATGTCATTGTCGATTGCACAATGCGAATATAACAACATTCAAAATGTAATCTTTGAAAAGTTTCACCACATGTTCATCATCAATTTATTCTACCCAATAAAATATCCCCCCCCCCTGCACTTAGCTCTAAGATATTATATACATTTCTATAACTTTCTAAACAATCCCCCTAGACTTTCTACCCAATAAAATATCCCCCCCCTGCACTTAGCTCTAAGATATTATATACATTTCTATAACTTTCTAAACAATCCCCCTAGACTTTCTACCCAATAAAATATCCCCCCCCTGCACTTAGCTCTAAGATATTATATACATTTCTATAACTTTCTAAACAATCCCTTTACAACCCATTGTCTCCCTAACTAGCTTAACCTACTTAATTGTGTCAAAATGTATCAACTAATCATCGTGTGTAAAATGTGTCATTATGTGTAATTTGTGCCAAACCTCCAAGTAGCATATAAACAAAATCCTTCCAAATCTATCAGTTCATCCCCTGACGAAGACCACCCCATAGGTGGAAACGCGTTGGGACAGCCTGCAGCATCATAAGCTAATAAACTGGAACCTACAGCAAACTACAGGAGTTGATCGTTTATTTGAAGACATTTTTTAACTTAAAGTTTCACATTGCCTACTTTACTACCCCATCTCCGCGACCCCCACCATCCCCATCCCCCACACCTACACCCTCTACCCCCTCCCCCCCCGCCCCCGCCCCCACCCCAGCCCCTAAGCAGACACTTAGTAAAGTCAAGTGTGAGGTATAAGATGGGGTAAGTGCTTACATAAGGCACTATATATAATGTGTACCTCTACACAGTAGCTGGTGCTATACAAGTGTACTGGGTCAGGTCTTCAGAAAATGTACAATTGGCCTTCACCAATCCTCTCAGATAACCCATATTTAAGACGAAAATCACATTCAAAATACAAAATACAGTTCAACATAACCAGACATATTTATTGAATGAATATAATACAGAATATACTCAGATATACCTAGTATTTAACAATTTTCATTCTAATAGCACAATTTGATAGATGTGTAGATTGTGCATTTTCTGACAATGTGACCCAGTTATACACGTTGAACGGTTGTACTATGGCAATATGGCGGGGATATATTCCCTGTTCACTGATATATCTATGATTTAGTGATATCACTAAATGATGCAATGATATCACTAAACATTGAGTGATATCTTTAATTATTAAGAAATATCACTAAATGATTAGGAAACATCACGAAATAATTAAAAGAAACTAGATAAATCAGCCATATCACTAAATGATTAAGAGATGTCACTAAATCATTTAGTGACATCACCTAAGTTTGATAACTCTGCCTTATCCTAAAGATCAAAGGAGATAAATGTAATTTAGTTTCTACCGTTGAAATATAATGATTCATTTATCATTTTCAAAACCAAGACAACCAGAACAATTTGATAAATAAAAACTTCAAAAGAAGCAACAAAAAATAAACTTTTTACAATCCCTCAGCAAAATACTATAAATTTTAAGCATTTGAAAGAACTTTGAAAAATACATAAGAAGTGGCATAATGGAGATAATTAAATGTATTATTCAGCTATTTATGATATATGTAAATTTATAATGATAGTTTTTAAGGAGAAACATACAACTGTGAGGTATAATTATGTATAAACACCTCACCCTGCCATAAGGTGGGGGGAGATATGCTTGGGTAACCATAGCAACGCCCTACAGCATAAATAAAGATATGTACACAAGATCCATAGCACCGGGAAATGTACATCTTAATCTTAAACATTCCAAACATATTATGAACAATAATATATTTTAATGTTGCCCGATTAAGATTCATTCATTTCTTACAGAAATAGTAGAATTAAGGCTGGTAATGTAATCTTTTAAAAAAGGACAAAAATAATCTGATTTCTAAAAAAAATAGTGGAATTATAAGGTAAGGTAATTTTGTTTAAAATCTGACCCCTATCATATCTATCAAGACAAGTATGGTATGAAGTAGGGGTGTGGGCCTTTAACTGCCAGTCCCCAGTCTGATCCTCCTCCGCCCCTCCCCCTGCCACAGACATTCATATCACAAGTCTCCAGAATAGAAATAAAGGAATGTAGAGGTCTATTGCTGCTAGGTTCCTATATTCCAAACAGGTAAAACTGTAGCTAAAAAATTATACGAATCAGAGATCACGACACAGGAAGTGTCAAGGGGAAAAATGATAATGTAAATTGGACATAGAAATATGTATATTGTTCAGAACTGTAGGAATGTTTTTCTTTTAAAAGATTTTATTTCAACTGGGATTTACACGTCCCAAAGGGTTGGGATTTTCCAGTGCCCCCAGCAGGTGTTGAGGTCATAAAAAAGTAATTGATAGGAAAATCTTAACAGCAGATATTGTATAAGTTTAGTTAAGGGCGCCCAGGAAGACGCTCACATATGGATCCGCCCTTTTCCCATAAATATGTATGTAATGAATGATATGTACGGGGTCATATTTTCAGAAAATGTACAATTGGCAGCTGTACACATTTAGTAAAGTCTGCTAAATTAGGCTGCAATTTGGTCAATACTTGGTTAATTCGAGAATATTCAGCATTGCATTGATTCTAGCAATCTGTTTGGTTGAACTGTATTTTGAACTTTATTTTCGTCTAAAATTCGGGTTATTTGAGAAGATTGGTGAAGTT
>OW804095.1:4595932-4664413 GCA_942159475.1 Sthenelais limicola | reverse complement strand
TATGACCCAGACAAATATATGGGTCAGATCTTCAGAAAATGTACAATTCAACTTCTCCCAATAACCCAAAATTTCAGACGGAAATAAAGTTCAAAATACAGTTCAACCTAACCAAACAGATTGCTAGAATCAATGCAATGCCGAATATACTCGAATTTACCAAGTATTGTCCAAATTGCAGCCTAATTTAGCAGAATTTACTAAATGTGTACAGCTAGCAATTGTACATCTTCTGAAAATCTGACCCATGTAAATAGATGAATTAGAATGGTACAGAATTACTCTGATGGGCGGAGCCATGTAATGTCCCTTCCACACCACAACTGTCCCCCACTCTCCCCCCGCCACCCCCCCTCCCTCCTGACTCCCCCCACCCCCCCACCCCCGCCACACACACACACCCCATAAAGATCCACCAACAACAGTTTTGTTGATCCACTACTAAACCTTTTTACAAACCTCTACTAGTTCCCAAGGTAATAGATTAACTGTCACAAGTTGTGACTTGTTGAATAGAGGTTGACAGTGTGACACCAGCCCTAGCCCTCCACCCATGCGGGCCCTGTATTGTGACTGACACCTGACACCTATACCTACACTATGGGCGGTCACAAGTTGACACCTGCCATTGTGACAGGTGACAGCTGGTATTGTTGGCCGAGGACAACATGGAGAGATTTAAGGCTAAAACCTGACAAATTGACCGATGGTGATTTCCTGTAATCGACTTTTAAATGGAATTAAACCAATTTGTCTCCAGCCTTATTCTGTGCTAGAGGCCTTGTAAATCTTATGTTTAGATAAAGAACTGTAGTGTAGGGGGGAGACAGTTCTATAGTAATATAGGGGCAAAAACAGACCAATGGAGTAATTTATTAGGTCCTTATTATCTAGTAACATTTCCTATTTTATCAAGACCTCGCCAAGTTTAGAAAGATGGCAGAGAGCCATATTAAAAGATTCTGTTACAGATCAAAATGAATAATTTGGGATGGTTTTGTTTTACACCAAGAAGACCATGTTTTATTATTTATATAGAGAGAAATTGTTGGTTGAAGAACACAACAGAAAGCAGCTTTCTACGGCTCCAATGTGTGTTTGTGAATTATTGCGGTGCTTGAACACAAGTTAATAACCCTGATAAACGAGCCTGTAGTGGAAGCATTCACCACCAGACAGAGCAAGAAAGTCTGACTAAATACGTGACTTGCAATTACAATTAGAAGCATTTATAATAGGAGCAGAGGATTAGGGTGTGGGGAGGGGGGGCTCATATTGGCCTAACCCTCCTATCATACAATAGGGGATTTGCATAGCCGCCATTTTGAATCTTGACTAGCATGGAATTATGGGACTAATAGTACAGTATAAGATCTATAGAAAACATGACATGTTCAGCATGGGATATTTATAAATGTTCTAATGTCAATATACATGTGTTGTGCATGTTTTCATAACACAAGCCTCCATCTTTCCCATCATGCATTTTAAAGATCATTTATACAAGCTGTGATATTGGTGAAAAAACTCTTGCAATTTACGATAAAAATTTTGCCAAATATTTGAATGTCAGATTTAACAGAATCCATCCCAGGATGCACTGTAACAGACATGCGCAGTGGCACATACAAATCCCCTATTACAATTAGAAAGGTGCATTTATAATAGGAGGGAAGGATTAGGGCAGGGGAGAGTGGAGGGCTTCATATTGGCTTAACCCTCCTATAGCGGGGCATGCACCTGTAAACCAGACGAGGATTAACTCTTTGTGCCCGGGTGTACTTCACCCATTGACTCCCCCACCCGCGCCACCGCACTTGTCAACGTGTATTAGACACGCAGACACGCGTTAACCCAGGGTTAAGCAAGGGTCACTTAGTTAATCAATTTCAGAAGGATTTCTTTCTGATGTTTCTTTTTACCAGACTTAATAAATGTGATAAATAGATGACCTTACGTTGCTGTTTAATTATTAACAACCGCGGTCTAAATAAGTACAATTTTGAAATTTAAACCAAAGTGAAATGACAAGAAAATGTATTTGAGAGATGCAGACACCCGTTAACGCAGAGTTAAACAAGGGTCATTTAGTTAATCAATTTCAGAAGGATTTTTTTTCTGATATTTCTTTTTACTAGAATTAATAAATGTGTGACTTTAAGTTGCTGCTTAATTATTAAACTCGGCCAAAATAAGTACAATTTTGAAATCTAAACCAAAGTAAAATGACAAGAAAATGTCAAAGAGTATTTGAGAGATGCAGAGATGCCCGTTAAATCAGGGTTAAGCATGGCTTACTCATTTCCTTCAATAAGTTCGGTTGGGTGCCTCTATAATGAGTTGTACAGCTTCTACATTACCTGAATATTAATATATAATCTCTTACTCTGTTCACGTTTAAATACGTGACATTCAGAAAGTCATTTATATCAATATTGAACTTAAACAATGTTAGATAACTGTCCTATGTTAAGACTTGGTTCCCTGGGCGGTGGGGCTATACATAGCACTACATTGTATGAACATGTGTCTCTTACTTCTATCTTGCATTCAGTACGGTCCAGAAGGAAGATTTCACTACCTGAAACTTAGGTAGCAGCTGCATCCAATTAATCTTGGTCGCGCCTCGCGGTCCCGGTGCTCGGCCTCCAGAGCTGGCTAGTGAGGCTCCCATTGAATGGGTTATGAAGTCAGCACAGTGTTTTAAATAATAGTGTTCGAATGTGGTTCTTGAAACACTGTGTATTTACATAAAATTACTTGAACTGGTGTGGGAATATTTTTGTCGCTTTATGACATGAAACATATCTCCCATATTATTTTTTTTAAATATTTTCATATGATTTCACCCTTCTTAATAATTATTTAGGCCTGCCTGGATTGGGTAAAAATATAAATATGAATAAATACAGATGTTGTTAAATTTCAGTGAGCATTTGTTGTAATGTCGCTGTTCCACCATAATTATTAGAAATAAAGAGATCCCTCAATTATGAGACATTAATTGTGTAGAAATAAAATTGAAATTTGGACAAAAACACAGTCAAACTTTCTGGTCACGTCCAGGCACTGTTATGCTGGCCAACATCAATTCTCTAGCTCGGACTGATGCAGCATCGGGGTGGCAACTTAATTTGGGCCAAAAATAGCAGAAAAAATCTTAGGTTGAAATTTAAAATTCTATGCGATTATAGATGTCTTAAAATGACAAATTGTCATGTGATAATCTATAATTGTGTAGACACAGTTTCAAAATTAATGTCGTTTGGTTGGCAACATTAAGAATTCCCCAACATGACGGTTTTTTAATGATTCAGTTCTCATTGAAACAGTTTTTTGAATATGTGATTAGTCAGTGTTTGATTTAAAGATAGAGTTGTTGGAGATTACATTCCACGAACAAATTGTCACTATATATTCTTTTTTGATCCCTTGACAACCACTTTAAAAGAACATCAGGATGGCAACGTTAAAATTCCCCAAATCAAAAAGTGAATTAAAAGAAATTAAAAATATTTTGAACCAATATATTTTTATTTATGTATGTTTAGCCAACATATGGGAGCATTATTAGAAACACATGTTATAATCATTTGATGTCTTGTACAATGCTAAGCAACCTTTATTTGACAACATAAATTTATTTGTTCTCTTTACAAAAGTGTGTAATTTAGGTGGTTTTCAGCCTATAGGGCGGCCATTTTTTATTTTAGCTGTATATATCGTATGAAAGGTCTATATAAGGTGCATCGTTTGGTATAACATTTATTCATATACAATAAACTGGTTTCCGTGTGGGGTTCAAGCCTCTGTGCTCACTTTGTGAAAACTGACCATATTCTAAATATAATGGTTTATATGAGTATACTGGGCAGAGGGTCAATGACCTGTACCACTGCCATTACCATCGCCATTAATTACCCATAATTTAGATGGGTTTGAAGAGAGGTTGACTGGACCTTAGCTTTCCTTGAGTCACCTCGCATCCCAACCTCCCAAAGCAGGGCATATTCTACTAGACCGCGCAAGGAGTGAGCAGGCAAGTGTGGATTGCCCAGTCCCTATAACTAGGGGTGAGTTATGTTTCTACAGAGGGAGAGGTAGAGCTTCTATCTGTTGCATACAATGCAACAGATTGAGGGGCCCCTCGATTTATCTAGTGTGTTTATAGTAGTTTTCTCTTATATAGCCCGTTTTGGAAATTGAAAAATATTAGATTATTTGGGTGGCATCTCCCCAGGTTAGTGGGAATGACCTGTCCGTGCATGTCTCCCAGTGTCCCTGTGGTGTAACCCAATCCACTGGCTATCACTTGCACCCGAGGTGTGTCCCCCAAGCATGCTTCATCCATCAGTTCTTAGAGATTTTAATTAAATAGTTCAGGCTTTTTACTGATGTGATATACCCTCACACCCTTGTACTATAAGGTGCTTTAAGGACCTAATATATGCACGGGTTTTTCACCTAGTGTAACTTGTAGGAGAATCAAAGATATGGAGAGTGCTGTAGGGCTCAATTTCTATGATAATCCTGAGTCACTCAACCACCTCGACGCACACTTGTATGTCTACATACAATATATATAAGGTATCCCATGAACTGAACTGAGAGGTCAGTGCCAGAGAAAACCAGGTTAGTTGACCAGTGCAGGGGGAAACTGGCCGCCCACTCCCTTGCTCCTACCCTCGCTCATATACCCCTCACTTGAGTAGCAAGCCTCACCAGGAGGAGGAGGGCAGGAGGGTGTTGTGGTTAGGGGCCTCCGTCCACGCACAGCAGGGGGACAAAGCTAGAAAGTGGACATATGGATAGCACTGCATTTTTTCTTTCTTTTTTTAAGGTTTTATTCAATACATTCTGCGCCCTAGCTAGCTTTCTTAACCTTTTATTGAATCGGTGATCGGTTTGAATGAGACTTATCAGACATCGTGAAAATTCACTCAATAAAATTTATTAACAATGATAAGTTTGATGATTGTGTACATTGATTGTGTAGGCATACTGAATGTTATTTATCATGACAAACATGCTACCAATAGGGTCGATTTAATATTAGGCAGTTGTATGATTGTGTTCACATTTATATTCATATTTGAATAGAAAATGAAAATTTGTAATGTTGTCTGCTGATTAAATATAAATATTAAACTTAAAGACAAAATAGTTTGTCAAAGGTTACAACTTGACCAGGGCATCTCTAGCTCCAACCAAAGTAATTGTCCTCATAATAATTTTCCCACTTTTTCCCACTATTTAAAAAAATCAGACCTCAGGCCTTTACCCAAGAAGACAGCCAAGGTTGGGCCATCCGCTAAATTAGGCTGTAATTAGAGTGGTCAAATGGCCTGAGGCCAGCCGAGGATTCAACGCCTGCTTCTCCTTCATGTATTCAGCACACCTGGCTGGCCATGCAGGTGCGCTCATCATAAGCTCATCCCTGAAAGCCAACCCCAGAAGGCTTGAGCAGCACTCATGCTTAAACTGGGCGACTGGCCGCGCTACTTTTCACACCTTTATATTGCATAATCCTATAGTAAATTATATATAATAGCCCACAGCTATGCATTCTAATACAAGTGAATTTTTCCGTTGTTGTTGCCGAGTTTCAGCACCGATCAACTTCATGATATGATGATGCTAATATTATATAATTGTGACGTAAAAACTGACATCACTCTCACAGAAACAATTACCTAAATATTTGAATATAAGTTTCCTAATGAACATATGTCTGTTTACGCTGAATATATTATGCCAAATCGTTGATAAATAATTCAATACTGACGTCGGCCATGTGGAATAAACCCATTGTCCAGAGGACAAAATCTCTAGACGTTAACAGTAGAATAGCGCTATTGCATCTGACCGGACAACATTTGTGTGAAGCTATTTATATGAGACAGAGGTGGGCGGTTTGAACATAGCACCGAGGTGCCCTTAGTTTGGATTGTACTATTGGGAATAATACATTCGAGATATTATAGGAGTTGCATTGTTTTAATAAAGTTAAGTCTCCAAACCGCATATCAGGCAGATATGGGTCAGAAGTTTTCTTTAGGTAGAAATCAAGTCAGTCTGATATTTTTTGTATATTGTGGAGAATATTTTCTTTACAAATTAGTTGTTTGTAGCGTGAGTAAAATGAATTCTGTCAGAGGTGGTAGAGTTGCAGGGAAGTACTACAACAAGCCATTACAATGGAGTTAGGGGTTGCATGGTCTTAGCTTTCTAGCCAAGCCGCCAACATGACTCCATATCCATGCATGAATGCACAGTGAGGCTTATAATAGCACCAGCACCTTCACCCCCATGTGGCGCTACCCAGCAACATTAGGGACCAATAGCCAGGCTGACCAACAGCTGCAGTTAGCTGGAGAGCGGCATGCATGTAAGACACCTGTGTACATGTAGAAAGCAGGGAGGACATTCACTGGTAAGTAAACGTTTGTAATATTACAATTGATTTAGGCTATGTATTTGTAAATATGACTTTGGTACCATACATGCTACTAGGAATGAGATTCAGTGACTCAGATAGACCCCACCCCTCGTTTTACCATTTCAAAACTTTCAATCATCTCTTTCTTTCTCACTCTCATCCCAGCCCCCATAGGCCCTATATATATCTTTCTCTCTCTCCACTCTCCCTCTTCTCCCCTTCCTGATTTGTATCCAATATAATGTAATATCATGAACTTAAACATTATTTTTTTGTATTTAACAGGGTTCGCATTAGTCATGGTCTTGGCTTGGTGACTGTGCATTCATGCATGGATGGGAGACAGGCCCAGTCAGAGAGCTAAGAATAACCTTGCCCCCAATGCAAGCCAAGAGGGGCTACTAGGCTTTCACTACTGCTACTACGACAGTAGGTCAACAACACCATACCTGTGTACAAAGCGGGAAGGAAATCACCAGTGAGTGCAATCATAGTGTTACATAGCTTTGTATCACATGGAGGTAGGAAAGGTGCATCCAGCACTACTCCTCCACCCATGCTAATGTCCGCGCCTATGGCACTAGATTGCGGCGTTCTTTTTCTATTGTAATTAACAATTGTTCCTGCACCAATAACTTCAGAATTATACATTTTACCGGTCTTTTTGCTTCTGACCTTTGTTTAATGGTTTTGAAAAGGAAATGGTGTAATCAATAGTAACATTTCGGCAGTTGATATTTTCAAGGAGCTAAAAGAAGTCGGTAAATCTTCTGTCACGTTTTCCCACCTATGAGGTTGTGTGTGTCGGGGTGGGGGGGGGGGTGGTACATGAGTGAATATGAGTGTGGAATGTGATGAAATACATCTACCAATACCACACAAATTATGTCGATGCTTTGTTTATTATGGAAGTAAGTAGAGGCCTAAGTATTCTTTCCTAGTGCATTCACACATCATATAGCCACACAGCCCCCTCCACACACACACAAAAATTACTCTTCTATGAAATCCTTAATATAATGAAACCGAATTTACAAGCATTGTCTCAGAAATCATTAATTCGATTTTTGTTGATATAATATTATAAATCATAATCTTTATATTCTCTCGATCCCCCCTGAATATTTAACAATTACCAGGAAAGTCATTAAATTTACTCCATAGGACGACCTTAGAATCGCAAAGATATCTTTAATACACTGTCTTGAAATTTGGTACATTTATTCATATGACTTAAAGCGCTAAACTTCCAAAGTTTGGACCATTCCAACAAGTAAATCCTGTGAATAAATTACTTTGGAAAATATCAATTTTGCGACTTGTGACTCATTTTGCTATATCACAATATATTATGTGTCTATTTTTTCTTTGCAGAAGCTGGAGATTAAGGAAAACCTTTGAAAAGAAAATGATGAAATGATGATTATTTGAGGGAAAATAAAATCTGTTAGTCCTCACACAAATATTTAAAGAAATAAAATCAGTAATGATCGATCTGATAACCCAGGCCTAATACTATCTAATAAATCATGAATAATAGCAAGCTACCTATAAATCCCCCACCCCACCCCCCTGACACCATTGCCGCCCCCCCCTATTTTTCGGCATTAAAATTCACCATTGCCGTCCCCCGCTGTTTTTGGACCCCCTGGACGCGCGGCAATACAGCGTGTCAAGGGCGACCCAGGTGTGAAAGCCAGCATGGCAAGGCCTTGCATCATGCGCGACGGCCAAGCTTGGCACACTCCTGTATCTGCCTTGACCCGCACTCTTTAAGCGCATGAATGGATGGACGTCCCGCGCATATATAGCTGGTGCATTAGGTGGAAGGATCTGCCTTGTCCTTCGTCCTTGGTTCATCCATCTGGCCAAGCATGAGACATCCGCAACTAGTGCGAGTTTGTCTATGTGGGTACAGACAGACATGCTGGTAAATTGTAACAATCACAATAAAAGAATTTATTTTATGAAACAATTCTAACCATTTCTCAACCTCTTCCCCTGGTGATACAGAGATAGTTCCGACTACTTTAATATCCGGCAGGCTAAGGGCCTTACAAGAGCCTCTAGTCACCCTCTCCACGGGGCTGAGTGGGCTGAACTATAGTCTCACCACAATACACTCCCTCCACCTATAGACTGTTCACTATGTGTTGAGCCTACTTGTGTTGACTTATTGAGTGTGAAGTGAGTGGGTGTGAGGAGGGTGGAGGGGGAGATGGGTGGAGGGGGTGATGGGTGGAGGGGGGTGGCTTGGGGTGGAGTGTGGGGGTGGAGTGTGGGGGTGGAGGGAGGGGTGAGGGTGGAGTGTGAGGGTGGAGGGAGGGGTGAGGGTGGAGTGTGGAGGGTGAATAGAAGGGGATTACCTGACTCACCCTCAGCCGTCTCTAGTGTCAGTAAGTCAGGTATAATCAGGAGACAGGCTTAGACTGAGGGCTTAATACTGACTCCTTAACACGAGCTGGGAGTAATAGGTGCATGGGGGCTTTAATACACACACACACTGGTTAATATGGGTGTGTGGGTGGTGGGGGGGGGGGTACACAATGGTTAATATGGGGGTGGGGGTTATTAAGCATTGGGCTGCCAAGTAACCACCTTCTCTTTCCAAAATGGCTTGATGAATCAGGAAATATCAGATTCATAGATTCATTCAAGTTAGTTGATGAATTGGTTGGTTTTGCTTGTTGCAACTCGTGCAATATTTTCCCACTCCTGCAACTAATACAGTAGTTGCCCTGTATTAACAGGAGGAGCCTTGGATGGTATGATTGTATTAACCTGCAGCTTGACAATGACAACTACCTATTATTATTATCATTATTATTATCAATTAACCTTATGGTAGCTGGTATACCCTACTATTTTCAAATATTATTTTTTACATGTGTATAAGCACAGGCAATTAACTAATTGTTAGTGCTCAAATCCTATTTTATCATATTTGTGATGTGTTTCAGGAAAATGAGTCATAAGTCGCAAAAAATGAATTTTGAGATATCATCATATTTGAAAAGATAAGATCAAGGGGATTCCAATTATAGTAAACACTGGGACACTTAATATGTATTTCTATATTTTAAGTTTGATATTTTTAATTTTGAAAAATAAAGTTTGCAATGTTTCTGGGTGGGTAATTACCAGTAAAATAACTAAACATCATCAATATGAAGGCCTTCAAAACGAAAGGATATATTTAATACTATGTCCTGAAATTTGGCACATAGGTTAATATGACTAAGTTTGCTAGACCGTAGAGAAATCAGAACATTTCAATAAAGGAATCTTTCGAAAAAGTCACTTTGAAAAATATCAATGTTGCGATTTGTGACTCATTTTCTTAAAACACATCATATTTGGTATCATGGCTTGACCCTTGGCTGACCGAGCATGACCCAGTACTAGAGGGTCAATCCCTGCTGACCGGTGAGTGTCTGGTTACACAAGGCTACTGGAGGAGGATCTAATGACTCAGCATATTGTGTATAGGCTTAACAAGGATCAACCTTCTCCACTCCTCTTCCTCCGATGGGGGATTTAGTGCTTAGTTCCCCACACCACACAAGTGTAGGGGGCCTTTTCTGTGGCGGAGTTAACCCTGTATATGGGAGTCACTGTGGCCTAATATGGCACATTATTGTTATAAGATCTTATTTCCATTTCACATATACAATCGTTGTCATACAAATTAAATGAAAGAATGGAAAAGGAATATTGTCTGTGACTGCCACAGCTCTTCCAAACACCCCTTAAATTTGTTATTACATACTGATAGAAAGAATGGTACTAGGTGATACAAGTTGACTAGTAAACTATAGTAAATTATCAGGATAGGAAGCCATGTTTGGACATGTCAG
This sequence comes from Sthenelais limicola, assembly GCA_942159475.1. Taxonomy (NCBI): domain Eukaryota; kingdom Metazoa; phylum Annelida; class Polychaeta; order Phyllodocida; family Sigalionidae; genus Sthenelais; species Sthenelais limicola. Next base: position 4,654,117 of record OW804095.1, on the reverse strand, counting down.
TGAGAAAAGTGCTATTATGGATTGTGAAATGAATTTCGTGGAGCTGGGAGATATACATGTTAGACATGATAGTAAGACGGACATGTATAAGTTGTTGTGACAAATTGTTCCCTAAACTGTACAGGCTGGTTTGTGGCGCCCTCCTGTGTGAGAATTAGGCATATTCCACCATTACTGAAGTCCCAGAATCCAACCATTAAACTCTGCAGCTATCTCTTCATCTTGTCACTACATTCTGTTCAACTCCTCTTTTTATTCTTTAGATTTTCCCTCTCCACCTCCTTCACCTACCCCTCTTCCCCAACCAACCCTTTCTACCTTTTCCCCTCCTTCACCTCCTCCTCAATCTCTTCCTCCTCTTCTTCCCCCTCCTACTCCTCCACCTCCTCCTCTTCCCCCTCCTACTCCTCCACCTCCTCCTCAATATCTTCCTCCTCTTCTTCCCCCTCCTACTCCTCCACCTCCTCCTCTATCTCTTCCTCCCCCTCCTACTCCTCCACCTCCTCCTCCTCTTCTTCCCCCTCCTACTCCTCCACCTCCTCCTCTATCTCTTCCTCCCCCTCTTACTCCCCCACCTCCTCCTCAATCTCTTCCCCCTCCTGCTCCTTCACCTCCTCCCCTATCTCTTCCTCTTCTTCTTCCCCCTCCTGCTCCTTCACCTCCTCCCCTATCTCTTCCCCCACCTCCTCCTCTTCCTCCTTCACCTCTCCTCCTCCATCGACCCCTCCCCTTTACCTCTTCTTCCTATTCCTCCATCTCTCTTTTCCCTCCTTATCCTCTGTATCCCCCCTCTTACCTCCTCTACCGTCCAACCACCCCACCTCCCCTTCTAACACCTTCTAACCCCACCAAACTACCCCCTCCCCCTACCACCTAACTACCCCACCACCCCCTTTACCACCCAACCACCCCACCTTACCCCCCCCCCCCACCATCTAACCTCCCACCTCCACCACCAAGATCCAAGTAGATGTAATGTATCCCACAATGCAGCACAAGGTCAGGCGATGGTCAAGTGTCCACTCTATTGCTGCCCTTTGTCTGCCATGCCAAGGTCACGGCAGGCGGGGATTGTGGCACATAATTTAATAAGCCCCCGGATGTTAGCTCTGTAACGTCATTAGACCTTGACCTTCATCTCAGACACGCCGACCCTGAAGCAGACGACATGTTGCCCATCGCTACGTGTTGCTATGGAGATACAGTCGTCTGCTATTCTGTTTCATGTTTTCGCCTTGGCCTCATGTATAGTTTCCCTTTGTCTTCCTCCGTAGGCAATCTTCCATGACTAAGATTTAAAGAGTTTTCAAGGCCACAGACAATTAGGCCTACAGAATAGTTTCTTCTGACTTAAAGCCATAAATTTAAGAAAGTGTTGGAGATAGAGACTATCCCTTCGCTTGGGGTATGTTTGACCTGGTGTAGTCAAATAACGTCCACAGACATTGTGCATTACACTACAATGTGCTGTCCATTATTACAAGATAAGATAAGATAATCTTTTACTTGTCTCACGGGTTCACACTTAAATAATCAGAAAATGGCGCTGCCCATTACTACATAAGTGTGTAAGATATTGATGAATATATGAAATGAAATAGACCAAGCGATACAAGTTTGAGTTAATGTCGAGGCACATACAGATTCATGCAACTCTTATAAATAAAAGAACATACGTACCCTAGAGAAGCAATAAACAGCCTCAAATAAAAATATTAAAACGTAGAAATAAAATTGGCTTGGCAGTCCTACGTCCAATACCAAACACCTTCGGTAGAGGGGGTTCCCCTAAAAACCCATTACGATGCTATGACAGGTTTATCTGACCCTTATCTTCGGTCCCCTCCATGGTCAGAGCTACATACCCCTCCACCCAAGTCACATGCCATATATTCCCTTTGATGAGGAAGTAAAACATATTGTTTTTGTTTAGAGTGTGGCATGGAAAAGTCATTACGATAACCTCCATGGCCACAACCCCCATAAATTGTAAGTTGAGACACTGACTCTGAGCGTCTGTCTCACTCAGCTTGAGGGACTTGCTTTGGCATTGGCCGTCTGACTGATGGTGAATTTGTATGGGCAAAAAAATGGGTTAATTTCTATGGGCAAACAAAGGAAAGTAAATTTCTATGAGCAAAAATAAAAATATATATTTCTAAAATTAGGCTCAAAATTAGACATATATTTCTCTGAGGAAACAAATATGAATAAAATTGGCTTGGTGAATTCCTATGACGTTTATTGGTGCACGCTTGCAATATTCCGTACAGAGAAATAAAGACACTTGCAGAAGCTATTCGGAACACAGAGAAATGTATTGACAAATCAAGGTAAATAACTTATGTCGTAATATTGGAAAATAATGTGAATAAATTGCAACTGTTGATATTTGATGCATGCATCATTGGGCTAAGAAAAGCATGACTTGTATTGGTGCAAGCTATACAGTATTTCATACAGCGATATAAAAAGACAATATTAATTGCATGCATGTCTAAACACGCACACGAATGTACAAACACATCAAAGTCAATATTGTGATTCTTGTTCTATAGTTTCAGAACAAATGTTCCCCCAAAACGACGTCTGAATTAATTGAATCTGAGTCTAAAAGTTTAAACTACCACATCTGTAAATATAATGATGTTTTTTCCCCTGACGAATAAGAAAATTCCGTCCAAAAAAAAAGGTGACACGTCCTGACACATGGAAAATCCATTTCCAAATTAGATATTTTCATACATTTTCACCTTCAGAAACGGTTTAACATTGAGAAACCCCTGTAGCTGCACAAGACAACATCGAAGAGCTACATGCAGACAGTGGTGCCATCTATGTGTAAGTGAGAGAGTGAATGAATAGTTAACTCAGTTTCCACCAGACGGCAGCACCTACTTACCTCCATCGTCTATATCCTCCTCTGTTAGACATGGGAGGGGAAAGAAGAGTTAGGGTTAGTGGAAGAACATGGGCACAGGGAGAAGACATAGAATATGTGATGTGTTTCGGGAAAATGAGTCACTAGTGGCTAAAATGATATTTTCCAAAGTGATTTATTTATAAGATCTCTTTGTGGGAATGTTCTTATTTTTGGAGGGTTTAGCGCCTTAAGTCAGATAAATACATGTCTCAAATTTAAAGACAGTGTAATAAATATATACTTGCATTTCAAAGGTCATCCTATGAAGTACATTTAGCTATTTTACTAGTAATTGCCCACCATGAATTCCATGAAATATTTCACAAATATTTCAAACATAAATATATCAAACATGAAATATTGAAATACTGTTTAGATGTCCTTAAAGTTGACCATCATTGGAATCGGCTTGATATAATCTTTTCAAATACGATGGTATCTCAAAATCTATTTTTTGCGACTCGTGACTCATTTCCTTGTAACACATCACATATAATAATTACTGATTATTTCGGCTAAAGTTAATTTAAATATTATTAGATTAATACATGTTATAGAAAGGTTAAGCATGAAATGATGTGGAAATCATACTCTTTTCAGAGTTAAACTTCTACAAGGAGGTAGATTAGAAGGAGCTATATAATTCACCCAATGCTATAGGCATGGAGGTAGATAAAGGAGAGGTATCATTATCCCAACGTTGTAAGAGGGAAGGTAGATTATTATAGTATTATTAACCACTAAACCGAGGGTTATAGTGCTTTTAGACGAGATTTGATCAGATCAACTTATTGATACTAAAATAGAGGGTTTACCAACCTGTACAATTATTTATTTCAATCAAATATGCCTTGCAAAACAGGTATTGAGTGCTCATACTTTGAACCGGAAGCTTACCTAATGCCCCGTCTACATAGGGGCGAATTGGGGTGCGAATTGGGCCTTGCGGCAACTCGTGCGACTTCACACGAAATCGCATTGATTTTTAAAACTAAATCGCCCCAATGTAGGGACAGCTGCGTCCACTTGCAGAATCCTACGACTAAACGCAGAGGCAAAAATTGCCCCACACACATGCGAATTCATGTGCGATTTCAGATATGCCAGATCGCAGGTGAAATAATCCAAATCGCATGTGAAAAATCTCAGTTGATGCGATTTCAAATGGAATCGCACACACTTATACAAGCAATCGCATAAGTGTAGGGCTAGCCACGACAGTTCGTAGACCTGTTTTACTGTCCACGACTAATCGCAGGAGGTCATGCGAATTTCGGAAATATCCGAAATTCGCAGGTGATTGCAGGTATGTTTGAACAGGTGTATTATCACGAATTATTGATGAATCATAACGATTTTTTCACAGAACATGCCCAGACATATTGTCTCAAGTATGTTAGGATTTTGTAGTTATACATTGATTTTTTCTACATTTTTTTTAAATCGTCGCAAGTACACCTAAAAAAAAATTTCGGTCTTCTCTCCCTCCATTTTCTTATAATTTGAAGTGATCCAAATCGCACATCTGTTGCGAATCTAGACATGCAATTTCGCATGAGTTTGCAGCTGAAATCGCACTTGTGTAGGGATTAAAAAATCAAATCGCAGAGCATTATCTCTGAAATCGCACAAGATCCCCGCCGATTTGCACAGGATTTCTACAATTTTACATGCAAATGATCGCAAGGGCCAGATTCGCAGGAGTTTCTGAATTCGCCCCTGTGTAGACGGGGCATCAGGTAGGCCTAGGCCTACTTCCGTCGTGGCCTATAGACCCTACATGGTCTATATGTAGGGTCTATAGGCAAGAAAAAACCTCCCAGAATCTGATCAAATCGCGTCTAAAGAGGGAGAGACATTTGTATTTGTGTATTTGTGGTGCCCTGGGACACATGCACACCCTCTTGTGGAGGTTACCAGTACTGTTGTCATATAGAGAGACATCATTTAAAGCTCAGAGTTTAGTTGAACTTGACATCTTATTAAATAAAATCAGTCCAGGTCCAAACCCTCACATCAGATAAGAATGGTATGTCGGTGATTAGACGCCTCCTTCGCCTATCGGTTTCCTGGCCTAGGACTTGGCGTTTTAATGGGAATATTAAGGCGGTCTTAATGGAATTATAATGACACTTTGCGGTTTGAGGCAAGAGGCTTTCCCTCCGTTTGAAGGGACTCTCTCAACATTGGGCAGAGACATGACACTCTAGAATTAGCAGTTCCATGTTTCTTTTCAAAGATACAAGATAACATTTCCTTTATATCATGCATCATTTGATTAGACTACACAATATAAATACCATGTAGATCTGAGTATTGCCTTGATTAAGGAAATCGGCTGATATTCCACTTTATTTTAAACTTCATTTCTGTTGCCAATGTGGAATAAATATCTAATTAGCCAGGAACTCCGCCGGGGAAGGATTATGTATCTAAGCTCTTGATCCATGATTATGATTTAGATTTAAATTTATGGAAATGTATGTTATTTTCAGCGAATAGTAGGAGATCCTAAATCCAAAAGTTGATTTGTTCATTGTGTGATACAAGCAACATACTTGGGGGGGGGGGGGGGGGGGGTCTGATTAAAAAAAGCTCGTTAGCCACTCAGAATTACGAAATGGCCGCCACCAGGGGTCACTTTTATCCACCATTTTGTACCAATTATGTCATTAGTATCTACCATTAGAATGAGACATATCACTTCTAGCTGACATTTCCGCGAAATAAAATTGTTTAAAAAATATTAGAGAGAATTGGCGAAGGTGAATTGTAGACTTTCAGGTGAGTGAGTGGTACATGGTGGACTGACATGAGGGTTAGATTTTCAGAAAATGTACAATTCGCCTTCACTAATCCTCTCAAATAACCCACATTTAAGACAAAAATGAGCTTCAAAATGCAGTTTAACATAACAGAACTGATACTTCAAATCAATGCGGTACCAAATATACTCTGATATACCCAGTATTCATCATGTTTCAACCTAATTTAGCCGAATTTCCTATATGTGTAGAGCTGCCAAGTGTATATTTTCTGAAAATCTGACCAATGAATGAGGACCAGTCCAGTGCTAATGTCCACTTACCCACGTACCACCACCATTACACTCCCTACTGACCTTTGTTACATCACTTTACAAGTTTACAACTCAAGTTTAAACTTGCCACAAAGTGATTAACTTGCCACCAAGTGATTAACTAACTTGCCACAAAGTGATTAACTTGGGGGAAAGTGGTAAATGAGGCAGTGAGAAGGTGGGGGGGGGGGGGAAGGGAGGGAGTCATTTATGGGCTTAGTTTCCAGACACCTTAATGTACCGCACCACACTAATGGCCAACGAGCTATAGACAACATTAAATTAATTGAATATAAACCACGGGATTTTTGTGATATAATCATGTCCTTACAAAAATGAATTAGTTTAATCCCTAACCTGGGAGTTACCGTAACTAGCTGTGTAATCACTGTGAGACACTGGTACTAACAGTACTAATGGTTTTTGTTCTTTTAAAAGAGACATTTAATGCTGAGGTTAGACTGGGGGTATGGCGGTCTACATCAAGAGCTACATATAGTCTGTCCATAAAGTAGTTGAAACGTGATTCCTTAGTGACTTACCTTAGTCCCTTTAAGGGGAGGGAAAAATGGGAGATTTTGTATTTCTATTTATGACAAAGACCTGTCAACCCTTTGCCCAGGGAGTAGCTCATTGCAATCAACCATGGAGTAACAGGGCCAATATCACCAGCTCTTCCTTCCTTGTAAGCAAAACAACAGCTGATGCACATAGAACAGAGGCAGCGCAATACAATGCAGCTGTATATCTGGCCATGGTCGGTCGCAAACGGCGATTCAGGGGCCAAAGGTTTGAAGTTAAAACTCCCCCACTTTTCCCTCCCCTTAAAGGGACTAAGGAATCACGTGTCAACTACTTTTTAGACAGACTATAGGCAACATTATATGGGCTAACAGCTACGACCTGGAGACTTTTGTTCCTCTTTTTGATTTCCTTCCCAGACATTTATACATGTATTTATCCAATTTGTTGAACCTACTCCTGTAAGAACCAGCCTGTTCCATTGCTTTAAACTTATCTTTAATTTCATTGTTGTTTCTATAGGCTGGAGGAAATACTGGCTTTGTCCTTCACCAACTTCTCTAGGTGTCATTGCAACTCCAGCCCCCAAAACGGAGAATGACAACATCTCTAATTTAGCTCTCTGGGTGTTTAGTACTCCATCTAAATACCTCCTTCCATAACTCCATCTAACTAACAAATGAAGAAAATAAAACAGAGGAAAGTTTCTTCCACCCTCCAAACATTCACCCAATCAGAGGAGTCTCGCGCAAACTCACTCAAAACGAGATTTCAACAGGAGAATTCACTCACTTGTTATTGAATGTGGACGTTGCGACGTATTTTGTGGACTTCCGGTGCTGTTTCCGGTGCTGGAGCTCATAAGTGACGTCACACTCTCGGAGCTGGGATCTCGACTAGTGGGAGAAAACGTGGGGTTAAAGGTCATACGTAGGCCTCCCTGACCTTGACCTTTCTCACCCTCAGACGAGGCAACTGTTGAGAGAAAAACAGGAAAACTTTAGAGGAATTGAAGCGAAATTTCAACAAATAATTTTACAATTACTATTTCACTGGCTGACAACATTAAACAAAGAAAGCGTCTGCAATCCAGAGCGGCTGGAATTAAGTTGGAAATAAGTTAAAAGCTTCATTGTTGTTTCAGGAAACGGCTGAAATGAAATTTGTTGTTTTCATTCACCGTTTTAATCAGAACATTTGAATAGTTTGGCAAGTTATTGAACCAGTTATTTGGGTGTGCAATTATTGTGTGTGTATGAGTAATAAAAGTAATAAAACAATCCGTGTGTTATTCACTAGTTGTCTGTTTGTGACTGGGAACTTTTGTGACAAACGTCTGCTAACTTAATTGCACAGAGAATAATTCATTCACTATAAAATACAGAGAGACTTCAAAGACCAAAGCCAAGCGTGTATGGTTTATACTGAGTTACACAAAATTTTAACCTGAAAATAATCTGAATAATTATGAGTTGATTAAATAGGAGGCAACCCAACTGAAAGAATCCATGGTGTTGAATGTTGGTGATTTTTGATTTGGCGACCCTTACAATGAAAACATACTATTTCTTTAGTAATAGTAATATTTTATTATAACAAAAAAGGTCAAAACTGACATATTAAAGTCAATCATAATCCCGAATATAGATCAGGGTGATATCTTCTACTCTTCAGCAAATAAACATTTGTTGAAATAGATTAGACTCTCTTTTGAACTCGGCAGTCAGATCTGTATTTAATTTAAAAAAGAGAACAAATGTTGAACTACAACTGAAAAGCTTGAATATCCTACCCAACTCTGTGAGGAGAGAGGTACACACTCTAGAGAGTGCCCACTATCTAGCCCAAACAAATTCCAAAGTTGCAATAGAAATCTTCCGACCAGGAGCCATGCCAAAAATAGGAAAAACCTAAAAATTAATCGCCCAAAAGCTTCATTATACCAAAACAGCTTTCTACACAAAGCTAAGACGGCCTGGAACTCACTCCCAACTGAGATACAGGCCATAGAATCAAGGAAACATTTTAGAAAACAGACCGAACATTTAAATAATAAGTGAAATAACAAGAACAGAAATAATTAATTAGTTTACCTCTCTCCAGGGGGAATCACTATCAAGCCTATCTCTTGCCAGAGGAGTAACTTGTATTTTGACTCAAATCTCTGTCAACTATTCCATATTAAGATGATACATCTCATCTATCTACTATGTTTGATATTTCTTGTACCATGTATTTTATATTCTACCCTGTTTTATTGTGTATTCATTCTTATATATTCTACTTACATTACATGATGTAAAACGTAACTATGCAAAACTCTATCCCTATTTGTCAAGGGAACGGCCGGAAGAGCTAAGTGTAAGTCCTAAAAGGTACTTAGAGGCCTGTCGACCTATTCGTCATGTATGTTCACCTTGATGAATAAAAAATTATTCTATTCTATTCTATTCTATGAATTTGTTTCGACAACCACCAACCACCCAGGAACCTACAAGAAGACTTGGAACCTAGGTTTCAAAACCGGGCCTCCTTTTTGTATTCACTAGTTATGCAAAGAAAGAATGTTTTGAATTGAATTGAATAGTTTGGTAGGTTGTTAAACTTCAATGAGTGATTATTTCTATGTGCAATCTGTGTGTGCATATATGGGTCAGATTGTCAGAAAATGTACAATTGGCAGCTCTACACATCGAGTAAATCCTGCTAAATTAGGCTGCAATTTGGTCAATACTAGGTAAATTCGAGTATATTCAGCATTGCATTGATTCTAGCAATCTGTTTGGTTAGGTTGAACTGTATTTTGAACTTTATTCTCGTCAGAAATTTGGGTTATTTGAGCAATGTAATATTAATTCAGTGGTTTTCTGTCATGCCACATTCACATGGTCGCTACACCCAACACTGCACCCCACACCCCACCCACTCTATCCCACCCACATGCACTTGCCAAAATCAATCCTAATTTGGCCATACATCAAAGGAATATAAAGTTTATCAAGTATCTAAAATCTATATTGGCCATCATTCCCTTTGTATTCATAGACAAGAACTTATGGGAAAGTAGAGCAGTAAATGTAGTGCAGGGAAAGATTTCATTTCCCCCCCCCAACCCCCACACCACCAGACCGCCCCCCCAGACCCCCCACCACCCCCACAGAGTATAAATCAATGTTAGGATCCCTGCTGGCGTAGTTCTAATAAACCCCACTAGAGGGCGTTATTAACAGCCCCTTCTATCATCATAAACAAAACCATTCAAGGCCCCCTTCATCATCATTAATATCGGGGAAGGAAAGTACATGAAAGAAGTGGCCATAATTCTACCTTTGATTCACCTCCAGTTTCAGCATTATTCTGTACCCACAGCTAGTATGGAGCATGGTTAGGGGCTGTCTACACTGATGCGTTTCAGCATTATTCTGTACCCACAGCTAGTATGGAGCATGGTTAGGGGCTGTCTACACTGATGCGTTTCAGCATTATTCTCTACCCACAGCTAGTATGGAGCATGGTTAGGGGCTGTCTACACTGATGCGTTTCAGCATTATTCTCTACCCACAGCTAGTATGGAGCATGGTTAGGGGCTGTCTACACTGATGCGTTTCAGCATTATTCTCTACCCACAGCTAGTATGGAGCATGGTTAGGGGCTGTCTACACTGATGCGTTTCAGCATTATTCTCTACCCACAGCTAGTATGGAGCATGGTTAGGGGCTGTCTACACTGATGCGTTTCAGCATTATTCTCTACCCACAGCTAGTATGGAGCATGGTTAGGGGCTGTCTACACTGATGCGTTTCAGCATTATTCTCTACCCACAGCTAGTATGGAGCATGGTTAGGGGCTGTCTACACTGATGCGTTTCAGCATTATTCTCTACCCACAGCTAGTATGGAGCATGGTTAGGGGCTGTCTACACTGATGCGTTTCAGCATTATTCTCTACCCACAGCTAGTATGGAGCATGGTTAGGGGCTGTCTACACTGATGCGTTTCAGCATTATTCTGTACCCACAGCTAGTATGGAGCATGGTTAGGGGCTGTCTACACTGATGCGTTTCAGCATTATTCTGTACCCACAGCTAGTATGGAGCATGGTTAGGGGCTGTCTACACTGATGCGTTTCAGCATTATTCTGTACCCACAGCTAGTATGGAGCATGGTTAGGGGCTGTCTACACTGATGCGTTTCAGCATTATTCTCTACCCACAGCTAGTATGGAGCATGGTTAGGGGCTGTCTACACTGATGCGTTTCAGCATTATTCTGTACCCACAGCTAGTATGGAGCATGGTTAGGGGATGTCTACACTGATGCGTTTCAGCATTATTCTGTACCCACAGCTAGTATGGAGCATGGTTAGGGGCTGTCTACACTGATGCATTTCAGCATTATTCCCTACCACAGCTAGTATGGAGCATGGTTAGGGGCTGTCTACACTGATGCGTTTCAGCATTATTCTGTACCCACAGCTAGTATGGAGCATGGTTAGGGGCTGTCTACACTGATGCGTTTCAGCATTATTCTGTACCCACAGCTAGCATGGAGCATGGTTAGGGGCTGTCTACACTGATGCGTTATTCCCATTGCGACGCAGGCAACGTGGCAACAATGTTGATGCGACCATCAGGACAATGTCGCCAAACTAATAACCATTTGTTTAAATTGTTTATTCTGCGCGACATTATGCTGCATGGAGAATATTCTCACTGACACAGATTTGCTTTGAAGAATATCATCGTATAAACATAATATCATCGTATAAACATAGTGAGGTGCCTAATGGAAAAAACAAAAAACAAAATACTGTACTGTACATACTTTGATCCAGGAGCACATAACTCCAAAATGTTTCCGAACCCGACCACTCTATGTAATTTACGTCGGTTCAAGTTGCTATATAAATGTTAAAATTTAAACTATTATAAAATTATACTGTATCATTGAAAGTTAACATTTTTTCCCTTGAGTCTGTGAGATTATCTCTGTAAAACATTGAAATCAGCTCAATAAAATTTCTTTAAAAAAAAAAAAAATAATAAGTATACAACTTACAGAGTTATAGAATTAGAGATCAACTACTTATCACTGAACATTACACGGGTAAGAAGTCAGGTTGCGAGCACTTGATTGGTTTTAAAATACAAAAGATAATAATTAGATAATTCTTTAAAAAATAACATCGATTACCTAGCGCAACGTGCTCGTATACACATTCCTATTGAATTAAGTCTGATGCTGATGCATGTACTGGATCACTTCTAAGTAACTAATGATAAGATAAGATAAGATAAGAGAATCTTTTATTTGTCTGACTTAATACAATATACAATAATGGAACGACAAAAGGGTCTACGTGCCTATATGAAAAGTTAATTCCATTTCTGCCGGCGGTTACCTTTAATTTTGATTTTTAACTTAGGTTATAAGGAGGAGAAATAAAATATAATAATGTTGTGTCAGATGGACATATTTCCCTTCCATATATTTGAACATCTGACAACTTTGTCACGACGATTCACGACGATTCACACTTTTTAGTGGTTAAATATATAATTATTTGTATTCCTATAGTAAAACAGTACCAGGAAGTTATTTAAATCGCTCCTTTAAGTATAAATGAACTTCTATGTTGCTGTAATGCATATGCCACTGGGTGGCTGAAAAGCCAAAGTAAAACAAAAGCTTAAAAAACAGAAGAACTTGTAAACACAACTGGAAGAGTTGAGTCATAAGGAACTGCAAGGATAGCTACAGAAATCAGTAGTCACCACTGGGTGGCAGCACTAGTATCTATATCACCTTTTGTCGGTGTATATGGCATTCTGCCTCAAAAGCAATGATGGCCATTATGCAAAAGCCCTATTTCAGATTCCTCACCCTTCTACCCACTCCCTACACTGTCTAACGCCACCTCTACCCCCTTCTACCAATAGGGGCGTTGCATAGCCGCCATTTTGAATCTTGATTCGCATGGAATTATGGGACTAATGGTACAGTCTAAAATATAATGAAAACATGTCATTTTCAGCTTGGTGTATTTATCGATGCTCAAATGTCAATATCCACGTGTTATACATGTTTCCATAACACAAGCCTTCATCTTTCCCATCATGCATTTGGTTTTCATAGATGATGTATACAAGCTGTGATATTGGAGAAAACATTCTAGCAATTTTAGATAAAATATTGCCAAATATTAGTATGTTAGATTTCATTAGAATCCATCCCAGCATGCACTGCAGTAGACATGTGCAGTGAGACATGCAACTCCCCTATTCAAGTTACCCCCACCAATCTAGCCCTGTGTTTAGCCCCCACCCCTCTACATTCAAGGTAATACCCCACCCCTCTACTTAACCCCCACCCCCTACTTAACCCCCACCCCCTACTTAACCCCACTAACCACCCCTCCTGTAGTCTCCTCACACCAGTCCCTCCTTAAATCTGCACCCTCAGTCACTATGGTTACCGCCTGGAGGAAGGGTCAAGGTGCAGGTCAGTGATACCATGTTTATACCCCACGTGTGGAGTGGGAAGTGTTTACGGAGGGCCCCAAGCCTAGGAACACTCACAATGGGCCACATTTGTTGTGTCTTACAGAAAAATTAGTCGCAAAAGTGGTATTAGTCCATGTTTGCGACAATGTTGGGCTATGATGCTCTGAGAGAACTATAACTGCCCTGGGAGGATATTTTCCCTGTCGATACAGGTTGTTTCCTGATTACAGAAGTTCGAAATCATCCCTGAATAGACGAAAAGAATTAATGACTACTTGCATTGTACCCTTGGCTTCATCTCAGCCTTAATCAACAGGCTCCTCTACCTGTCCTCAATGTAAATCATTATCAACAAACAGAGCCCTCTCCCTGCACTGCACTGGTTCATATGGACAATAGGGGATTTGCATGTCTCACTGCGCATGTCTACTGCAGTGCATGCCGGGATAGATACAGTTCAAATCTGACATAGAAATATTTAGCAAGAATTTTATGGAACATTGCAAGAATATTTTCAACAATATCATAGCTTGTGTAAATGATCTATAGAAACCGAATGCATGATGGGAAAGATGAAGTTGTGTGTTAAAGAAACATGTAAAACGCATGGATATTGACATTAGAGCACTGGTAAATAACCCAAGCTAAAGATAACATGTTTTCTGTATGTTTAGACTGTACCATTACTCCCATAATTCCATGCGAATCAAGATTCAAAATGGCGGCTATGTAACTCCCCTATTGTGATGTGCATAGATTACTGCGGTGGGTTGGCGAGGCACGGACCAACTCCTTCAATTTCAATCAAATTAAATCTTCACCTTTCAGAGGAGGAGTGTCACTCAGCCCTCTCCCAGGCATCAGAGCACGCGGGTCAACCCCCGGCCATTAAACAATCCACCAAAAGCTTAGATGGGTTTAAACAGAACGGAACAAAAAGGTATAAATACTGAAGACTTTCATCGCTGTCTTAGAAGCAGGACCTATAGCAAGTAGAAGATAAGGGCGGGGTTTGTTATCGTATATAGATTTTCAAAGAAAGAGAAATTTTAATGAATTTTGTTTCATTTCATTTCATTTCAGGGTGAGACTATTGAAGCATGAGCTATAGCGAGTAGTAGATAGAAGGGTTGAAAGGTGAGGCCGTGGTACAGTCACCTTTATGTGGGTAGAGTGCTGGCGGCGGGGTGCTGGGGGATTAATGTGTGTGTGTGTGGGGGGGGGGGGGGGGGGGGGTGCTGGGGGATTAATGTGTGTGTAGGGTGGTGGTGCTGGGGGGTTAATGTGTGTGTGTGTAGGGGGGGTGTTGTGTGCTTTGATGCTAGTCCAGGTGTAAACACAGGCTGTAAACATGGCGTGCAGTGAGTCTTTATTAAAGTTCTTTTCATTGCTCATCCCATGTTAATCCATCTGGAAGTGACTATTAATATTGAATATGAAAGGTTTCGTACTTGCTGGTAACACCCTCCCTGTTGCCCCACTTTAATGTCTTTCTGAGCCACCCTTTACCAAGCACCCTTGCTATTCTCTAAACATTCTCCTACCTCTCAGCCCCTCCTCCACCTTATCACTCCACCCCAGTACAGCCCCGCCCCCAGCCCTGCCTGCTGTAGACCAGACCACTAGAGGCGGTATAATTAGATTACTGCCCCTCCACTGCCAGACATATATAGGGGGTGGGGGTGAGGCCAATATGTGATGTGTTTCAGGAAAATAGTCACAAGTCGCAAAATTGATATTTTCAAAAGTTTTATTCACAAGATGTATTTGTGGGAATGTTCTCAGTTTTGGGGTAGCCTATGTACTGCTTTTGGTCATATGAATAAATCTACTAAATTTCAAGACTGTATTAAATATATCCACGCATCTCTAAGCTCGTTCTATAGAGTATATTTATCTACTTTACTATAATAAAAATATGAAACTTAAAATAAAGAAATATTTATTTGTTGTCTTAATGTTCACTATCATCAGAATCGGCCTGATCTCATCATGTGCTTATATCTCAAATCCATGTTTGTGACTTGTGACTCACTTTCCTGGGACACATCATGAATGTTGGAGACGTGGTATGGGCGACAGTACTCATGGAATATTTAAATGGTAAGATATAGGCAGGGTGGTGGTGGTGGTGGGCCTGGTACTGTCACAGTAGGCTTGGGGCATGGTATAACTTTGTGCAGTAGTATTGTATCACAGTGAGTGAGACACAGTAGGCTTGGGTCATGGTATAACTTTGTGCAGTAGTATTGTACCACAGTGAGTGAGACACAGTAGGCTTGGCGCATGGTATAACTTTGTACAGTAGTATTGTACCACAGTGAGTGAGACACAGTAGGCTTGGGTCATGGTATAACTTTGTGCAGTAGTATTGTACCACAGTGAGACACAGTAGGCTTGGGGCATGGTATAACTTTGTGCAGTAGTATTGTACCACAGTGAGACACAGTAGGCTTGGGGCATGGTATAACTTTGTGCAGTAGTATTGTATCACAGTGAGTGAGACACAGTAGGCTTGGGTCATGGTATAACTTTGTGCAGTAGTATTGTACCACAGTGAGTGAGACACAGTAGGCTTGGCGCATGGTATAACTTTGTACAGTAGTATTGTACCACAGTGAGTGAGACACAGTAGGCTTGGGTCATGGTATAACTTTGTGCAGTAGTATTGTACCACAGTGAGTGAGACACAGTAGGCTTGGGGCATGGTATAACTTTGTGCAGTAGTATTGTATCACAGTGAGTGAGACACAGTAGGCTTGGGGCATGGCATAACTTTGTGCAGTAGTATTGTACCACAGTGAGTGAGACACAGTAGGCTTGGGGCATGGTATAACTTTGTGCAGTAGTATTGTACCACAGTGAGTGAGACACAGTAGGCTTGGGGCATGGCATAACTTTGTGCAGTAGTATTGTACCACAGTGAGTGAGACACAGTAGGCTTGGGGCATGGTATAACTTTGTACAGTAGTATTGTACCACAGTGAGACACAGTAGGCTTGGGACATGGCATAACTTTGTACAGTAGTATTGTACCACAGTGAGTGAGACACAGTAGGCTTGGGGCATGGTATAACTTTGTGCAGTAGTATTGTACCACAGTGAGTGAGACACAGTAGGCTTGGGGCATGGTATAACTTTGTGCAGTAGTATTGTACCACAGTGAGACACAGTAGGCTTGGGGCATGGTATAACTTTGTGCAGTAGTATTGTACCACAGTGAGTGAGACACAGTAGGCTTGGATCATGGTATAACTTTGTGCAGTAGTATTGTACCACAGTGAGTGAGACACAGTAGGCTTGGGGCATGGTATAACTTTGTGCAGTAGTATTGTATCACAGTGAGTGAGACACAGTAGGCTTGGGGCATGGCATAACATTGTGCAGTAGTATTGTACCACAGTGAGTGAGACACAGTAGGCTTGGGGCATGGTATAACTTTGTGCAGTAGTATTGTATCACAGTGAGTGAGACACAGTAGGCTTGGGGCATGGTATAACTTTGTACAGTAGTATTGTATCACAGTGAGACACAGTAGGCTTGGGGCATGGTATAACTTTGTGCAGTAGTATTGTACCACAGTGAGACACAGTAGGCTTGGGGCATGGTATAACTTTGTGCAGTAGTATTGTACCACAGTGAGACACAGTAGGCTTGGGGCATGGCATAACTTTGTGCAGTAGTATTGTACCACAGTGAGTGAGACACAGTAGGCTTGGGGCATGGTATACCTTTGTGCAGTAGTATTGTACCACAGTGAGTGAGACACAGTAGGCTTGGGGCATGGTATAACTTTGTACAGTAGTATTGTATCAAAGTGAGACACAGTAGGCTTGGGGCATGGCATAACTTTGTGCAGTAGTATTGTACCACAGTGAGTGAGACACAGTAGGCTTGGGGCATGGTATAACTTTGTGCAGTAGTATTGTACCACAGTGAGTGAGACACAGTAGGCTTGGGACATGGTATAACTTTGTGCAGTAGTATTGTATCACAGTGAGTGAGACACAGTAGGCTTGGGGCATGGTATAACTTTGTGCAGTAGTATTGTATCACAGTGAGACACAGTGGGCTTGGGGCATGGTATAACTTTGTGCAGTAGTATTGTATCACAGTGAGTGAGACACAGTAGGCTTGGGGCATGGTATAACTTTGTGCAGTAGTATTGTATCACAGTGAGTGAGACACAGTAGGCTTGGGGCATGGTATAACTTTGTGCAGTAGTATTGTATCACAGTGAGTGAGACACAGTAGGCTTAGGGCATGGTATAACTTTGTGCAGTAGTATTGTACCACAGTGAGACACAGTAGGCTTGGGGCATGGCATAACTTTGTGCAGTAGTATTGTACCACAGTGAGACACAGTAGGCTTGGGGCATGGTATAACTTTGTGCAGTAGTATTGTATCACAGTGAGTGAGACACAGTAGGCTTGGGGCATGGCATAACTTTGTGCAGTAGTATTGTACCAGAGTGAGTGAGACACAGTAGGCTTGGGGCATGGTATAACTTTGTGCAGTAGTATTGTACCACAGTGAGACACAGTAGGCTTGGGGCATGGTATAACTTTGTGCAGTAGTATTGTACCACAGTGAGACACAGTAGGCTTGGGGCATGGTATAACTTTATACAGTAGTATTGTATCACAGTGAGACACAGTAGGCTTGGGGCATGGTATAACTTTGTGCAGTAGTATTGTATCACAGTGAGACACAGTGGGCTTGTGGCATGGTATAACTTTGTGCAGTAGTATTGTACCACAGTGAGTGAGACACAGTAGGCTTGGGGCATGGTATAACTTTGTGCAGTAGTATTGTACCACAGTGAGTGAGACACAGTAGGCTTGGGGCATGGTATAACTTTGTGCAGTAGTATTGTACCACAGTGAGTGAGACACAGTAGGCTTGGGGCATGGCATAACTTTGTGCAGTAGTATTGTATCACAGTGAGTGAGACACAGTAGGCTTATGGCATGGTATAACTTTGTACAGTAATATTGTATCACAGTGAGACACAGTAGGCTTGGGGCATGGTATAACTTTGTGCAGTAGTATTGTACCACAGTGAGTGAGACACAGTAGGCTTGGGGCATGGCATAACTTTGTGCAGTAGTATTGTATCACAGTGAGTGAGACACAGTAGGCTTGGGGCATGGTATAACTTTGTGCAGTAGTATTGTATCACAGTGAGACACAGTAGGCTTGGGGCATGGCATAACTTTGTGCAGTAGTATTGTATCACAGTGAGTGAGACACAGTAGGCTTGGGGCATGGCATAACTTTGTGCAGTAGTATTGTATCACAGTGAGTGAGACACAGTAGGCTTGGGGCATGGCATAACTTTGTGCAGTAGTATTGTATCACAGTGAGACACAGTAGGTGTGGGGCATGGTATAACTTTGTGCAGTAGTATTGTATCACAGTGAGTGAGACACAGTAGGCTTGGGGCATGGTATAACTTTGTGCAGTAGTATTGTATCACAGTGAGACACAGTGGGCTTGGGGCATGGTATAACTTTGTGCAGTAGTATTGTATCACAGTGAGTGAGACACAGTAGGCTTGGGGCATGGTATAACTTTGTGCAGTAGTATTGTATCACAGTGAGACACAGTAGGCTTGGGGCATGGTATAACTTTGTGCAGTAGTATTGTACCACAGTGAGACACAGTGGGCTTGGGGCATGGTATAACTTTGTGCAGTAGTATTGTATCACAGTGAGACACAGTAGGCTTGGGGCATGGTATAACTTTGTGCAGTAGTATTGTACCACAGTGAGACACAGTAGGCTTGGGGCATGGTATAACTTTGTGCAGTAGTATTGTATCACAGTGAGTGAGACACAGTGGGCTTGGGGCATGGTATAACTTTGTGCAGTAGTATTGTATCACAGTGAGACACAGTAGGCTTGGGTCATGGCATAACTTTGTGCAGTAGTATTGTACCACAGTGAGTGAGACACAGTGGGCTTGGGTCATGGCATAACTTTGTGCAGTAGTATTGTACCACAGTGAGTGAGACACAGTAGGCTTGGGTCATGGCATAACTTTGTGCAGTAGTATTGTACCAGAGTGAGTGAGACACAGTAGGCTTGGGTCATGGTATAACTTTGTACAGTAGTATTGTATCACAGTGAGACACAGTAGGCTTGGGGCATGGTATAACTTTGTGCAGTAGTATTGTATCACAGCTAAGTCTCTATGACTAACAGCTATTAAGGCCCTATAAGTGCAATAAGGTTAAGGCCCGACAGTTACAGGGCCAAACTAACGTCCCTATTATAACCCTAAACTCTATAACACCCCCCACCCCCGCCCCAGTTAAAGCCCTGCATACCCCACCTGCTGGCAGTAGGAGGAACTGCACTTATTAAAGCTGAAATCTCAGCTATCATGGCAAATCTTTCAAAAAGTAAAGTTTAATCCCTGTTGTGCTGGGAAAGACCTATAGAGCCTGGTAAATGTGCTGGTACAGGGTGTGGTGGCCTATAGTACCTATTCCACTTACACACTAGAGGGAGGTAGGGGTAATCCCATTGCCTCTAATAGCCTGGTGCAGCTGGTAACTCACTTTGACCCTCCTACCTATAGATGACAATACGCCATTACTGCTTATAGGACGTTTATATGCAGCCTTAAGGGCTACCTTTACCTTACATAGGGTCTATAGCTCTGTGCAATGTATTCTGTGAGTCCCTCTACTTACGTTATAGACACCTCAGATAATACAGGTCCTTATTTTTAGGGTCTTTAGATTGGATATATAATGACCCAAGTGATGGGGCTTCCTATAGAGAAGAGACCACTCTGATGTCGGACCGGGCGGGTTAGTGGAGTTGGACCACTGGGTTAGTGGACTCGGACCAAACCATACCATACAAAACCTAACCCTAAACCTAACCCTAAAATTGGTTGTCCTAAGTCAGTAAAGCTAGTAGTGGAGTGTCCCAAGTAAAAGTGACTAATAAAAGAATTACTTTGACTATATACCTATCATAATAATGTTTCGAATAAAGCTATGCCTGTTCTGAGTCCACTAACCCCCTGGTCTGAGTCCACTAACCCCCTGGTCTGAGTCCACTAACCCCCTGGTCTGAGTCCACTAACCCACTGTTCCGACCTTAACCAGTCCAAGTCCAGACCACAACGGTCCGAGTATATGACGGTCCGAGCCCAGAATGGTCCGAGTTCTCCAATAAAGTCATATAGATTGCTGTGACATTGTTATAACCACTAATACTCGTGTGTATATATTATATATGGTCTTGTTCTTTGTTCTCTTCTCAATATTTTTAAATTGCTTAAAACAAATTGAGAATATTGTGCAGGCTGACTTGCTTAAGTATAGGAAGTATGCAGGGAAATAATATGAAAATGGATTTTATAATGCATCAGTGTAATGGCATTAGGGAAGAGGAGGAGGAGGTTAGGTAATGTGGTTAATGGTGGGCTGGGTGTGGGCTGGGTAGAGGAGGTTAGGTTATGGTGGGCTGGGTGGAGCGCCTTGCGGCCATCCTCCAGTGCAATGAGGCAATAGAGGCTGCTATAGCTGTGATTCATGACACACCATTGTCCACTATAAGCTGTACCTCCCATATAAGGGTCTATACAGCTGCACCTCCCATATATAGGCTGTATATAGGCTGGTGCAGGGGGGAGTGATCAGCCACTTACAGTGTCTTCCTCATAGCTTTGTACCAAGCTACAGTGTCTTCCTCATAGCTTGGTACAAGCTACAGTGGATGTCATACAACTTGGTGTTCCTGATCCAGGTCTATTTATATAAACTAGCAAATACCCGTGCTTTGCACGGGATTTGCTAGTGGGACAGTGGGGCCCACATCTTCCCACTCTCCTTGTTCCCTCTCCAACCATCTTTCTCTTTCAAGTTGTTTCTGTAAGTTAGTATCTGTATCAACATTCATACCTCAAATGGAACCCTGTTAAAATGTTTTTTTTGTCACTGTTGTATTGTTGTTGCCTCCCATTCCCTCTCCTCCCCCGCCCCTCTCCTCCCCTGCCCCTCTCCCCCCTACCTCCTTCCCCTCTCCCCTGACCCTCTCCCCCCCGCCCCTCTCCCCCCTCCCCCTCCCCCCCGCCCCATATACCTCAAATGGAACCCTGTTAAGATGTTTTTTTTGCCTCCCATTGCCTCTCCCCCTGCCCCCACAATGGACATTTCCTGAGTTCCTTTTGGTGGAAATATGGTGAAATATATCAACTTCCGTCCCATAGTGAAGGAACGACTTGCCATGGTACCTATCCATGACATCATGCTTTGGGTGACCCAGAAACTGGTGTAGGGGCACTGATAGGTTTGTTTTCAGGCAGTGCTGGGGGCCCTGAATGGGAGTGCTCGATGTAAACCCATTTCTAACCCCTTTCCAACCCTAATTTGTTAATGAAACATAGTGGAATGGTTCGGCACCATTTTTGGCAATGTGCATGTGAAATATAATGGAGATCTGGCCAGCGGTTTCAGAGAAGATAGGGGTTTAAGGCTCCAAACCCTTATTTTATTAATATAGAGATAGGTCAGGGTGACATAGATTTGAGTTGTTGAGTTGTCTATCATGATGTTGTTATACCTAAACCATGGCCAGGTTATTGATGTGCACTGTACAGCGTATTCACTGCATTAATCCCACTTAATTAATCGTTCCATTATGACTGATTGATCGCCAAACATGTGTAAAAGGCTTTTCTGGAGGTATGTAAAAAGCTTGCTTACTTTTGCTTCAAGTGAGGTTACCAAAGAAATCGTTTCTCGCAAATAATCATTTCAAGGAAGGTGGAAGTAAATCTGTTTAAATTACCGTATTCCGCCCTCTCTCTCTCACACACATGTGCTTCAACTGACTTATGCTGTATAATTATTTGGAGACGCAACTTTAGTATCTGGCAATATAACTTAAGTTACAGTCGCATATTTGGGGACGCAACTTTAGTATCTGGCAATATAACTTAAGTTACAGTCGCATATTTGGGGACGCAACTTTAGTATCTGGCAATATAACTTAAGTTACAGTCGCATATTTGGGGACGCAACTTTAGTATCTGGCAATATAACTTAAGTTACAGTCGCATATTTGGGGACGCAACTTTGTCCGCATAGAAACGAAGGAAAGTGGTTTTGTGTCACCTCTGTCTGTGATCTACCTGTTGGGACTTATTTTTACAAGTTCTACCTGTTTAAGGATGATCGCGGGTATTTCTCAGTTGCCAAAAACGGCGGGGATTTTACGACATTGACCATGTTGATATTTTTTATTTTTTTTATCATTTCTTTGAATAGTGATGTTCAGTAGTTAAATAGAAACACTTCTGACTTTTGAACAGATTAGTATATGTTTTTTTTCTTGTTTGTTATTGTTTTACGACACCGTAAGCCACCTTGTTTACATGAAATTCAAAGCTAATCCAGCTCTCACTCACTGCACTCTCAAGTTCGGGGGCCTCCAGCTCCTAAGGTAATCTGGGGACCACCCGTTTTCTTGTTATTTTCAGAAAGTATATCCCTTAAACTATGATATACTAAAAAATTAGCCAACTCTAATTACAATTTATGGTTTAAAATGGATAAAACGTTTCAAAAACGCCCTTTTCTCCATAGACGGCCATATTAAATTAATTAAATAACTTTTTATTTTCAAACGGAAATAGCAAAAAATCTAGTCTGGGGACCCCCCTTAAAAAAACTATATTTGAAATCAGCATGATTTGGAGTACAAAGTGTGAAAAAATCAGGCTGATCTATTTAATTTGGGAAATACCCGCGGTCATCCTTAAACTGCTGTTTATAAATGTATACACCATGAAAAACGGAGGGCTTTATAAGGGGTCCTGCTCTACCTCCAGCCCCCCTCCCCCTCCAGCATCAATAGACTGGTATAATAACCTTGGTACATGGGGTGGGGGTTATTACCCCTATACCCACCACCACTGGTATAATAACCCTGGTACATGGGGTGGGGGTTATTACCCCTATACCCACCACCACTGGTATAATAACCTTGGTACATGGGGTGGGGGTTATTACCCCTATACCCACCACCACTGGTATAATAACCTTGGTACATGGGGTGGGGGTTATTACCCCTCACCCACCACCACTGGTATAATAACCTTGTTACATGGGGTGGGGGTTATTACCCCTTCAACCACCACCATAATAACCTTGGTACATGGGGTGGGGGTAATTACCCCTATACCCACCACCACTGGTATAATAACCTTGGTACATGGGGTGGGGGTAATTACCCCTATACCCACCACCACTGGTACAATAACCTTGGTACATGGGGTGGGGGTTATTACCCCTATACCCACCACCACTGGTACAATAACCTTGGTACATGGGGTGGGGGTTATTACCCCTATACCCACCACCACCACTGGTACAATAACCTTGGTACATGGGGTGGGGGTTATTACCCCTATACCCACCACCACTGGTATAACCTTGGTACATGGGGTGGGGGTAATTACCCCTCACCCACCACCACTGGTATAATAACCTTGGTACATGGGGTGGGGGTTATTACCCCTATACCCACCACCACTGGTATAACCTTGGTACATGGGGTGGGGGTTATTACCCCTCACCCACCACCACTGGTATAACCTTGGTACATGGGGTGGGGGTTATTACCCCTATACCCACCACCACCATAATAACCTTGGTACATGGGGTGGGGGTTATTACCCCTATACCCACCACCACTGGTATAATAACCTTGGTACATGGGGTGGGGGTTATTACCCCTATACCCACCACCTTGGTACATGGGGTGGGGGTTATTACCCCTATACCCACCACCACTGGTATAATAACCCTGGTACATGGGGTGGGGGTTATTACCCCTATACCCACCACCACTGGTATAATAACCCTGGTACATGGGGTGGGGGTTATTACCCCTATACCCACCACCACTGGTATAATAACCTTGGTACATGGGGTGGGGGTTATTACCCCTATACCCCCCACCACTGGTATAATAACCTTGGTACATGGGGTGGGGGTTATTACCCCTCACCCACCACCACTGGTATAATAACCTTGGTACATGGAGTGGGGGTTATTACCCCTATACCCACCACCACCATAATAACCTTGGTACATGGGGTGTGGGTTATTACCCCTATACCCACCACCACTGGTATAATGACCTTGGTACATGGGGTGGGGGTTATTACCCCTATACCCCCCACCACTGGTATAATAACCCTGGTACATGGGGTGGGGGTTATTACCCCTACAGCCACCACTGGTATAATAACCTTGGTACATGGGGTGGGGGTTATTACCCCTATACCCACCACCACTGGTATAATAACCTTGGTACATGGGGTGGGGGTTATTACCCCTATACCCACCACCACTGGTATAATAACCTTGGTACATGGGGGTGGGGGTTATTACCCCTATACCCACCACCACCATAATAACCTTGGTACATGGGGTGGGGGTTATTACCCCTATACCCACCACCACTGGTATAATAACCCTGGTACATGGGGTGGGGGTTATTACCCCTCACCCACCACCACTGGTATAATAACCTTGGTACATGGGGTGGGGGTTATTACCCCTATACCCACCACCACCATAATAACCTTGGTACATGGGGTGGGGGTTATTACCCCTATA
This sequence comes from Sthenelais limicola, assembly GCA_942159475.1. Classification (NCBI taxonomy): domain Eukaryota; kingdom Metazoa; phylum Annelida; class Polychaeta; order Phyllodocida; family Sigalionidae; genus Sthenelais; species Sthenelais limicola. The sequence continues at coordinate 4,629,444 of OW804095.1, read as the reverse complement.
CCCACCACCACTGGTATAATAACCTTGGTACATGGGGTGGGGGTTATTACCCCTTCAACCACCACCATAATAAGCTTGGTACATGGGGTGGGGGTTATTACCCCTATACCCACCACCACTGGTATAATAACCCTGGTACATGGGGTGGGGGTTATTACCCCTACACCCACCACCACTGGTATAATAACCCTGGTACATGGGGTGGGGGTTATTACCCCTACACCCACCACCATAATAACCCTGGTACATGCGGTGGGGGTTATTACCCCTACAGGGTGCAATAGAACCAGGAGTAATCCACCATGGTGCAGACTAGGTGATGAATGTGGCAGGAGAGGGTTATAAGGTAAAGGGTTAACACCCTGGAGACGGTCCCTAAGGGGTGATCACCCTGCGTCTGGGAGTTGTCAAGGTGTATAACACCCCTCCTCCAGTAACTACCTCCAGTAACTAAGCAGGGTGGCCTATATAGGGCCATATACCAGCAGCTCTAGTACAGGCTGGTGCCCGGAGTCAGGGCTTCACACCCTGACAGCTTACAATGTGTCCACTATTAGCATATAGAATCACAATACTGCGCAATATGAGGTAGCAGGGTCGGATTGTCAGAAAATGTACAATTCATCTTCAACAATTCTCTCAAATAACCCAAATTAAAACAAAAATCAGGTTCAAAATATTGTTCAACATTTTCAAACAGATTGCTTGAATCAAGGCAATACCAACTACACACATATATACCTAGTGTTGATGATTTCTCAGTCCAATTTAGCAGAATTTACAAAATATGTTGATCTGCCAATTTTACATTTTCTGGAAATCTGACCCAACAGGAGATGAATACTGTGTAGCTAACAATTTTCGCGGGATAAATACCGGGAATTCTGTGAAATAATTTCTGGCACCACAAAATCTTTTCTCCACAAACCTGGGGTTTCACATGATCAGTTCTATGGCATAGGGGCACTCAACCACGAAGTCTTTTCTCCACAAAACTGTTTTGAAACGCCCGCAATATTAGCCGGCAAAAAGAAGGTTATAGATTTCTATAACCAGGGAATTTCCCAAATCCCCCTGCTATACATGTGTTATACATTTAGGCTACTGCAAAATATTTAGCCCGCAAAAGTGTTTAGCTGCACGTAGGTAGCTAAAAGATCTTTAACTAAACTCAGATTTCCTCCCGTACAAACTGCATACAGACAGGCTCATCCACCTCCACCCATGGACAGTAGAATCAATACACGCCCGCATTCAATAAACGCCTTTATTAGCTTTTTATTGGCGGCAATCTTTTAGCTAAATGTAAACGGTAGAGTGAGTAGGAAACGGAAGGCGGAGGTGGGTGGAGGAGGAGGAGGAGGTGGAGGAGAAGGGGGTGGTGAAGGAGGAGGTGGGGGAGATGGAGGAGGAAGAGGCGGTGGAGGAGGAGCAGGTGGAGGAGGAGAAAGAGGAGGTGGAGGAGGAGGTGGAGGAGGAGGAGGAGGTGGAGGAGGAGGAGGAGGTGGAGGAGGAGAAAGAGGAGGTGGAGGAGCAGGTGGAGGAGGAGGAGGAGGAGGAAGAGGTGGAGGAGGAGGTGGAGGAGGAGGAGGAGGAGGAGGAAGAGGCGGAGAAAGAGGAGGTAGAGGAGTAGGAGGTAGAGGAGTAGGAGGAGGAGGAGGAGGAGGAGGAGGAGGAGGAGGAGGAAGAGGTGGGGGAGGAGGTGGTGAACGAGGAGGACGACGAAGAGATAGAGGAGGATGAAGAGGAGGAACAGGAAGTGGAGGAGGAGGAGTTGAAGAAAGTGGAGCAGTAGCAGCAGCAGGGAAGGAGGATGGTTATAGATTTCTATAACCAGGGAATTCCCCAAATCACCTTACCTCGCCGGCTACACACGTGTAATACATTTAGGCTAATACACACAGACACCCTTACCCCCGCCCCCCCGTGTAGAGATAAGGGCCACAGATCTACATGTACCGGGTGAGCTGCCATTGATCCTGCATCTCCCTCCATCCAATAACAGCCTCACCAGGCTCCACCAAATAATTGACTTTGCTCCAAGAATGATGTTATCTCAAATTGTTATCATTTTTGCCTCTATTTCATACAAAGCCTTGAAAGGCAATATCAACCTGACCGGAAGTGACCTATATATATCCTATCCCATAATGTTTAAGTTCATGCATGCGCAGTGGTTGATGTGATGATCCACTGAATCAACTTAAAACAAATTAACCAGATGAAAAATTATTCTGCTTAATTCTGCTGAAGATTTTAAATACTATTATAATGCATGATTGGTACTGAGTTGAAAAATCTGTTCTGTCAATGTGTGAAACTGTAAAAAAAAAATGTGTGAAACTGTATTCTAAAGACCATTTTTGTCCTAGCTTTGGTTTATTTGAGAGGATTGGTGAAGGCAAATTGTTGATTTTCAAGCGATTTCACCCATAAGTTGATAATATACATGCCTGATTTTGTTTTTGCCATAAAATACTTTATTTTTCAGCGGCACTATATTTGAGCAGAAAGTAGTCCCGGCGGTAAAGCATTACCATGCAGTGTCTATTACCAGCAGTAAATGGCAGCTGGGATAATTGTAAGGGAAGACAAGGCGTACTCACACCTAACACAATCATTGTAGCCATAGCTCCTCGCACACCCGCAGCTAGATGTGATGTGTTTCAGGAAAAATTAAGCCACAAATGGCAAAATTAATATTCTTCAAAGTATTTTGTCCACAAGATATCTTTGTAGGAACGTTCTCATTCTTGTGGTATATAATGTTCCAGGTCGTATGAATACATGTACCAAATTTCAAGATCGTGTATCAAATATATCTATGCACTCCGAAGCTCATACTATACAGAATATTTAGCTACTTTACTAATAAATGTCCACCCAGAAATATTGTACATTTTTTCTTTCAAAAATAAATATATCAAACTTAAAACATAGAAATATTTATAAGATGTCCAATGTTTACCATCATTGGAATCTGCTTGATCTCATCTTTTCAAATATGATGACATCCCAAAATCCAATTTTTGCAACTTGTGACTCATTTTCCTGTGACACATCACAAATGCTGTAATAAGGCCTCCTCACAGTGTGACGTCATGTGATGTGACACTCCATAAACGTTACACCTTTTGACCTTTACACAGGTTGACCTCTGGCAGACCGATGTGGAGTGTGGGGAATAAGCGCTGCTTCTCCCGCGGGAGATATACTGTTACATTGCAATACTACATGGGTCAGATCGTCAGAAAATTGGCAGCTCTACACATTTGGTAAATTCTCCTAAATTAGACTGCAATTTAGTCAATACATGGTAAATTCAAGAGTATATTCGGCATTGCATTGATTCTAGCAATCAGTTTGATTAGGTTAAACTGTATTTTGAACTTTATTTTCGTCTGAAATGTGGGTTATTTGAGAAGATTGGGGAAGTTTAATTGTACATTTTCTGAAAATCTGACCCATCAAAGATACACTATACATATATATTATATTGCAAGTCGTAAGATCGTTGATTTTATGTGCATTTAGTATATGGCAGGATAAGGAAATAAAGCAGTTTAAAAAAAGAAAGTTTCGGATTCAGCCCCAGAAGTTGAGCCAGCCCAACTTTTAAACAGATAAATAAACTCAGACAAATAGCGGGTCTCAAGAGTCTAACATCCCCTCTAAGCCCCAGCTAAACCAAAATGGCGTCGGGTGGCCTTTAATGTGGCAAATGAAACGAAAAGCTGAGAAATCTTCCTTAAAATGGGCCGCTATAAAACTCAAACCCCACCCGACGCTGCAATGAGCCAATCAGCTGTTAAATCACAAGTCACGTGACGCCAGGGGAAAATGGCGGGGGAACGCAAAGAAGCAGACGACATTCGGAACGAGATTTGGAACGAGACTCAGACGAGATTTACACGTTAATGCTTCCACAGTAAAAGACAAAGTGTCTGTTAGAAGATTTTCTCGACTCAAATTTAAGAAGCACTCTCAGGAGAGAAAAGAAACATTTCTTATTTTCTGTATCATCAGAGGTTTATGTAAATGAAGTATGCCAAAGAGACAGACATTAGGCATTGATGGGGATGGGGGAGGCGATGGAGCGAGCATATGGCACACTAGATATGTTTCTCACAATGCTGCTTACATCAGCTCCGTCCTTAATCCATATATAGATGCTTTAAAAGCTGAATTCTCAGATATTGCAACACAAGAAATCTTACAAAATTTACTTAAATGTCATGTGTTACAGAAAAAATTAGTCATACGTCGCAAAATTGATATTTTCCTGAGTAATGTATCGACAAAAATGTTCTCATTTCTCAGGTATCTATCGCTATAAGTCATATGAATTACATGTAGCAAATTTCAGGACAGTGTATGAAATAAATTGTTGCAATCTTTGTTCAACCATAAAGAATTCCCATTGATTTCCTTGATGGTTACATCGTCGGAATCTATCTCAAAATCCATAGTTACCGTATCCATATTTTCCCGTCTTACAGTGGAACCTCTATATTGAGACCACCCTTGGAACTGAGAGAAAGTGGTCTTACTAGCGAGGTGGTCTCTCTAGAGGGGCTAATCTCATAAGATAAAGGCAATTCGGGACTGAGAGAAACTGATCTAAATAGAGGAGTGGTCTCTATATAGAGGTGGTCTTTATGTGAGGTTCCACTGTATATGTTTAAACATAAATTTGAAGTCGAATCCACTAAAAAGTAAATAATAGTACAAGGTAATAGGCGACACCACTGTGGTAAAGGATTTCAGCGGGTCACCAAAATATAAATGTGGATATTTATAAAGGAAAATCCTCCACAACTATAACAATTTATGATTTATCCTAACAAATGTATAATCGAATTGTTTTCCAACTGGGCTCCATGAGATTACCATTGTATAATGCAACGGAACTGGACTTTCTTTTTTAAAAAAAACAATTCTGTCAAATGACCTTCAGATGAGTGAAACAATGTTGAAATATTTTCTTTTGTTGAGGCAGAGATTCTTAAATTACTTAAGATTCTTAAATCAGATTAAGAGAAACAATAGAAAAATAAAAGAAATAAGTGAGAATACAGCAGCTTCCAGCAAGTCTAGTTTATCCCATGTTTGAAAGGCTCATGTCCGCCCCGGGGACAACTTCCGGTTGCAATGTATTGAAACCGGAAGGAGAAATAGGTGATTCTGACCTTTGATTAGTTACAAATCACATCACCAGGCGTCCTAAACACCCATGGTTACCCAAACACCTGGTGGCCGGAAGGTGAACGAAGGTCAAATTACGCAGAACCACCAACGGTAAATACAAGAACTAAATCGATACGAAAATGGAACCAGAATGTCTTAAGTTTGAAATGTCTTAACTTTGTCTTAAATGTCTTAACTTTCCCACTATCACTTTCTGTACTGTAACAGTGACTGGCTCATATCTTTTATCACATTCTGGTTACTATCAGTGTTATTCAATGTTCTAGAAAATGGTTTTTATTCTGTATTATTCTTTTCAATAATGTTAAACCTTATCGTGGGGGGGGGGGGGGGGGCAAATATGTAATTTGTGATGTGTTAAATTAGTCACAAATCGCAAAAACTGGATTTTGAGATATCATAATTATTGGAAAAGATGTTATCAAGCCAATTCAAATGATGGTAAACACTAGATTTCAAGTTTGATTTTTTTAATTTTGAAAAGAAAGTTTGCAATATTTGCGGGTAGACACTTACTAATAAAGAGCTGAATATACTCTATAATATGACCTTAGAAATGTATGGATATATAATACACGGTATATCTATATGACTAGGAGCATTAGATATCCAACAAATGAGAACATTCGTACAGTTTCTTTTTGTATGAAGAGATCTTGTGAATAAAATATTTTGAAAAATAGCAATTTTGCGATTTATGACTCATTTTCCTGAAACACATCACAATAATGAACATGTTTTTTTTTTAAATAAAGGAACCATTGTGGAATACTAATAATAAATCTTATCTGGTCTTTCATCTTATAGAGTTCTGGTGGAGCAGGTGCATCACTATACCTTTTCCTCTCATCCCGCTATCTATCTACCAGCCTGTCATTGTTAATATTCAATAATTCTCTCCTTATTCCATTTCCTACACCGCCTAGACGTGTTTATTTCACAATTAAAAAAACTTCGGTATGAAACTCAAAAGTAATAATTCATAAATTCTTTCATTTATGATTTATAACTTCGTAATGATTCGTCAAAGGGATTTTTGCATTACAATTGGTCACAAATACCCACTATAGTTATTAACTATAATTATATAATCGCTATAATCAAATAATTAAAATTAAAAAAACGATATCTTTTATGACTTTTTAGGTTGATGATCTATAGGAAATGTCCTTGTGTGGGAAGCACTAGAACAATAGTTAATCTCATTAACGGCAGACGGCAGCACTGTTAACACAACCGACCAGAGCGCCCCAGGCGGGTGGGGGTGTAAACAGTCTGTATATGGATGGTGGGTAGTTGTACAGTGGTCTGGCTGGAGCTTGTTTACCTTCACTGTTTAGTTAATCATTTATTTCTCTCGCCTTCTTACACTCAGCCCAGAGACAACAATGGAACAAACTACACGAAATCTTTAGATCTAAAACCAGCTCCTTATCCCTTAGGCTTTTAATAGATTTAAAGTTAAGAAGTAACTCTGTAATAAATGATTTGATACTTTTTAGAAACTTGTTATATCAAATAGAATTGATAAAACAAATTTACATTGTTGATCTGTAATTGATGAAGGGTAACCTGATACTATAATGGTTTATACATAAGAAAAAACATATGGTGTCCATAACAGTGTTTGAGCGATAAGCACTGGGGTGTGGGAGAAATGGTGGGCACAGCATGATTTACCCTGCATCTGGATGCAAACCCTTCATCAACAATCATGCAGTAACCCAGATCTGTGGGTCACTGTTACTATACGTTTAAGCCTTTGGCTTACATTTCATTCCTACCCTGATATGACAGTCATTTCAGCCATGCAGTCTGCTTAACTGACCACTAGCTCCCGCTGACTACATCTGACCAACCATCAGGCCTGTACACAATCAACATGTCAACAATGGTATAATATATTGGTCGCAATATGAGTATAAATTGTTGCAGTAAATTCAAGGGACCTATCTGGACCCCTGATGCCATGAACTATGAACTGTGTCATCACACAAATGCTTTGTCCCTATTGGTCAGCAGACAATGCTTGGGTCAGTCAAAAGACAGTCCTGCCAGTGTTGCTTCATAGGTGGTTGGGAGAACAAGTGTAAAAGACTTCTTCAGCCAAGTGAATTGTTTTCAGTTGCATCATTGTTTATTTACGCCATAACTACACATTACTTGCAGGTCAAAAGAAATATAATTTTCTATATTGGTACTCATCTTTCCTACTTTCTGACTTTCTTTTGAGCAGATTTCTTTAAAGGACTTTGGCAAGAGACTGGAGTATTGAAACCCAGCCCTGCCTAGCACTGCAGCACTCACCCACCCCAGACCCATCACCTTAAGATGTACCCTAAAACACAGACCCATCACCTTAGGATGTACCTAAAACACAGACCCATCACCTTAAGATGTAGCCTAAAACACAGACCCATCACCTTAAGATGTACCCTAAAACACAGACCCATCACCTTAAGATGAACCCTAAAACACAGACCCATCACCTTAAGATGTAGCCTAAAATACAGACCCATCACCTTAAGATGTAGCCTAAAATACAGACCCATCACCTTAAGATGTACCTTAAAACACAGCCCCATCACCTTAAGATGTAGCCTTAAACACAGACCCATCACCTTAAGATGAACCCTAAAACACAGACCCATCACCTTAAGATGTAGCCTAAAATACAGGCCCATCACCTTAAGATGTAGCCTAAAATACAGAACCATCACCTTAAGATGTACCTTAAAACACAGCCCCATCACCTTAAGATGTAGCCTTAAACACAGACCCATCACCTTAAGATGTACCTTAAAATACAGACCCATCACCTTAAGATGTACCTAAAACACAGACCCATCACCTTAAGATGAACCCTAAAACACAGACCCATCACCTTAAGATGTACCCTAAAATACAGACCCATCACCTTAAGATGTACCCTAAAATACAGACCCATCACCTTAAGATGTACCTAAAACACAGACCCATCACCTTAAGATGTAGCCTTAAACGCAGACCCATCACCTTAAGATGTACCCTAAAACACAGTCCCATCACCTTAAGATGTACACTAGAACACAGACCCATCACCTTAAGATGTACCCTAAAACACAGACCCATCACCTTAAGATGTACCTAAAACGCAGACCCATCACCTTAAGATGTACCTAAAACACAGACCCACCACCTTAAGATGTACCCTAAAACACAGACCCATCACCTTAAGATGTACCCTAAAACGCAGACCCATCACCTTAAGATGTACCTAAAACACAGACCCATCACCTTCAATAAGTGAGCCAGGAGAGGTAGGGAGGGAGGGAGGGAGGGAGGGAGGGAGAGAGGGAGGGAGGGGGGGAGGAGGCCAGTAATCAGCGGCCATCAAGTACAATTAGAGCCTAATTAAGCACAAGTTGCCTCATCAGTGCCGCGCCGCATCTACTCCCGTCCTCCTCTACACTTGTTCTGGAACTGCATTTGGACCTGGTCCACATCGTGGACATCAATTGGATTAGAATCTGTCTTGCCACAGAATGTCTTCCTCTATCTCTCTATATATACATGTATATGCTTGTGTAGTGTCCTGGGTGGTAAGGATCTGATTGTGATCTGCTGAGGTTGTGCAAGCCTGGATAGCTCAGTCAATAGAGCATTGGAACGTAAATCCAAAGGTCAAAATTTGTCAGCAGGTTTACTACATATGTATAATATTGTATATTACATACATAGACATATAAATGTAACAAGTTGGTTGAAGGAGATGCACAGCAACCAGTGTAATATTCTAAGCAACTGAAACCAACAAGTTAGCTAACGGTTTTATTATATATAAGCCTTTAGTAATCTAGACATTTTGTGGACTTTTCCTGTAAGTATTTCTGGCAGTAAAGTTGGTGGAGTTGCATATACCACTAGCGTATCCCACACTTGATACGTTGTTTCATATAAAATGCGAATTTATACATTTTATAAAGTCACAACTGCTGATTGTCAAATTGTCTAATATAATTAAAAATATGATTTTTTTTTCTTTTCTCTGCCTCTAGTCCAAGAACCTATTGGAAGACCAGAAAAGTCTTTTACTGAAGTATGGCTCCTATGTGTACGTCAAACTCAGGTATGAATAGATATATTTTGAATTGAATGTAGGGCAAATCCCAGAATTGAGTGGATCAGTGATGAGAATGGATGCAATAGAAGTGACCTATTGGATATAAGAATGGGTGCAATAGAAGTGACCTATTGGATATAAGAATGGATGCAATAGAAGTGACCTATTGGATATAAGAATGGGTGCAATAGAAGTGACCTATTGGTCCAGTCTGTACACTAGGTATATGCGCATTATTCCATCAGAGTTTCTCCCTCCCTCTTTCCCTCTAGGCTTTATGGCAGTCAACATACAGTGCACTGATAGACCCGCGCCCGTTTTATCAGTCAGATATAAATATTTCCCCAGCAATGACTGATTATTTTCAGCCGCAAATGGGCGCGACTGATAATTATCAGTCACCTCAGAAAAAAACAGCCATCACTGGTTTTTCTCAGTGCCTTCATGGAAATCTCAGTGAGTGACTGATTTTCCGTAGCGCCGATGGGAATATCAGTCAGTGACTGTTTTTTTCTGTCCCGTCACTTCATGCATCGCTGACCATGCCAGAGCGTCAATAAATTATGGACGCTTTTTTTATACAAGAATTCTGACTGCAAGGTCCCCTTACTCAACATGTCCCGCCCCCTGGGCGACGCCCCCTCCTCGCTACACTGCGCCGTGTGTGCTGCCATCACGGACATCACACTGTTTTAATGTCTAATAGATGATCAAGTTCATAAATTTAACAAATAACAAATGCCGGCCTATCATATCTCTTTTGTCAAAGCAACTTGATTTCTCAATATTCGGGGAATCAATTCCCGCTAAGCAGCCCTATAATGTAGGCACTTGCGTATTGTGAGCGCCGCGCCTCCCGCCGCGACCGCGTTATGCGCTACCTTTTTGTGACAGCTGGCCCAAGGCGTCGACTGACAGTGTTGTGGAACTCTCCTTACAGGGGAGGTAAAAATCAACGTATGGCAAAGCTTGTAGCCTCGTTTTGAAGGGAAAATCATGGCGGAGCCGATGGCGGTAGTTACAGAAAGATCCGAGTAAGTTAACCTACCATCCTACCTATTTGAAAAGTCCCCCGACTTCAGAGGGGTGGTATTTGATGAAAAAATGTAATGTGGTGTAAAATGAAGTAATTAGGATGATGTTTATACTCCCTATTGTGTGTCTTTTTGGTTTCAAGTTGATTCATTAAAGCGATTCTGAGCGAGCCCAACCCAAGTGAAATTGGTTTGGCCAGTGCTCTAGCTTTTCAGTGCAGCTGTCATGGCGGCCATCTTGGCTGCAGCCTATACGGCATGAAGGGTTGGACAATCCATTCCATCCTAGTTTTATTAAACACCAGAATGAGATAAAACTCTACTGTGATGATGTTAACATGTAAACCATTGGTTCTGATATGTTATTTTTTGTTTATGATAAATAATTAGAGAGAAATTTGGTATTTATTGTGACATTAACTGAATGGCGTCAGCTGGGTATTCCCGAACTAAATTATTCTCATTTCACTATTCCAATTATTCTCATTTCACTATCCCAATGTCATTTTTTAAAAAAACGTTTGGATTCTGTACATACTAAAATCGTTTTTATGCTTTTTATAGGGCTTCAGTCTATATTTTACAGGGTTATTTACACATTGGTGTCACTACATTTTCTATTATAATTATAGTACGATTTAGCCTATCAGTATCATAACAGTTATTCGCTGTGCTCTGTCCCCATATATTATGTATAGTTGTTTCATTTCATTTTACTATTTGGTTTGTATGGGATTATTCAGAATTTAAGGTGTCCTTTTTTTATTTTCAGCCATTACTCATCCACCAAGTTGACCAATGAGTCTATCCTGGCAATTTGGAAAAAGAACAATGCTGTGAAAACTAAAACTAATGGTTCCAAGATTATTCTGTCTGCTTGTGGAAAAGAGGTTTGTTACTTTTGAGTGGTCATTTCTTACACTTAATTTTGATAATTCTAAATTGAAAGTTGTATTTCATGATTTAAATGAGAACGATACCTGTTTGTATGAGATTATTTTCTTTTAGTCATCTCTATATATATGTGCTTTCTCATGCAGATTGATATTCTTATCCTCATGTTCTTTTTTATTTTCAGGAGGATTTCTGTAATCATAGCACTCTTAAGTCTAATCTGCAGTCCCTTATCAAAAAGGAGGCGGAATATCGGAAGACAAAGGCAAAGAAGGATGAATTTCACAAGTGGCTACAAGAGCCGTACCAACTGCCTACACCAAGAAGTTCAAGTCGGGCTCAAACTAAACCCAAGCATCTGGTGTGCAACGATTGTCCAATCCTTCAAGAGACGAATCTAAAGTTTGCTAGGGAGGTAGCTGAGTTGCAGGCCAAGTTGATTACAGTACAGGAGACAGCCAAGAAGAGCAGGCAGACCCCACAACGAAAGAGACAGCTGACACTGGATGGTGCAAAGATGTCTTCACGGTCCCATCTGCTACAGGCCATCCAAAGGAAGCAGAAGGTGATACAGAACCTGAGGAGGGATCGCCGAGATATGAAAAATTTGGTGGCAGCAAAAGATGCTTGCATCACTAAACTTCAGTGCAAGCTTGACTCATCATCAGATGCCCCTAGAGAAGCGAATAATGGCTATATGATAAATGCGACATGCAACGATTCGTACAGGAACTAACAGTTACGTCATGTGACCTGACCTACTTGACCTCAATCAGCTGGTGTGTGAGGGATTTTACGTGGTGGCTAAGCTTGGCTATAGGTAAGATTTTCTCGTGCGAAAACACATTGATTATTACCCCTACAGACCAAATACTACATTGTAATTGTACCCGAAATACACTACATACTGTACAGTATTTTCATAGGTGATTTATTTTACATAACTTAGTCTTATATATGCCGCATTTGAAGAAAATTACCGGCATTTTATTTTAAAGAATTTCAAAATGGGGGCCATGGGCCCAATCGGCGATCTTCACCTCTGAAGACTGAACCAACCTCCCATACCAACCTGCTTTGAATTTGTTATGAATTTAGAGTGTAAAACAGACTGGTCTATAATAATATATAGATCTACAGTCTGGATAGCTATTCAAGCTATTCTGAGCTATTTATGTATTACTTAATTATGTATACACAATGATGTATGTGTTTTGTTTTGATTAGGAGATCGCTGGGGGAGCTGTACTGTCTGTAGGCTACACAGTAGGCCTAGCTCACAGTCCTGCAAACAAAACCAAGTGGAGAAATTGACGATATGAAAATAGGCCTACAGCTACGACTCTGGGTACTGGGACTTGAACTGCTTGGTTTCTGGTGATATGTAAGTCTTATGCAACGCTTCTATTCCATCATGAAGGTGACCTCAATTTGTAGTATTGACAAATTTTACCCAAAGTACCATTATTATTATTTTTACTGATTCTCAGGAGGTAGCAGATGGCACGACCAAGGTGTTTTATTGAATAAGGTTAGGTGTGAGGAGGAGCGGTCCCTTTGCCATTCGATAAGGTAACACAACTTGTCCGCCGTTCAGATCTCCATGGGTACCATAGGATAGGCCTAACGGGTACCATAGGCCCTCTTCAGCTTAGGGTCTCTACAACCTGTATTTGGGATGATCACACATGATTATAACCATTTTATTCGAGCTGCTTGGCAAAAATGCTATAGCAATAAACATATTTTTTCAGGCTAGGGAATAAGTAATAATTATGGAATTTGAATACAATACACAGGCGCATTTAGAAAATATATTTTCTGCTGAAGAAAATGATTTCTACACATGCACACATGTTCAGTATTATGAAAAAAACACAATATTTATATAATATCAAATTCAAACTGATCTACACATGGGAAATGTTATTAACTCACAATGATTCTGAAACCTTTTATTCCCTTACATAAAATTCCTTGAACTGGTAGGGGAATATTTTCTGTAGTGTTACGACATGTGATATATCTCCAATATTTTTTCTAAAAAAACATTCATATGTAATTTCGACCTTTCTAATAATTATTTAAGCCTGCTTGAAAATGGTGAAAAATATAAATACTATTAAATATTGATGTTATATTCAAGAGAGCTTGTGTACCAATGTCGCCGTTACACCATAATTATTATAAATAAAGAGACCCTCCTGTTCCAGCACAGTTATTTTATAGTAATTATATATGGATATTTTTACAAAATCAAGTTAAACTTCTGGCTAGAGAACCAGGCTCTCGTTTACCATCCAACATCCATTGTCTAGCTAATTTCTCATTTAATTTTGCTAGACAAATTAGTGAGTAATATATCTAATTCTAACACTAAATCATTTGATTAATCAGGTTCAATGAGGCCGAAATACGGCTAAATAATAGGGAAAATATGGGTATTTGTATCATAGGTGTAGGAATCGAAATATTGGCCCCCGCCGCCCCAAACTTATGCCCCGCCCCCTACATTATGCTGATATTCCCTGCTATATGTATACCGACGATTGTAGAGATTCAACGGCCTCCTGAATTCAAATACTGCTCGTTTGGGAGAATTACTCATATGTACATGTACTTGCCATGTTAAAAATTATATTATAATAAAGTTCACTTTCTTATCATTTCAGGAACTTTGGTGCTATAGAACAATATGATTCATGATGGCTGAGGATGGTTTCATCATAAAGCAAAAGGTTATATCATTCCACAACGCACCTGCTATGCTGCATGCAACTTGAAGGTATGGCAGATGGCTGCCTTTGTGAGATTTGGCAAATCTGGAATTCGCCGCGCTGAATAACGCTTAAACTTCAACAATTTTCTAATTGTTTTCACTATTTATTTCATCTAGGAACGTAGTTATGTTATATAGATGACAAGATTTAAAAATTATTACAATATTTAGGGATTTTAGATCCATGTCAGGATCTTCTATGCATCAATGGTTCGTTTGAATAAAGCCCAGACATTAGCATATTTCAATATTATAGGTAGAAATAAATGTTCCTTACTCTTGTAGGTAACTTTTTTTAAAATTAGATGATTGCTGAAGAACCATGGAGATGGAGACAGTTTGAGAAATGACGAGATGACAATACACAGAAGACGTGCAGTCAGTAGGCCTACAAGTATGGGCTGGACCAGGTTACAGAATAATGGCATGTAAGTCTAAGGAATTTGATTTGATTTTGTTTTAATTTGATTTTGTGTTATTCTTCCCCTCCTTCCCCAGAGAATTATGTATTGATTAAGGGGAGGCAGAGGGTGGTGCAATCAAGTCAAAGTATTTCTTTGATGCCAATTTCATTAGTACCACACAGTTCCGTAAATTGGTAGTTGGTCTACATATTTTGTGTGTGTAGGGGCGGGGGCTATGTAGGTCTACATTATGAACTATTAATATAAAATTATACACCCCTCTCGTCCCATCTCATTAGATTGACTTCTGTTTCCCTCTCAATCCTTTCTCATCTTGATACAATCAGAATGGCGTTGGGTAGGTAGATCTTTGGACTAACCTTAGTGAACCGTTTCCTATTTGCTAAGTATTTAATTTGTCCCAGGCCTACCGGCAATAAAAAACTATAACATTGATCATCATTTCTTTGAATCTCCCTGTCTATAGTGGCCGTTTTCAAGCTATTCCAGGACTTGAATTTATTTATTTTCCTAACTTCAAGGCTTTCAATGTCTCGCACATAGGCCTATGTTCATTAACTATTGGTGAAACATCTGTGCCACTTTTCTAAATAACCTGAGCCTCTCTAGTATGGCTTGTGCCCCTCTGGCTACCATTTTGGGTTGGATAGGTTTACCCTTTTTTCTTCCACATTCCACCTCAAACATTATATGTATATGGAAAATGTAGATGTGATAATGATGCAAATCCTAATGAAATGCATACAAAATATTGATATATACTACTTTGGGTTTCAGGTAGAGTCACAGGCACAAGTTGCTGGTACCAACGAAAAGCGGACACAAAAAACAACATGAACAAACTCATGGTTTGTCACCTGGGAAATCTTTCAACCTCAGTGGAGCCAACAGGAAGGTGTCTTTCAAGACCTTACAGCTCTATGGTGCAGTTTTCAGTAAGTTGTCTATAATGAATATTTATCCTATATGGGTTTAGGGGTAAGCAGATTCTAATACTTATCTAGTGTTTGAAATTGAAGCTTGACCAGACGATTTGGAAAGTAAAACTCGCTGCTTGCAAGTTGTTTTACCCATGAGCTTGCAAACAAGCTTAGGCAAGCTAGAGTTACCGCAACATTTTTCAGGTTATTTTGTGACCAGAAGTCTTCAACGTCCATTATACAAATATGGAGGATTTCTGTTTAATATCTGGTCACATTGATGGACCGATCCAGTAAATATTTGTATGTCAATTATAATTTTGACATTTGTCTGGGCTATCAGAAATTGTGCCAGGCAAGCAAATGACAGGCTTATATTTTACCACTTATTTCAACAACTATTGACTTACATATATGGTCGATTCTCACGAAATGGGGGCAGTCAGCGGTTTTTAGTTCCAAGGTTCACTGAGCTTACTTTTTTCTTCTTATTTCCATCATTTAGATCCTACTTCGAGCTTTCGGGCCATATATGGTTTATTAATCTAAACATCTGCATTATATATATATACATAAAATGAAGAAATATAGGTGAAAATTGACATTTTTAAAACATGAAATAAATATAATGAGAACGTAGGCAATGAAATTGGTGAATTCATGTCTTATCTATTTCTTTTTCCTGGGTATGATCATAAACTGCCTCCCTCTCAGCTCTCCCGCCCTTCATAGAACACTCTTAAATGTGTTGATAGGGGCGTAAAGCAACCACTCTCACTCACTCACTCAAAATTTCTACTTAATAGAAGGAACCTAAACATTTACTAAGCGTTTTTTGTTCAATTCTGGGAATAATATACAAGATATTATTCTTATTGCCATTTTTGGGGTAACAAAAATATGGCTAAAATCACAGGGTGCCTACGTCGGGCCCGTAAAGTCTGTAAAAAAAGATATAAATTTACCCCCCAACAAGGGTTATTATGATATGGATATTAAGCCAATAATATTCATGATAGAATAAAACCATACTTGTGTGACTCCCTCGTTAAGTTCTCATGGCAAGTTCTTTTGAAAGAAAATGAATTTGGCTAAAATCTGCATGTGCCTACGTCGGGGTACAATTTATCTAATTATTCTGCTACTACATGTATTCATCTTTCAAACATTTTAGTGTTTATTGAGCAATGTGTAGTATTAATGACTTCAAATTCTGACCATAATGAGCAATGTATGGTGGAAAATATTGGCCAAAATGTTCAGAAACCCTTACCCCGATGTAGGCAGCCCCCTCCTGACGTAGGCACCCCCTGACATAGGCACCTGTCACAATGTAGGCCCATGATGCCAGCAAGTAGACTTTATATGCTCTATTCAACCCTGATAAGAAACATATGATTCTCAATGTGATGACTTCAAAATTTATAGACAAATAACTAAATATTTTCCAGCAGTTTATCTGAATGATTGGCAGGGGTGCCTACATCGGAAAAGGGGTGCCTATGTCGGGGTGGGTGCCTGCATTGGGCATTTTCTTCACATCTATACACATTACAGACCCTCTCAAAACTCATTAAATATGTCATCCAATATGTCCGAATGGGTATAATGGTAAAATCTCATTCTTAAATGGCAGTAATTCCTCACAGTTTTAGTTCTTAAACCAACAAATTTTACCCTGACGTAGGCACCCAGGAAAAATAGGGTTAACATTCAAATTGATGCTGAGAGAGAAATATTCATCCAATTCAGTAGCGATTTTCTGGTTGGATTCCCTAAATACCCTATTTATTAAAGCACAAAAGTCTGACAAATTTTGAGAAGTCTGTAAAAATGACTTCTAGAATCACCCCATTGATCATATATATGCATATAATTCCTTACATTTGCAAATGAACTATCCATGTAAGATCTGTAATATATCAATTATATGATATAATATGAGTGACAAGTTGAATAATTATTAAATCAATTTAAAAAATATTTGTTACAAATGAGTTTACAATATATGTGTAACAATTAGTGTAAAAATATTCAATTTGATTAACATTTTTCCTCTTTCATCCTATTACAGAGCGAGTCAAGACCACCAGGCCAAATGAAAAGAAGAAAATTGATGCAGTGATACCCATTGCTATTTGCCACAACCTGCAGACTGCTGGATCCAAGTTAAACTACAAGGCCAAACAAGCCAGGAATTCCAGAATCAACAACAGTTTGCAGTAGACTATGAGTGTGACCCTGCAACTGTAATAAGGAGGATCAGTGTTGTCCTCAAATTATACTATTGGTGCAAAATGCAAATGGAACTGTATATAAAAACACGATTATATAAAATTATATAGTGTAACGCAATGTGATTTCTCTCATTCTGAGAACTAGAAAATGGTTGAAAGATATACATCTAGAATGAATTTGAAGCCTTCTTTGAAACAGAGATAATAATTATTATATTGTATGAGTAAACTCCTGTTATTGATACCCAGGAATTGAAATACCATTACCCGGATACAAAGGTTATGTTGTATCAAGACTAAGGTACCAGTGTTTTATGAGCCAAAGGAAATAAGTGTAAATTCATTAATATTCTCTATGGAGATTTAGCATTGGCATTGGCCCCTCCCCTCCTGCACTCACCCCCTCTCACCCCTTCACCCCATCTCGCCCCTCCCCTCCCCTATTTTGGGCATTTTATAATATATGGCCCTTCCTAGCTTGATATCCTACAGTGATTTGTGAGTGCGGATCATTTTGACTTTGCTTTAATTTTTTATTTCGGTAAAATATTTAGTTTAAAATTCATGAGATGATCAGGTGAATTTTCTGTGAGTTGAGCTATTGGTTAAAATATGAAAATACATACTGTCTTGATGTCTCAGTTCATAAATTATGGTAGTTTCATATTGATTTTGATTTATTTTGAGGCTTCAGTCAACTACAATTTTAAGCCCGATAATAATCTGCAATGAGAGGCTAGTCCTCCCCCAATGCCTGGCTGTGCCAAGCACACACAATTGTAAATAAAGTAATAAATGTGTATGTGATGAATGTAAATAAAGTGTTGCTTTATATGATTTCCAGTATTTGTTACCATTTCCTTTCTAGTTAGACATATTGAAATTATTTTAGGTTCTCATCAAGGGTATACTACTAGCCTGTGACACCCCAGGAATTGCAGCTTCCCGGTGTGTCACAGGGGATAATAGTACTATAAAACCTGAGAATTCCTATTTTTCATAACCCCTATAATTTGAATTAATGAAAAACCATCAATCTAACAAAAAACGGTCAAGTTAAAGGGCCACTGAAAAATAACGGTCAAACCTTGGTTACCACCGAAAAAAACGGTCAAATATTGGTAAAAAAAACACCCTGCAAAAAACAGTCAGCATTGAGATGACTGGGATTTATCGGTCACTGACCGTTTTTTTTTTTCGGTCACCAAAAGTGATGACCGTTTTTTTTCTCGGTCAGTGCCTGGCAATTGGATGCCAGCGAATTCCTGAGAAAAAACGGTCACTCACCGAGGTTGGGTCTATCAGTGTGGGAAACGGTAGGATGCGGGGTGGGGTCACAGCCACTGTCTGGGAAATAGGAGTGATTATAGTGGGATGGTTCAGGTGACAGCTCATAGGGGAAGACACAGAGTAAGGAATCTTAGGGGAGGGAGGGAGGGAGGGAGGGAGGGAGGGAGAAGAAGGTGGAGATGGGGGTGGAGAAGGGGGACCAGGAGTTGTGTTTGAGGGAGGAGAAGGGGGAGTAGAAGGAGAGAGGTGGTGGAAGTTTTGGAGGAGGAGCAGGAGGAAGAGGAGGAGGTGGTGGTGGTGGTGGTGGTGGTGTGGGGGAGAAGGAGGAGTAGGTGGAGGAGTGGGAGGAAGGGGAAGAGGAGGAGGTGGTGGTGGTGGTGGTGGTGTGGGGGAGGAGGAGGAGTAGGTGGAGGAGTAGGAGGAAGGGGAAGAGGAGGAGGAGTAGGTGGAGGAGGAGTAGGTGGAGGAGGGGGAGAAGGAGGAATACGTGGAGAAGAAGGAGGAGAAGGAGCAGGAGGTGGATGTAGAGGAGAAGGAGCAGAAGGAGGAGAAGGAGAAGGGGCAGAAGGAGAAGGAGAAGGAGAAGGGGGAGGAGAAGGGGGAGGAGGAGGGGGAGAACGTGAAGTAGTGGCTAATACAGGAGGAGGAGGACAGGCGGAGAAGGGGGAGATGATAAAGATAGAGCGTGAGCAGTCCCAAGAAATAAAGACTTCACTACACTTTCTTCACCTTTAAATTAACATACCTTTGTTTAAAAAAGTGAAAGTAATCAATTTAAATGCGAATTTAATTTGCGGATAATTATCGTCCACAATTTGAAAAAAAAGTTAACTTTTAATGAAATGAAATCTGATTGTGTTAATAAGTTCCATACATCCGGTCAGCCTCTATTGGATTAACATTTTAACTACCAGCTGTGGTCACCGGAAATGGTCATTGCGCAGGTGCAGAATGCAGAATTGTGAGTGGCCTGAATTTCTTCCAATAGGAGAAAATGAAAACAAGTTTCCTCAACTAAATCATGGTCATTTATGAATATTTAATGAAAAAAACGAGTAGGATTGACAATATTTCATCATTAAATAGTAAAGGGAGATATGATAGTGTATGTATGAATATTAAAAAGGAATCATTGTTAGAGCCTGTTGCCAATTCAGAAACTTAAAGGCATAGAATGTTGATAAAGGCTTTACATAATATTTAGAGGATGCCCCACATAGGGAAATAATAGAGGAAAGCGTGAGAAAGAAGACAGGACTTATATGTGGGAAATCCGACTCCTGAGTCTGGTTTTATGAGCCTGTGTTCACAGGATTATAAGCTTTAACAACAACTGATATAAGAATGTGCTTACTTAGCGACAATGCAGGCCGCAGGCTGACTACTTACACAGTGCATGAGGATGGGGGGAGAGGGAGTAGGGGGGAGTATTAAAACCTCCATAGTTCTCCACATTCAAATACGGCCTCAAATTTCATTCCAGTCTAGGCCCAAAGCTGAGAGAGTCCCTTCAAATGGAGTGAAAGTCTCTCGTCTCAAACTGGAAAATGCCATAATTATTACATCAAGACCACAAAATGTCATTATACTCCCGTTAGAACGCCTAATCCTAGGCCAGGAACCGATTAGCGAAGTAGGCGTCCAATCACTGACATACCATTTTTATCTGATCAGAGGGTTTGGACCTAGGCTGATGCAAATTTATCGTTCAAAAAAATATTTTACAATTTGGTCATGTAACTTCATGCTGGCATTAACCCATTTTCACTTCCATCCAGAAATATCCATGAAACTTTGGGAAATATTGTGACATGATGCTTGATATATTTGTACCGCTATTCACCTAATTAAATATGCATAACCTACCCCACGGCCTGAGGGGTGAATTAGACCTTCATTCTCTGCTAACGTGACTAATAAAATCTTATCAAATCCACTCATATTCATCATATACTGCTGCTGTTATATGTTTGTACAAGAGTTACTCATGTTATGACTTATAGGACTGAATTCATCAATATTCTACTGATGTTATATGTTTATACAAGAGTTACTCATATTATGACTTATAGGACTGGATTTATCAATATTCTGCTGCTGTTATATGTTTGTACCAGAGTTACTCATATTATGACTTATAGGACTGGATTTATCAATATTCTACTGATGTTATATGTTTATACAAGAGTTACTCATATTATGACTTATAGGACTGGGTTTATCAATATTCTGCTGCTGTTATATGTTTATACAAGAGTTACTCATATTATGACTTATAGGACTGGATTCATCAATATTCTGCTGCTGTTATATGTTTATACAAGAGTTACTCATATTATGACTTATAGGACTGAAGTCATCAATATTCTGCTGCTGTTATATGTTTATACACTGCTGCTGTTATATGTTTATACAAGAGTTACTCATATTATGACTTATAGGACTGAATTCATCAATATTCTGCTGCTGTTATATGTTTATACAAGAGTTACTCATATTATGACTTATAGGACTGAATTCATCAATATTCTGCTGCTGTTATATGTTTATACAAGAGTTACTCATATTATGACTTATAGGACTGGATTCATCAATATTCTGCTGCTGTTATATGTTTATACAAGAGTTACTCATATTATGACTTATAGGACTGGATTTATCAATATTCTGCTGCTGTTATATGTTTATACAAGAGTTACTCATATTATGACTTATAGGACTGGATTTATCAATATTCTGCTGTTGTTATATGTTTATACAAGAGTTACTCATATTATGACTTATAGGACTGGATTCATCAATATTCTGCTGTTGTTATATGTTTATACAAGAGTTACTCATATTATGACTTATAGGACTGAATTCATCAATATTCTGCTGCTGTTATATGTTTATACAAACATTTAAAGTAGAGATACTCAAGCGTAAACTGCCGCCGGTGAGCGATAATAAGTGAAGTCACCATAAGAAGGATTTTGGCAGGTCCTCCAAATACAAATGAGGACGTTTTAGAGAACCCTGTAGCAAAAACAACTCGACAGAATCAATCCTCCAATTTGTCGGTCAAATGACTTTTACATGGATTGGAAAAGAATGGATGAAAATCTAGAAAGTATTTAGTTTTTACCGACGTTAGCTGAGAGTGCATCTTTAAGCCTCTTGTACAGATGGTCCTGGGTAAGACCATAAACTGCCTTTCTGTCTCTTTTCTCTGTCTCTCTCCCTTCTTCTCTATCTTTATTTCCTGGGTAAGATCATAAACTGCCTCCCTCTCAGCTCTCCCGCCCTTGATATAACCTTCAATGTTTTGATAAGGGCGTAAAGCAACCAATCTCACTCACTCACTCCCTCTCAGCTCTCCTGTCCTTGATATAACCATATTAAATGTTTTGATAAGGGCGTAAAGCAACCAATCTCACTCACTCACTCCCTCTCAGCTCTCCCGCCCTTGATATAACCATATTAAATGTATTGATAAGGGCGTAGAGCAACCAATCTCACTCACTCACTCACTCCCAGCTCTCCCGCCCTTGATATAACCTTCAATGTTTTGATAAGGGCGTAAAGCAACCAATCTCACTCACTCACTCACCTATTGTACAGGCACACAAACACTCAGTACCTTCCCTCAGCAGCCCATGCAATGCTGCATCTCACTTGTCCATTAAGTTGCATGAGAATCGCATAAGAATCGGCGTAGTGGATACAGCCCTTTATACTGAATGCATTTCCACATATCATATTGAAAAACAGTAATTGAGGACAGGAACTGTGTTTCACAGTAGAAAATATGATGGATGTCAAATATGTCATAAGTAAGACATCCCCTACAGGCAGAATAACCTAGAGCATAAAGACAATTAGTATAAAGGGTATCACTTAACAGTATAGATATAAAAACTAGTTAAGATAGAGTTACAAGTGAGGAGGGAGACATATGTACATGGGTCAGAGTTTCAGAAAATGTACAATTGGCAGTTGTACACATCTAGTAAATTCTGCTAAATTAGGCTGCAATTTGGTCAATACTAGGTAAATTCGAGAATATTCGGCATTGCATTGATTCTAGCAATCTGTTTGGCTAGGTTGAACTGTCTTTTGAACTTTATTTTCGTCTGAAATTTGAGTTATGTGAGAAGATTGGCGAAGTTGAATTGTACATTTTCTGAAAATCTGACCCGTATGTGTGCGGGTGTATGTATGGATGTATAGGAGTGGTGCAGCAGTCTGTACAGCTTCAGGTTTTTATCCTATGTCAGGAGTGGCTTCATGTATACATGTACATATGAGAAGTGGCTTCATGTATACATGTACATATGAAAAGCTTTTGCACATATGCACCTCTATATGGGACGTGTTTCAGGAAAATAAGTCACAAGTCGCAAAAATGATGTTATTCAAAGTTTCTTATTCACAAGATAAATCTGTGGGAATTTTTTCATTTTTGGGTACTTAACACCTTCCATGACATGAATACTGGTACCAATTTTGTATTAAATATATTCATGCATTTCTAGGGTCATCTTATAGAGTATATTTAGCTACTTTACTAGTAAATGGCCACCCAGAAATATTGCAAACCTTTTTTTCAAAACTAAAAATATCAAGATTAAGTATAGAAATATTGATTAATGTCCTACTGTTTACTATCAATGGAATCTGCTTGATCTCATTATTTCAAATATGATAACATCTCAAAATCCAATTTTTGCGACTTTGCGACTTGTGACTCATTTTGCTGTAACACATCACATGATCTGTTTGTGCATTTATAAGTCTGCTCATATTGGGGCCTGCTTTAACCTGTTATACGGTACTATATGTGATGTGTCACAGAAAAAATAATTACTAGGGTTGAAAAAAAATAGGTTTTAAGGGAGATTATATTTGAAAAGATGAGATAAAGTGAATTAATTACAACAATCATAACATTTAGAAAGTATTTCTATTTTATTTTATGTTTGAAAAACAAGTTTGCAATATTTCTAGGTGGACACTTACTAGTAAAGTAGCTAGATATATAGGTTGACCTTAGAAAGGCATACTTAATACATTGTTTCATGAACAGAGCTGTAAAGGTTACATGTGCTTCACAGAGGGAGTGAGCAAGGATCGTGTGAAAGCGTATATGGGTATAATTGTCTGAAAATGTACAATTAACCTTCCCCAATTCTCTTAAATAATCCAAATCGAAGAGAAAAATTACGTTCAAAATGTTAAAAACTAAAATAACAGATACTTTTAATCAACATAATGCCAAAGATATTTGGATATGCATAGCATTTGAAATAGTCCACTCTAATTTGCCTGAAGTTACCAAATTTGTAGAGCTGACGATGTTACATTTTCTGAAAATCTGACCCATCTGTACTTATCTGTATAGTGTTTGGAACACGAGGTGTATAAGGTACTCACCTAGAAGAGAAAGAATTGACAATTAAACATCAGGTCACATCATCAGAGGTTACAATTAATAAGTACAAGTATCACATAAGCAATCCTATATCTCAATTACATAGCCGTATCTGTGTTGAGTGTGTATGTTTTAGAAATAAATTGTGTGATGAAACATTTTTCTTAAAACGTTACATACTGTTTTTTCCCCGTGTTTTGCTGAACGCCTTTCTTCCCTTTAACGCATGTTAAAATCAACATGCGTGCAAATCCCCTATTACACTAACAAAAGTGTCAATATTAGGGAAGTTCAACAAGTCTAACCTATACGTAAACAGATCCGTATCTCTGACATACAAACATAAAAGGAAGAAAGAGGTTTAGCAAAACATGGCGGGTAAAACGTAATATAACGTATCAAGCAAAATGTTTCATCTCACAATGTATTTTTCATACATAAAAATGCGACGTGATTCCCAGAGCAGATACGGATACGGTTACGTAATTGAGATACGTTTGCTTGCAGAACCTCCCTATTCTCTGGAGGTGCACCACGTTGTATCCCAAGGCCCATAACATACAATAGTTTCCCCTCACCCTCAGCGTGTCCAATAGTCAATAGTTCAACCCCTACCATAAGATTAAGATTAAGATACTTTTATTTTCGAAATATTTTCTACTTCTTATTTGACTCCAGCTAAGGGAGGTTTTCAAGTTTTCTGTCATTACATTCATGGTTTAACAGTGAACAAGTCTACAGTCGTCATGGACGAAAGTAGTACACTGTCTTGTACATTAGGTTGTATTATTACTATTTATAGTTTGACTGACTAGCGCACTAGGCTTATTAAGCGGTTAAATCTCACCAACACATCGCACCATGGAGGGTGTTCAAGCCTAACCAATGGCCAGCAAACACCCGACAGGTCCCTAGTGGGGCACAACTCACTCCACCACTGCACCACACTTCATGCAGTAGATTACACCATTTGTGCATTTTCTTTAAAAGTGACAATGTTTATAAATGCAGCATCAATGTCAGATTTATTTTCTTCAACAGATTTCAGTTCGACAAATTCCAAAAATTATAGTGATGTGTTTCATCATTGAAATATAAAGATTGCAATACTATGTAAGCCCAGAATGTTCACTTAAATTAAATGAAAAGAAATGATAAAAATGTAAAAAGATGAAGGGGAAAAAAAATGAAAAATAAACATTTTTAAAACGAAACAAAATGTGTGAACAAGATAAAAGCGTAGATTTAGTAGTTGCATGTTCGAAAAAAGGTTAGTGAAATTCTTTATGGACCATCACTGGTAGAGTAGTGACAATACTCCTTAAGGATTATACTCCTTAAGAACTGCCTCAGAAACACAGATATATTCAATAGTGTTGAAATTGCCCCCAGGTCTATCTATACGACGAAAGCTATGTGCCCCAAAAGTGAAACATTCCTATGAAGGGATTGTGTGGGAAAAACCTTAGAAAATACGCTTAAGACAACGCCTCCTTATAACACTGTCTCTAGTGTGGAACAATCCCCCCTTCCCACACCCACCTTCATGCAGTACACAGCATGGTACACAATGCATTATTCACAGAGACTATCTGATAAGTAAGTAAGCATTCATCCAACCCTAACCCCTTCCCATGTTCAATAGTAACATCTTGGTGGACAAATTACACCATAAGGATTGTAATAAACCGCCATATCCACTACACACGGCAGCCCAGGTCCCCAGTGAGGCACAAGTCACTCTAACCCCGCACCCTACATTCATGCAGTGAATACAGGCCTCAATGGGGCGAAATCGCCAGAAAATGTACAATTTGCCTTCGCCAAACCTATCAAATTACCCAAATTTAAGACAGAAATTAGGTTCAAAATTCAGTTCAACATAACCAAGCGGATTGTTTTAAACAAGGCAGTGTCAAATATACTCAGATATAGCTAGAATTGATGGTTTTTCAGTCTAATTTAGCAGAATCTAAATTCTGTCATTTTCAGAAGATCTGACCACTTTGTAGAGCCTGGTTCTGCTGATATTAACAAGTGTTGCAACATCCTAGATGAACTGTGAATGGGGTAAACACCCGCCCGGGCTTACATCAAAGCACCTTATTACCAGCCACATGGGTCAGATTGTCAGAAAATCTACAATTCAACTTCGCCAATCTTCTCAAATATACCAAATTTTAGACGAAATTAAATTTTAAAATAGTTTAACCTAACCAAACAGATTGCCGGAATCAATGCAATGCCGAATATACTCGAATTTACTTAGTATTGGCCAAATTGCAGCCTAATTTAGCCGAGTCTACTTCATGTGTAGAGCTGCCAATTGTACATTTTCTGAAAATCTGACCCATATATACGCCTGCCTTCTTACAGGCTTGACAAATGTCGGTGAGCGCCTCGGCCGGGTACATCAGAGGGCGCCTTGACACAATACAAATAGCAATTCAACTCACAATTCCTACTTCTAGAATGATCCAGAACAAATTCCCATTTGGAGCACAACTTGCACCTTTGACTTAGAGAAAATCCTTCATTGAAGAGAGAATTGTCCTGGGGATGTGGCCAGGGTAGCGAGGTTGGAGCAAAGTCTCGCACTGTCTCGCCATCAATGGGATTGTGCGAGATGTGAGTGCTGTTGTTGCTATGATACACATCTCAAGGACAAATCAGGGGCTCGGGGTTGGGCAGGGGCAGGGGCAGGGGCAGGGGCTCGGGGTTGGGCAGGAGCAGGGGCAGGGGGACGGAAGAATGGGGAGGAGATGGAGAGAGGAGAGGAGAGGAGATAGAGAAGGAGAAAGGAGGGAGAGAAGGAGAGGTAGAGAGATGGAGAGAAGAGAAAGGGATAGAAAGAGGAGAGGAGAGGAGAAGATAGGAGAGGAGAGAATGCAGGAGAGCAAGTGGCAAGGAGGAAAGGCTACATAACAAACACAAATTAACAGGTAAAACTAAAGCGAAAATAAAAGGTGAGGAATTTAAGCCCAGGGAGAAGATGGTTTGATGCTGTTATAAGAACTGATGTCTTGGGAAGTAGAACACACACCGGGGAAATGTTCTCTCTCTCTAGCGTCCTTAACACAAGAACAAATCGGATGTTTGTATGTGGGGAGCTAAGGAGCTAGGACAAGGGATAGAGGGGATCAAGTATTTATAGACAGGTTCATGGACAGAAACAAGGTAAAATGTGTTTATTTTAGGAGATGAACCAAACCCCCTCCCCCCTCCAAGCTTCTCTCAAAATCCGCTATAGGGCGCAGACTCAAGGTCACCACCAAGGGCATTGTGGGGCGGCGTTGCTAGGCAACTGCGGCTCCGGGTTACTTACTGTAAAAGGGTTCACGGTAAAGCATATGTAGGATACACAGAGCATTTTTTATTTTAATTTTAGTCTTTAAAAGAGGATTTTCATACGTGTGAAGCTTTTTCATTTAGATCACCGTGTAAAGGTAGCTGCATTTAGAGGGATTAGAAGGATGGCTGGATGATAGATTTAAAGAGCTTTTTAAAAAAATAACTCTTCAGTTCAGACAGAAGGTCCTTTAACTCCCTGTTTCTCCTTTCCCTCTCCCGCCTCTGCCTGCTTTCTCTCTCTCCCTCTCTCCTCTCCCTCTCTCTCCATCCTTTTCCCCTCTCCCTCTGTGTGTGTGTCTCTCTCTCTATCTCTCCCTCCCTCTCTCTCTCCCCTCTCTCCCTCTATCTCTCCCCTCCCTCTCTCTCCCCTCTCTCCCTATCGTTCTCTCTCCCTCTCTCTCCCCTTCTCTCTCTATCTCTCCCTCCCTCTCTCTCTCTCCCCTCTCTCCCTCTATCTCTCCCCTCCCTCTCTCTCCCCTCTCTCCCTATCGTTCTCTCTCTCCCTCTCTCTCCCCCTCTCTCTCTATCTCTCCCTCCCTCTCTCTCTCTCTATCTCTCCCTCCCTCTCTCTCTCTCAGTCACTCACTCATTCTCTCTCTTTAAGCTCGCGATCCCAGAACTACAACTGAGGACTTTTATGAAGCAAAACAACCAAACAACCAACTCCAAAACTCAGATCAAATAACTTAGTTTTTGACCGATGATAACTGTGAGCTTTAATCCACTGTCTATGATGTCACTTCCTTCTTGCGCGCGCAGGCAAACAATCCTATCCTGACATGAGTTTTGAACACATGTTACACAACTCTTTTGACAAAGTAAAGTTTCTCAAAGAATAAATTAATATTTATGATTTGTGGAGGATGCATGCTATCGGAGTCAATTGGAAATGACGAAGCTGAATAAGCAAAGTTGTGGAGGACATTTATTTTTAATAATTAGGTCATGTTTTGAAATTGCTTAATTAAACCTATAAAGAATAAGTTAATGAAATATTTGTGTTGTAGAGAAAGATTTACAAAACAGAAGAAAATATTATTCTGAGGAATTTCCTCTCCCTTCTTATCTCCGACCCCTTTCTTTTTCCGTCTCTCACTCTCCCTCCTTCCTCTCTCACTCTCCCTCCTTCCTCTCTCTCTCTCTCCACCTTTCCCTCTCTCCCTCTCTCCTCTTTCTCTACCCCCTCTTTATCATCCCCCTCACCTCTCCCTCCAAGTCGCTCCCCTTCTCTCTCTCCTCTCTCCCCCCTACCTCTTCTCCCCCTTTCTCCCTCTCTCTCCCTACCCCTATCTCTTCTCCCCCCTTTTCCATCTCTCTCTCCCCCCCCTCTCTCTTTCCCGTCTCTCTCTCCCTCCCCCTCCCTCTCCCTCCCTCCCTGTCCCTCTCTCTCTCCTATTCTCTCTCCCTCTCTCTCTCCCTTCCTGTCCCTCTCTCTCCCTCTCTCTCTCTCTCTTTCTCCTTCTATTACTCCTCCCCCACTATCACCGTCACACCCACTCATCCCACAGTTGACCATATCATTGTCCACCACTGCTATTGGAAAGCAATGGTGATATGTTCCTCCTTATCGACTCTCTCCCCACCCCCAGCTCTCATTCTCCTCCCCCTCCCTCTCCCCCACCCCAGCTCTCATTCTCCTCCCCCACCCCAGCCTAGCTCTCCTCCCCCCTCCCCCACCCCCAGCTCTCATTCTCCTCCCCCTCCCTCTCCCCCACCCCAGCTCTCATTCTCCTCCCCCTCCCTCTCCCCCCACCCAGCTCTCATTCTCCTCCCCCTCCCTCTCCCCCACCCCAGCTCTCATTCTCCTCCCCCACCCCAGCCTAGCTCTCCTCCCCCCTCCCCCACCCCCAGCTCTCATTCTCCTCCCCCTCCCCCCCACCCCAGCTCTCATTCTCCTCCCCCTCCCTCTCCCCCACTCCAGCTCTCATTCTCTCCCCATCCCTCCCCACCCTAGCTTTCCTCCCCCCTCCCCCTACCCCCACCCCAGCTCTCATTCTCCAATTTGAGGAGCAGAGATAAGAATGGAAGAGACTATCATGATCCTTGCTAAATCCATGTCCCATTCACTCACTCGGCAGCAGCAGTAGCAGCAGTGATATAACTGCTCCTGTCTTCCTCCCATTACAACTCACACATACGGGATGAGCTGCTCTTAGTATCAGCCATCTCTGGTACTAAATACTATGGTATGAAATACCACCATTTTAGTTATTTCTACTTATAAATTTGGTGCTAAATACTATGGTATAAAATACCGCCATTTTAGTTATTTCTACTTATAAATTTGGTGCTAAATACTATGGTATAAAATACCACCATTATTTCTACTATAGTTATTTCTACTCGTGATTTTGGACATTATCATATCATAGATTCGAGATGTTGAGATCAATCCAAAACAAGGCGAAAACAGAACATGGGGTGTGTGAGGTTGGTTTTGGTTTATTAGGGTCCATATACCATATTGTCATCATATCATATTGTCCTTTAATGAAGAAAAAAAATATATGTGTGATGTGTCATAGAAATGAGTCATAGCTGAGGTACTCTTTGAAAGCTGTAGTAGTTCCAGTACATGTCCCCAATACAAGAAATACGGGTTACAATTACAATAGAATATTTCACTCACTATTACAATAAAACACGGGTTACAGAATATGTGGCTGTCCGCTCACATCAAAGATAGGTGAAACCTGGTTGTCCATGTTGGGTTGTCTCCCTGGCAGACATAAGTATTGTGGACAAACAGGAAGTGAGTGTTATTAAATAGCATTGAATGCTGCAAATAAAGTTATTTCCTAAATCAAGCTATTCTGACTATCAGCCCTAGTTGTGATTACGTTAGGGTACATTGCACCCTAATGTGGGCCAGAGAGTAAGTGTGACATGTCCCCCACCACCCATCCCCGCCATTGCCCTGCCAATAAATGCTGAGTCATCCCCAGTACTGACAGGTTCCCTGGCAGTCCTACCCTATCAGCATGGCTTACTGGTCTCCTGTCAATTCCCCAATCCGTCACATTAACCAAAATACACCTCCTGCTCGTCCCCATACAACATCAAATCCCCAATATTTTCAATATTCACCGCCCGACCACCAGGTTTCATTCCCTGACAACGGAAGTAGACACATGAGCCCCCATAACCACCTCCAAAACCTCTTTTCACACTGATGTTATAAGGGGCCCTTAATCTCCATGTTATAAGCGGCCCTTCATGTGGGCGATAATTGGGGAGTTTGACAATAAAGCAGTTCCGCAGTGAATACCTATACCTCCCCCTGGTGGCATAGAGGTGAACCAATAAGACCCCCCGCAGAGGGAGCTGTGCATTGATTGGTTGAGGTAATGGTGAAACTTCCGGTTCCGCCTCAGTGCGTTCACCACCAGCGCCATTCCTCCTGCTCTCACGCCTGATTGGTTGACTAGAACGAGGCTAGATCTGTGGCCGCCATTTCTACTTCTTCTTGTCAAGGCTTCGGACATGTGGCATACAGGGGTTGGTCCAGTCGTGCCGCCAGATACTATGGGGGGCCAAATGTCAACCTTACAATTTTCGATCATTTTAGAACAAAATTGTATGTTTGTTCATTTACAAATTAATTTTGTTGACAAAATAGTTGATATAAGATACAGGCTGGTCTGGTTTAGTGGTCTTTTCGGTCTACTCTTTTCTGTCTTTCTGGCTTTTTCTCTAGCTATCTACGAGTATATAGATGGAACCTAGCAAGGGGGAAGTCTGTACACTTGTTATTGACCGAGGGAGCGCGGGAAGGTAGAGGGCGTTAGCCCGAGATCTTCTGTGCTCCCGAGGTCACTAACAAGTGTACAGACTTCACCCAAGCTTTGTTCCATATTTATTACACCCCATTAATAAATAAAAAATATAAATGATTAAAAATAAAAGAAGTAATTTACGTTTTGGGCAGACCTACTTGTTGTATGTCCCCAGGGTGACATAACTCACATGTTATGCACCACTTTGACCAAGTGTGACATACAATGCTGAAGGTATAGGAAGCAACAGCACAGGGGTGTAATAAATTATAATCTCTGTCCCTATTTCCACTCTCCATTGTGTATCTCAGATTCTCTGTCCCTGCCTTTCAGTCTTCTTTACATCAACTCTTATTGCTCTCTCTCTCCTAGCGCTCTCTTCCTCCCTTCTCTTCCACTTCTCTTCTAGGTCTTAATTTCTCTTTCCTCTTCCACTTCTCTCTCTTACTTCTCTCTCCTCATTCTTCTAGTCGCTCTTACTCCTCTCCCTTCCCTTCTCTTGTATTTCTCACTGTCAATCTCCCTGTACAATCTCTCTCTCACATTCTTTTTATTTTTTATTTGATTCCATTTAAACTAGGAAACCAGTCATGTACCCTTCTTGTCTTACTCTTGTACACCCCTCCCCTCCCCCACCACCTCTCTCCCCTCCCCTACCCGTCCCCACCCCTCCTCCACCCGTCTCTACTGGGCAATAATTAATGTTCTAGAGAGGCGGGCCAAGCTGTCCTCCACCCTCAGTGCCCTCCATGCCTGGTTAGCTAGAGACATTTAGTTGTATTAGTCGCCTGTCTGAGCACTAGGGGCGCTGCTAACCTCCTCCACCCACCCTGCTCTACCATAGACTACCCCTCCTCTCTCCTTGCCCTTCTCATCCATTCACATCTTCCTTCCCTTACACTCTCTCTTTTTCTTCCCTCTCTCACTACTCTCTCACTACTCTCTCTCCCTCTCCTCCTCTCATCCCCCTCTTGTTTCCCCCTTCCTTCTCTGTCTCTCCTTTTCCCCTCTCCCTCTCTCCTCTCTCTCCCCTTCTCTCTCCTCTCTCCCTCGCTTCCCTCTTCTCTTCTCCCCCCTTTTTTTCAGAAGTGCAATACCCCACCACCACTACACTCAGCCCTATAGTCTGTGATTGTCAGTTGAATCTAATAATATCTATTGCATGTGGGGCTGGCTATTATATCCGTGCTTCTGCCCGTCTCTCTACCACTGATGTCATTAGTGCCTTAGTACCATACCTCACACTGGGCTTGTACGTGGCGGGGGGGGGGGGGGGGGGGGGGTCATCAGGCTCATCCCACCTCAGCCTTATAGTAGCTTTCATAGGTGTGTGGGAGAGCAAGTGAGTGTCACCAATTTATTTCTGACTAGAATTCAGGAAACCAGTAATTACTAAATATGATGTGTTTCAGGGAAATCGAGTCACAAGTCACAAAAATGTCACAAGTCACATAGTGATATATTTACAGGATCTCTGTGTTGGAATGTTCTGATTCTTGGGGGGCGGGGTTAGCGCTTCATGTTATGATAATCCCTGTACCAAAATGTTGGGTTTTTTTAATTTCACCATTCATTCATTGACAGGTTCAGACAGAAATGTTGTCTATACAACTCCCCTATAGAGGTTTATGCATCACACATTGCAGTAAGAGGCAATACCATTATACTTCATATTTATGCCCGGTAGAGACCCTAATCACATCTCACATTCTTGTCAGTATATTTGCATCTAATTTAAAGCCAATTTGCTCACATACAAGCACGAATGTGGGTTCATAAATTGATTTGCATGAATTAATTTGATTTAATCTCATAGTGTGACATTTTCATATGTCAACTTTTGAAAAAGGATTGAAAACATCCACTGGATTTGGTTACCATCTGATGATCTCTCCGATTGCATTACATATAATACTTATATTGCACCCCACTAACAGTACTCCTCAGATTATACACCATAGTGCACCCATTATACACCATATTGCACCCACTATACACCATATTGCACCCACTATACACCATAGTGCACCCACTATACACCGTATTGCACCCACTATACACCGTATTGCACCCACTATACACC
>OW804095.1:4503432-4590932 GCA_942159475.1 Sthenelais limicola | reverse complement strand
CTTCCGACTCTTCCAATCAAACAAGGACATTGACCGGAGTTAAATCAAAACAGTAAATAAATGAGTTTCTACTGAAATATGATAATATTCCCTTGGTCTATATTTATCATCTAATTTAATTTACTTTCCAATTTAAAATTTCCCCAAATAAATTTCTAGTTAGTATTTAAAATGATTAAACAATTTAAACCTTTCCTCTGATAAAAACTCAGTGATTTGAGTCGAACCATGTAAGGTACATGTCGTCCATAATAAAATAACTACAAAATCAAAATTTGGTTTATTTGGGAAACTTCCCTTTTATTAAATTTGTTGATTTGTTCAAATTCATTTACATGGTGGAGACAGTACATGTACTACTTCATGTCCCTCATGTTATTTTGTGCGTATTTTTATCCAACAATTTGTTGAACTGGAACTTGATTGGGTTGAACTTTTTTAGACGAGTTTTATTCAGGTTATTATGCTGGCAAGGGCCATACTTAATGTGGCTCGGGTTAGACCCGGTCTTCCTCCACACCCTGAATATTCAGGTTTTACATTTTATGTCAATAATTGTGTGTGAATTGGATAAAACTAAAGTTGAAGGTCAAGTGAAAGGTCAACCTCATATCAAACCCTTCAATGCATAACTCAATGCCAACCTTTTATCTTATTATTTTCCCTCCATCTACCTCTTTGAAACATCATTTTTGTCCGTTTTATTATTAGCGGTTTTTGTCTTTTTTTAAAATTAGCGTTTGTTTGCGGATTCCATTAATTTACTTCACTGCACTGCGATCAGTTGAAGCGGGAAAAAGTAGGTCATTTCTTAGATGAAATTAGGTCATTTTCTCTGGGAAGTTTGTGTAATTAATTGCAGTAGGGAACATGTGTTTTGTGTAAATTTGATAAAATCCACCCTCGGGGCTGGCTGCAGGAAATAGAGTTTCAAATTAGGTTTCTTAATTTTAGAAATTTATTTTAAAATTGTGGGATCCAACTTTTTTATAGACTCACTCGCTGGATCAGATTTACACACAGCGTTCCTACATTTCCATACACATTTGTTCTCCTCCTCCACCTTCTCCTCCCGTTACTTCTCCACATTTCTTTTTTAACTCGAACTTTATTCAGGTTGTAGTGCATCATGTTAATATTGTAGAAAACCAAAACAAGCTCCCCAGCTCACCATATGGTGATTTTCCTGATTCTCATTCTTTCACTTTTTGCCACCTCCGCCTCCATCCCATTCCCCTTCTTCTCCTCCTCCACCCCTAACCCCCTTTTCCTTCTCCATTTCTTTCTCCTCCTTCACCCCCACTATAACACTAACAGATTTTCATGTCCAAGTCACAGTTACAGTAAGTGTTATACAGTGTAATGTTAAATCAAATAAGAATGAATTATGGAAATAGGAATGGTCTCGGCGAAGCTCACAGCTCTTCTAAGCACCCCTTTGATCTGGATTACTTAGATATATCCTATCCCTCCTCCCCAAACCCTCCTCCTGCACCAACACCTCTTTCTCCTCCATCCCTTCCTCCTCCTTCACCCCCACTACCACATCCTCGCCAGTACTCTCGCCCTCCTCCCACCCCAAACCCTTCTCCACCACCACCACCACCACCTTCTCCTCCACCACCACCTCCACCTTCTCCACCACCACCTCCTCCTCCACCACCCCCTCATACACCCGCACCCCCAGTCCCTACTCCAATGACAACCCCCTGGCTACCCCCCCCCCCCCCCCATCCCCACACCCATCTCCAAAATCTAACTTATCTCAGTTTCCCTGACACATGAAATAGGATCCCACGCCACCTGACCTTGCACCAAATCTGGACTTGATAAAGTTTGTTTTTTTCTGAAATGATACATCATGATTTTGACATGTGATATTTACTCCTATATCTCCTCCTGTTACTTTCTAATATCACGCCCCGATTATAGCTCAGATATCGTGGAGATGGTGGGGGGGGGGGGGGGAGGCAGGAGCTGGGGGCTGGAGAGTTCAACCTTGGTGTAAGACAAGGTATGGGGGTGAACCTAGTCTTTAAATGTAAATGCCAGCGTTCTATATAAAAGAAGGAATCGTGGAATTATTTTTAAACTTTGGGAGTTAGAAAGAACATGGTTGAAGAAATCCAAAAAGCCAAATGTCACTGGAAATTTATTACCATTTACTATAGAAGTTAATGACGAAAAGGCGTTTTTCTTCCATTTTTTTAAAGAATATCGCATATGATTTCCTTAAAAATCTGCATATACATAGCTGACATATTATTTTACCCCAAAAATTACAACAGGGGGGCATTGAACTAAAAAAATGTATTGAGAAGTTATTCTTTTCCCATTGACCTCCATAGTGAATATAAAATAATATGATAGCATCCATTTTTTGCTTTCTGTATTCACCCAACCACGTCCTTTCTCAAGATGAAGTTTGAAAAAAATAGGGTTATTCCTATTCTTTCATGCATTAGTTCCTTGATATCCCGCCTGCAGCAGTGCTGATGACACTGGCATTTACCTTTACAGTCAGGTCCAGACGGCCACATTCCTCGATTCCACATCCAGCGATAAGCTTAACCACAAGGCTAAGACTAAGGCTAAAGTGTTAATGACTCCCTAAGACTTAGGGGACCAAAACTGCTTTCTGAACCTGACTGTTTAAATATTATTTTCAATACGCACACCTTACCATCCCTCCCCTATACACATCACACTGCACCATACTTCTATACAAAGCCAGTCCCTTAGACCAGTAGATAGCTATAGTATGGGTGAAGTCCCCCCCCCCTTACCCACCCACCCCCCTCCCCCCGCCCCTCTCCGACTCATATGGCTCCTTTTGCTCCCGCCCCACTAGTCATGAGAACTGCTAAATTATACACTTGCACTTCTGCTACTTTTTACTTGTATTTGTCCTGGTACACGGCGGCCCCATCGTTCAGTCCTTTCTCTCTCCCCATGTCCTGCCCGCTATAACATTGCCTTCAGTAGGATGCACAGTCCTGGGTAACATTCTATCAGACCTTAGGCACATATACAATATAATATATATGTCAGGAATCATAGACAATCCAAATAAATGGAAGAAAAAACGTATGAAGTTTGCTGGGGAAGGTATCAGGTCTGTAAAGCTGTGGCTATTGAATGGATATCAATTTTACTATTTTACTCTTAATTATTATTATTATTAACTTTTATTCAGACACATAGCATACAAAATCGGGCCAGCCACTTCTACAAATAGATCTTCCAGGCTGCCATTAAAATGAAAATGGAAATAAATGGTGTTCAAATAAACTTCTGTGACAATAATTATGACCGTGATAATTATGCATGTTGTTACTTGCATACTGTAAAATTCGAGACTTTTGTAAGATTCTGATAAAAAAAAGTGACAAAAAAGTGAAAAGAACTAAAATAGAATTAGAGTACTTTAGAGGCATCGAAATCCGCCTGGCATTTCTTAATGAAAGCTCATCGTAAACCAATGAAATGAAAAGAAAGTTGATAAATAATATTAAATTACTAAAATATCTAGAGGTAAAAAGAAATAATTGGATAATGACATGTAGTACCTACCATGTTTGAC
Source organism: Sthenelais limicola (assembly GCA_942159475.1). Lineage (NCBI taxonomy): Eukaryota > Metazoa > Annelida > Polychaeta > Phyllodocida > Sigalionidae > Sthenelais > Sthenelais limicola. Next base: position 4,587,349 of record OW804095.1, on the reverse strand, counting down.
ACAGGTTCTCAGCACCCAAGGGTCGTGGTATCCTTTATACATATTGTATCTCAGCATTACGCACTAGTTATATATCATATACCATATATATCCACACAGGAATTATATCCATTGTCAGTGCGTACAACTAGTACAGTATTACACACTCATATATCACTAGTTATATATCATATACTATATACATCCACACAGGAACTATATCCACTGCCAGTGCATACAACTAGTCCACACGGCGCCATATTGGAGCAGCCGCCATATTGGAATTAGATTTCCTAAGACACAGAGTTGCATGTCCAACAAACACTAGTGAAGTATTATTCCATGCAAGCATCGAGATGTGTTTTCCAATAATTAAATCCACATATTTTCTGATCAGATGAGCTCATAACATGTTTCCAGTAATATCCACACACAAATTGGACTATCATGTTGTTGCTCATTCAGATATTTCTATTTGTCTCAGCTTCTATACAGGCCCAGCTGCAGTACCACACTGAGAGCATCCGTTGCCACGTATCCCAGCAAATTGGCATTTAGACATCTAGCACGTTTATATGCAGTTGTATTTCTCTCAGATTTTATCAAAATGCAGGTCTATGAATGGGAGCGCTCCTAGTGGCGTGTGTGTCAGCTGTAGAGGGAGGTGTGGGTGAAACATGACATAACTATTGGGGGTATAGAGACACCACTTGCCTGCCCGGTGCTTCATATTACCACTACTGGTGCTCCAGTCATAGCTCGCTATCTATCAAGCACTATATAGTCACACAGTTCACATAGTCTACCACAATGTGGGGGCAGTGGTATTGAACAGGTTCCAGTTATAGACAGTCCCTATAGTAAGTAAAACCTCATTGTCAGGCCTAATGATACTACTATTACACCTTTACACGTTTATTACACCTTTCTAGTGGGTAATATGGAATGCCATAGGCTACAGCATTAGGGGAGGGGGGGTGTTATTATACCTTTCTAGAGGGTAATATGGAATGCCATAGTCTACAGCATTGGGTGATTATTACACCTTTCTAGAGGGTAATATGGAACACCATAGGCTACAGCATTGGCGCTCATATCACAAACAGCAGGTAATAAGGCCTGTATATTACCTGCTACACCCTCCCTCAATAAAATTACATAGAATTTTCACTATTTTTTCACCGTTAGTATCAGGAAAAGTATAATAAATACAAAACTACCCTCGGGAGATCTCCAAGTTCCATATTACACATGGGCTACACAATTTAGTTTATTTGCTATACGCACTTACTACAATGTCTACGCCTGCGTGTAATATGGAACGCCATTAGGCAGTTTTGTCTATTCATTATTATTATCATTCTTATCATCTGTAATTGTTCTTTAGGCTTAGGTCCATACCATGGTCCTCAGGCACTGAAGGGCAGATGCTACTTTGTAATTTAGTATTAATATATTGATTATTGAAATATTATTATTTATATTTTTTCTTAACAGGACTTAATTGTTGAGTACATACAACTATACTTCCACAAATTACCTCCTCCTTGTACTAAGTATTGACATACTAGGATATACTCAATTAGACCATAGTGAACGACTAGTTAAACAGCAGTGATTTAGCTGTGTGTATTGGAGGGAGCCTACAGCCACCAGCCCCACCCATCCTCTATACTCCACCTATATCCCTCACTCTACTGCCACCAGCCCCACCCATCCTCTACACTCCACCTATATCCCTTACTCTACTGCCACCAGCCCCACCCATCCTCTATACTCCACCTATATCCCTTACTCTACAGCCACCAGCCCCACCCATCCTCTATACTCCACCTATATCCCTCACTCTACTGCCACCAGCCCCACCCATCCTCTACACTCCACCTATATCCCTCACTCTACTGCCACCAGTCCCACCCATCCTCTATACTCCACCTATATCCCTCACTCTACTGCCACCAGTCCCACCCATCCTCTATACTCCACCTATATCCCTCACTCTACTGCCACCAGTCCCACCCATCCTCTATACTCCACCTATATCCCTCACTCTACTGCCACCAGTCCCACCCATCCTCTATACTCCACCTATATCCCTCACTCTACTGCCACCAGTCCCACCCATCCTCTATACTCCACCTATATCCCTTACTCTACAGCCACCAGCCCCACCCATCCTCTACACTCCACCTATATCCCTTACTCTACTGCCACCAGCCCCACCCATCCTCTACACTCCACCTATATCCCTTACTCTACAGCCACCAGCCCCACCCATCCTCTACACTCCACCTATATCCCTCACTCTACAGCCACCAGCCCCACCCATCCTCTATACTCCACCTATATCCCTTACTCTACAGCCACCAGCCCCACCCATCCTCTACACTCCACCTATATCCCTCACTCTACTGCCACCAGTCCCACCCATCCTCTATACTCCACCTATATCCCTCACTCTACTGCCACCAGTCCCACCCATCCTCTACACTCCACCTATATCCCTTACTCTACAGCCACCAGCCCCACCCATCCTCTACACTCCACCTATATCCCTCACTCTACTGCCACCAGCCCCACCCATCCTCTATACTCCACCTATATCCCTTACTCTACTGCCACCAGTCCCACCCATCCTCTATACTCCACCTATATCCCTCACTCTACTGCCACCAGTCCCACCCATCCTCTATACTCCACCTATATCCCTCACTCTACTGCCACCAGTCCCACCCATCCTCTATACTCCACCTATATCCCTCATTCTACAGCCACCAGCCCCACCCATCCTCTACACTCCACCTATATCCCTTACTCTACTGCCACCAGTCCCACCCATCCTCTATACTCCACCTATATCCCTCACTCTACTGCCACCAGTCCCACCCATCCTCTATACTCCACCTATATCCCTCACTCTACTGCCACCAGTCCCACCCATCCTCTATACTCCACCTATATCCCTCATTCTACAGCCACCAGTCCCACCCATCCTCTACACTCCACCTATATCCCTTACTCTACTGCCACCAGTCCCACCCATCCTCTATACTCCACCTATATCCCTCACTCTACAGCCACCAGTCCCACCCATCCTCTACACTCCACCTATATCCCTTACTCTACTGCCACCAGTCCCACCCATCCTCTATACTCCACCTATATCCCTCACTCTACTGCCACCAGTCCCACCCATCCTCTATACTCCACCTATATCCCTCACTCTACTGCCACCAGTCCCACCCATCCTCTATACTCCACCTATATCCCTCATTCTACTGCCAGACTCCATCCAGCCTCATTGCTCCAAGTGCTACACAGTGCCATTCACTCCTACATGGACTATTGCAGTACTTCCACATGCTGCCTATGGGTCAGATTTTAAGAAAATGTACAATTCGCCATCACCAATCCTCTCAAATAACCCCCATTTAAGACAAGAATGAGCTTCAAAATGTTGTTTATAGTCAGGGAATTTTAGGAGAAAAAAGGCCAATCTGTGAACAAATTCCTTACCAAGAAATTTCTTCACCAATGTATTGGTAAAGGTCTCTACTAACATATTTCAAAACATTTAAACTCAACTCCCATAGGAAAACCCGTGAGAGCTGAAAACAAAAATGGACGCCACTAAAACTCTGAAACACTATAACTTGGGGTAGAATCAACATGTAATCAAGTGTGAATACACTTTTTCTAGGTTTTAAGGCATGGGGAGTTCATTGGAACATGACAAAGGTTGATACAGACAATATTTAGCAAGTTAATCTACTGATACTAGGAAAAAATGAGCAAAAGATGCTAAAAAAATCCTTCCGAATGTACCCTCTGAAGTAAAAAATCTATACTTCATAACTTGGGCTAGAATAAACATGTAATCAAGTGTGAATGCACTTTTTCTATGTTTTAAGGCATGGGGAATCCATTGGAATATGAATAAATTCAATATGAACAATATTTAGCAAGTTATTCTACTAATACTAGGAAGAAGAAAACAACAAAAAACTGTCAAATAAAGGGAAAAATCTAAATTGGATTTATGAAGGCATTCATGATGAATGACATTAGGAAAGATATTTCTGCAGGTATTGTGATGCCTGAAATAAAGAAAAAAGGCAAGTTGTCTTTCTATCTGAACTTCTGAACAATATTTAGCAAGTTAATCTACTGATAATAAGAACAAATTAATAAAAGACCCTAAAGAAATCCTCCCAAATATACCCTATTTAAAAAATAGGATAAGGACCAAAATAAAACCAAATGAGGACCAAAAAGAGTCAATTTGTTTATAGTGTAAGACAGCTGTCATGCCTTTCTTACTTTCATCATTAGCAAGTGAGCTGTTTGCATCATCAGCATTGCAATAGCCAGAAGCTGGAGGACTTCCAGGTTAATTTTAACTTTCTGGAAGAAGAGATGAAACTTCTGCATTTGGAGTGAATAATTTTGTACTAGGTGTTCAGGGCCAGGAGGAGATATAGTTCGGAATTGTTGCCTTTGAATGTATTGGAGAATTTTATCCAGCTCTCTCTATATACTTTTGGGAAGCTCTGCCATTGGTAAACATATAAACTTACTTTTGCTATACAAACATTCAAGGAAAATTGAAGATAAACAATGCCTTTTCTCCTGCCCCAAAATACCTGATTTTATATCATAGTCTACTACCACATGGATAAAAATGGTCTTAAGTTCTGCTATTCTAGATTCTTTCTTCCAATGTTTTTCCAATCCCTTCACACTTTGGTTCTCAGAGTTCAGTTGCTGTGCATTTTTTAATCAGTGGCTAAGGACAGGTAATTGTGAACTATTTTGTACCTTGATTGTTTCTGCACACATATGGACTTCTTCCACTTGAGGTCATGGGATGGCAGCCATCATTTAGAGGGTGGCTCAGAAAGATATATATGCATCACTTAATGCTGTGGTGTGCATGATTGAAGGATATGCCAATTCAAGAGAATGTAGCTCCTAACTTACTGAGACAACCAGCAAGATGATGAAGAGCCCTCCTATACCCAGCTGATGAAATTGCCTCTGAATGTCGCTCACAGTAATGTGAAAGCTATGATATTAATTTAATTCCATACATAAATCCTACAGAAATATGGATTGAAGGGGTCAATCACAGCAGGAGAAACTATGTATTCTGATGTTTTATATATATATATATTCTGAGGTTCTGAGGCACTGCTCTTGGCCAAGAAAAAAGAATCTTTGTTCTCAAACTACGAAGATATTGTTAAAATCTGAAGAAATCTTTAGTATGCTTAGCATATTTGGCAAAAAGAAATAGACTTGTATTCCATATCAGAGATGCTTCCATCCCTTACTGCATCAGCTATGTGAAACAAATTCCAGTTGCCTCTCCAGAATATTAGTGTTGTTGTTGAGCTGGTTGTGTAGGTCGAGAGGAGCGGTGAGCTCCTTCCTACACGGTTCACAGGCCTATCAATTTGATAAGTGTCACATGAGTAAATTAGAACAAAGAAATGAATATACTTCTGTATGGCCAGTGTGGATGATGAATTCTAAAAGTTTTTTTCACATTGTTTGATGGAGTAATCAGTCATGGGCTGCATCAACTGCCCTTCTAATTGAGCATGTACTATTATGTACTTATATCTTATATCTGTTCATTGAAATCAAATGGAGGCATGGCAAGAGGGAAACCTGAGCTGTTTAGCCAATAACTTTTGCCTGTATATGGTAAGATCAACATTCTTCTGTTCATTATACAGGTGACCATCATTAGAATATATCAGACCAATAAAGTGAGAAGATAGAGAATAGCACTTCTTCATATCTTCATGGACAGAAACCCCTTCAGCTAATACCAGACCTTGATAACTATTGCTACTGGTGTAACATCCCACAAATGTTGCTCCCCAATGTTGATGAGGCACAAAGAGTAGAGAAGCATATTCTGGAGTCAAGGAATGGGTAAACTGTCCCAGACATTACATGAAAAAGGATGTGATAAAAACCCTCAGAGGGTAATTTGAAATTAGAATTATAGGTCATTCAATGTCAATGGATCCCCAACTTGTTTCAATGCATCAGGATCACTGGTAAACTCCACTTTTGGTGGCAACATTGGGTTTTGAGCCATGTTACTACCTTCATGCACTGTGTAAAACCATTTTACCATTTTAAGAAACTAAGGAGTCTACCTTGGCAGGTACTGTTTAGACATAGGTCTACAGGAAATGTTCATGGGCTCATAGATAGATGTACTTTGATCTAGATATCACCATAGCCAATAGGACAAAAAACAGGTCATTTTAAAAATTTGTTTGTGTGATGAATATGACAATCCTAGCACTAAGGATATGACCCACCTAAGTTGAAACAAGTATCCTGCATGACTGCTTCTTTTACATTGACAAAGTATTTTGGGCATGAAAAAGGGATTTTTCTTAGACATTTCCACCATGCCTGAATTACAAAAGAAAGCTTAGATGTTTTCCAATAATAGAAGCAATATAATTACTGTGAATTCACAGATCACAAATACTACCACCTACTTCTGCTGTTAATAAGAACTTGGAAAGGTGTTCACCTTCCTCCAGGGAACCTGGGATGGAAGTTCAGATAGACAACAAGATTTTTCACTTTATTTCACAGTATTTTGTTGTTTCCCATACGGAAAAGATGGCCCAGTGACCAGGTCTAAGGGGACCCCCAATGAACAGTTAATGCACATGCGATGACTAGTGGGAAAATTTCACATGTAAATGAGGCTAATCCACAGGTCCTTTTATGGGCACATGGGCCAGGTTCTCCAGTGCACACACATGGGACAGGTTCCTTAATGCACACACATGGGACAGGTTCTTTAATGGACACACATGGGACAGGTCCTTTAATGCACACACATGGGACAGGTTCTTTAATGCACACACATGGGCCAGGTCCTTAATGCACACACATGGGCCAGGTCACATGACCTTCAATGTTCCACATGTGTTTAGAGAAGCTTTCCTTTGTCTAACCTTATTTTACTTGCATGCTTAATAAGGTACCTCTTACCTTCTTCCACAGTCTTAGTATTTACTGATGATATTTGTAAGCCATAAACATACTCCAAGCCTTAATCCAATCCTTGAGAATGTTCTGTCTGCTATGATATATTGTGCAATTTACTGAGTGAGAACACCAGTCCATCTGAAAGCACTAAGGTAGCAACACTCTCAACCTGAGCCATTTCCTACTTCAATATCACTTCTGTAACTGTCACTTGTGCCTTGTTATCCTCTGCCTTAATTGTCACTCAGGCTTGACCTTTAAATGCCATCCAAATAGAGTGAGCAGCAGAAAACTGTAATAATCCAAACTGAGTCAGTTCATAGTCTCTAAGTCTTATGATATTATTCATTCAACTGCCAACTGCCAACTGTTTGAAATGGTAGTCTGACCTATATGTATAACCAACTTCCCCTTCCTGTTTGACCCACTGGCACTGGTAAATCCACATCTAATGAGCATGTTATAGAATTTTATTTATAGAAGTTCAATCCACACATAATGCCCAGCTTTGGAATTAGTTTATGTTAAATGAACACATAATGAACATGAAGTCCTACCAATGCACATACACTGGACAGGTTATGAAATTTGCATATGTTGATGCTGTTGAAGGGTTTTCAATGAGCACTTAATGCACACATGGAATGGGCAGGGAAAACCTGGGCATTATGTCTGCATTATATCTGCATTACATGTGGATTAACTTTTCATTTCTGTATGGGTTTTTCTTCTCAGTATTAATAGAATAACTTGCTAAATATTGTCTATATTGAATTTATTATTATTTCAATGGATTTCCCATGCCTTAAAACATAGAAAAAGTGCATTCACACTTGATTACATATTTATTCTACCCCAAGTTATGAAGTATAGATTTTTTACTTCAGAGGGTACATTCGGGGGGATATTTTTAGCATCTTTTGTTCATTTTTTCCCAGTATCAGTAGATTAACTTGCTAAATATTGTCTGTATCAACATTGTTCATGTTCCAATGGATTCCCCATGCCTTAAAACCTAGAAAAAGTGTATTCACACTTGATTATATGTTGATTCTACCCCAAGTTATGGAGTTTCAGAGTTTTAGTGGCGGCCATTTTTATTTTCAGTTGTCACGGGTTCTCCTACGGGAGTTGAGTTTAAATGTTTTGATATATGTTAGTAGACACCTTTACCAACACATTGGTGAAAAAATTGTTTGGTAAGGAATTTGTTCCCAGATTTTTTTAATATTCCCTGACTATTAAAATAACAGAACTGATAATTTAAATCAATGCTATACCAAATATACTCAGATAAACTCCAAATCAATCATTTTTTAGCAGAAATTACTAAATATGTAGAGCTGCCAATTGTACATTTTCTGAAAATCTGGCCCATATATAATGTGATGTGTTTCAGGAAAAAGTCGCAAAATTGATATTTTTTAACGTGTTTAATTCACAAGATGTCTTTGTGGGAATGTTTTCATTCTTGGGTTGTTCACCCTTTGTAGCATGAATACATGTACCAAACGTTTAGTTAGTGTATTAAATATATCCATGCATTTCTAAGCTCATCCTATACAGTAAATCTTTAACTACTTTACCAGCAAATGTCCACCCAGGAATATTGCAAACTTATTTTTCAAAAATAAAAATATCAAACTTATAATAGAATATAATAGAAATATGTATTAAATGTTATACTGTTTACTATCATTGGAATCAGCTTGATCTCATCTTTTCAAATATGATGATATCTCAAAATCCATTTTTTGCGATTAAGATTCAGATTAAGATTAAGATACATTTATTTTCGACTTGTCGCTTTCAGGAAACATAGCTCCAGCTTAGGGAGGTTTACAAGCTTCCTGTTCCTTTACATATTAACAGTGTATAATTCCTCAGTCGTCATTGACAAAAGCGGTCCACTGTTATTTTCATTAACAAATATCTGTTACAATGTTTTCAATTTTACTAAAACACATCAAACATATGGTGAGTCCGTCAGCTTAGGGCCGAAAGATGAATGTGGATTTTTATCCTGCAGAAAAAACAAGTTAACATTTTGGTGAAATAACTTTCAGATTTTCAGACTTTCAGCAAAAGTAGGAAAGAACAAGTAGTTTTGATGGACGTTAGCTGAGACTTGAGCTTTAGGAATCAACAGATGGAGAGGCAATTGATCAAATCACACCATTCAATTCAACCGTACAATTCAATTTCGCCAATTTTCTCAATTAACCCATATTTGAGACGAAAATTAAGTTCAAAATACAGTTCAACCTAACCAAACAGATTGCTGGAATCAATGCAATGCTGAATACTCGAATTTACCTAGTATTGACCAAATTGCACCCTAATTTAGCAGAATTTACTAAATGTGTACAGCTGCCAATTGTACATTTTCCGAAAATCTGACCGATTTAAGGCGTCTGAATGTCGTTCACTCCGGAGCTGTAATAGGCAGACTCTTGTGATACTTCAGTTTAATTTTAACTTAGTGAAACTATTTCACACAATCACGCGGCAATGTAGCGTTTTATATTCATGTTACCAGATTCAGCTAAACTGATTCAAGCGTCTCATAGCAAACACTCAATAGATCGGACTGTGTGTCGCTTCAGACTAATGTAAATGTATCTAAACCATTTTCTAATGACAACATTAACAACTCTAACACCCCATCGTCTCCCCCTCTTTTTTACACTGTCTCCCTCTCGGTTGCTTTCCTCTATCTATGTCTTTCTCGTTCTCCCTCTTCCTCTCTGCTCTCTCTCCCTCTCAGTCTCTCTCTGTGTCCCTCTCCTTCTCCCCTCTCCTTTTCTCTCTCCTCCCTCTCTCTCTCTTCCTCTCTCCCTGCCTTTCCCTCTCTCTCTTGGGGTCCTCTTCTCTCTCTCCCCTCTCTCTCTTCCCACTCCCACTCCTCCCTCCCTCTCCCACTCCTCCCTCTCTCTCCTCTCTCTCTCTCTCCCCACTCCCAATCCTCCCCTCCTCCCTCCCTCTTCCACTCCTCCCTCTCTCCCTCCTGTCTCTCTCCCTGTCTCTCTCCTCGCTCTCCCTCTCTCTCTTTTTTCTCTCTCCTCCCTACCTCTCTCCCTCACTCTTCCTCCCTCTCTCCTCCGTCTCCCTCCCTCTCCCTTTTTCCCCCCTCTCTCTCCCTCTCCTCCCTAGCTCTCTCTCCTCTCTCTCCCCCTCTCTCTCTTTCTCCTTCTCTTCCTTCCTCTCTCCCTCTCTCTCCTCCCTACCTCTCTCCCTCTCTCTCTCTCTCCTCCCTACCTCTCTCCCTCTCTCTCTCTCTCCTCGCTCTTCCTTCCTCTCTCCTGTCCTCTCTCCTCTCCTTCTCCCTCTCCCTCACCTACACAACAAACTAAACTCTTCCCGCAGTAAATCAGCGTCAGTAGCACCAGAATGGGAGCAGGACAATCCGATGCGCCGCCACATCAAGCCGCTTAATATCTGTCGCTATAGCGCTCTAATCAATTCCTACCCCCTCCTCCAGGGTTTCTATGTCCCCATGGTAACATAAACTCCATGTTTTATATGGTTTTGGTGAGGTTTGGTGCTATCTGCGTCTGGTGGGGTGTAAGAGGGCCGGGCCACATGGGAGGCTTTATGTGCCCGGGGCACTGGCGGCCACATCCCACTTAAAGTGGTAGTCACTGATAAATAATAAAAAAATAAAAAAAAGTCTTCCACTATTTCTAGAACTTGTTCTGTACATTCGATATAAAACAGTGGTGACTTTAAGATTTGAATCAATATATTCTTTTTCTTAGCTTTTTCTTAGCTTTTTCTACTTGTGTATGTGTGTTTATGTATCTGTGAAATAGCAGTGATGTTGTGTGTGAGTGTCGTGGGGCAGGACCATGTGGCAGGACCATGTGGGAGGCCTGGAGTCTCTCTAAGTGTCACCATATACTAATAACTGAAAAAGGGAGCACAAACTTTAGTCCCATGTTCGCTTCCTTATTTTCTTTATTTAAATAATTATTTTCGCGGAAAAAAGACTTGTAATACATGGTATGTAATGATATAATAATAATTATAATGATGACAACTGTAAAATTCCGAATTTATTGCGTATTTAAATAGAAAAATAGTCCCGAAAATGAGTGAGGTGGACCGGAAGTGAAGCTAAGTGAGAGGGTAAACAAAACAAGTGGCGAGGAGAGCTTGTTGTCTGACACTTATTTCCATCGAATTTTCACTATTTTTTTACACAAAAACATCGAGGGAGGTATAATAAATACAAAATAAGACTTCTGGCAGTGTGGGAGCTGGTTATCTCCCTTGGGCTACCCAATTTTGTCGGGTGCTACGCACCCTTACGAAATTAGTACGCCCGCGGGAGATAACCACCTCTCACACAGCCAGGAGTCAATTTTGTCTATTTATTTTAATATTATATCATATACTTAATGTAGTTAGCTCCTCTAATAGCCTGTGGTCCTGAGTAAGACCATTAAGTGTCTTTCTGTCTCTTTTTCTCTGTCTCTCTCTCCCTTCTTCTCTTTCTCTATTTCCTGGGTAAGATCATAAAGTGCCTCCCTCTCAGCTCTCCCGCCCTTGATATAACCATATTAAATGTGTTGATAAGGGCGTAAAGCATCTCACTCACTCACTCACTCTTAGCTCTCCCGCCCTTGATATAACCATATTAAATGTGTTGATAAGGGCGTAAAGCAACCACTCACTCACTCACTCCCTCTCAGCTCTCCCGCCCTTGATATAACCATATTAAATGTGTTGATAAGGGCGTAAAGCAACCACTCACTCACTCACTCCCTCTCAGCTCTCCCGCCCTTGATATAACCATATTAAATGTGTTGATAAGGGCGTAAAGCAACCAATCTTACTCACTCCTCTTATAGCCTTGCAGACTATCCTATTAAGGTAATGGCTGGAAGAGCTGGATCTTGTCCAGAATCCTGTCCTCCTCTTACCTGTTAGACTTGGCAAATAAAGTATATACCAACCCAGTGGAGTGTATATACAAAGCAGTGTATATTTATCGTATATAAGGAGCTGTGACAGAGTGACAAGGCAGGCCCAGGTTGGGCGAGTATCACAGCTTTAATAGAATCTACAATCTGTACAATACAATAATAATATATTTATTGCACTCCTCATACAGCATGGGCACATATTACAACAAACAAGGTTAGATAATTACACTACTCTCATCCAACATTTAAGACAAAAATGAGCTTCAAAATGCCGTTTAACATAACAGAACTGATATTTTAAATCAATGCGATACCAACTATACTCAGATATATACCAGGTATTGTTCATTTTTCAGCCTTATTTAGCAGAATTTCCTAAATGTATAGAGCTGCCAATTGTACATTTTCAGAAAATCTGACCCTAAAGTCATACATGTACATGAAGCGTTTACTCAGTCTCCCACCAGCTAGAAGCTTGGCCAGCATATGTACATTGCGTCAGCCCATGAGTACGTGAGTAAGTGCGTATGTAAGCCCCTCTACTGGAGGCTAGCGGAGTAGCGCAGGGGAAGCGTGCTGGGGCAACTCAGAGGTCCATGGATCGAAACCATGCTCTGCTAGCTTTTCCACACATCCAACTTACAGTGCTATATCTTGTACAACTTAACTTAATTGACTGAATTTAGTAATTAAAACTTCAAATCCTTTCGTTCAAGTAATTGTACTGTAGAAATCTATACATGTAAATATGAATATAGAAAATGTTTCCAAGTCTAAAGATAAATTGTGAGATAAAACGTTTTGCTTCATATGACATGTTATCTTTGTTCCGCATGTTTTGCTGGACTTCTTTCTTCCTTTTTACGTATGTTTGTACATCAGAGATAGGGATACGGATACGTTTACGTATAGGTAAGACTTGCTGAACCTCCCTAATATGGCTGCTGTTCTCTGTGATGCATTGGGGCAAGCTTCAGTAATTCCCTCCGCTTCAATCCTCCACATAGAGAATATAAAAGTTGATATTTGGAGAAAGGCCAAGCAACTTCAGCTGACCTTTGATAAAACAATATAGATACAGACAGTGTGCGTCTGAGCCTAATAGAACAACTCTTTATAAGGGGGAGGGGGCAGTGGGGGGGGGGGGGGTGTGAAGGGGTCTGAGCCTAATAGAACAACTGCATAGAGTGCGGCTTCTTTATACGGGGGAGGGGGCAGTGGGGGGGGGGGCAGGGGTTGTTTTTATGATTCTATTTATCCAGGAAGGTGAAACACTATAATAGTGTTGGCCCTTGCTCCACACATTACAGTGATCACGTATAAGACATTCCACCCTGTCCCTAGCTATTGTACACCAGTATAGGCTAAAGTATTATGTATTACAATATAATGTTGCCTACAGATTAAAATATCAGTCTCCAGGTATGTTTTTGTAAACAATTGTTGAAACCAGCTTTGATAACCACATACCCACCACACACCCACACCCACACACAAATAATCCGTTTTCCCTCTTTTGGGAGAGACCCCACTCCCCTCCTCCCCCGCCCCACCCACACAAGTAGTCAATTTCTCCTCTCTCTTTTTTTTAAAATAAATTTATTTCTAAAACTTTCCAACAGTGTGGTATTTCTCATTTCAAGAAAGGAAAACAAAAGACAATACATCAAGGATAAATCATATCGCAGACAAAGAACAAGAGAAAAGGTCACTCATTATCGCTAACTTCTGAACTCCCAATTATAGTTATTTGATTAATTTTTAATTCTCTTTCGGGAGATAACGCCTTCCATCCCCCCACACCCCCACTTGCCTACTCAATAGTGCAGTAGAAGTAAGTTACAAGTACATAGTTGTGTGAAACTTATAAAACACTTTACACATGTAGTAGACTGCAGTCTGCGACACAAAGTAATGTCTCATATTTTAGTTTAAAATCTTTTGTATATATGTAACGAATTGCTGGATGTAGGTAAAATGACTCTTTGAAATAGTAATAATTGTATGGTAGAAGAAGACTGCAGTCTGCCGTACCTAGCCGCCTGTAGGCCGTCAGTTGCACTAACAACTACTGCGCATGTCTGGTACAGTGCATGCTGGGATGCATTCATCGTAAAGATGACATAGAATTTCCCTCAAATAAAGATTAAATATATTTATCAATATTTTGACTTATATTAAGGATATCTAGATTCAATTCAACTTGAAACGTACCACCTGTGTGGAATTGTTTGTCGAAATAAAATAAATTTAAAAAAAAATGCATTATGCGAAAAAAATGAAGACTATCACTGTCCCTTCTGTACCGTGTGTTTGATGGGGTAATATGTGTGTAACTGTGTATGGTGTTCCACAAGGGAAAATAAAGAGAAAAGAAAATAAGGTAGGCATGGTGTGGTAGACCGCTATTTGAGGAGGCTACGAGACTTGTGGTTGGTATACGATGTGTTTGATTATGTTGAACTGTATTTGGAACCTAGTTACTTACTTCAATTTGGGTTATTTGGGAGGATTGGTGAAGGCGAAGTGTACATTTTCTGGCGCCCTGAATCATCCATATTTTCTTTATAGAACCAATGATGAATATTGTATGTTAAATTATGAAGTGTTTACCATAGCATGAATGATACACAACTCCTATCTATGGTCCTGGGTAAGACCTTAAACTGCCTGGTCCTGGGTAAGACCTTAAACTGCCTTTCTGTCTCTTTGCTCTGTCTCTCTCTACCTTCTTCTCTATCTCTATTTCCTGGGTAAGACCATAAACTGCCTTTCTGTCCCTTTTCTCTGTCTCTCTCTCCCTTCTTCTCTATCTCTATTTCCTGGGTATGACCATAAAGTGCCTTTCTGTCCCTTTTCTCTGTCTCTCTCTCCCTTCTTCTCTATCTCTTTTTCCTGGGTATGATCATAAACTGCCTCCCTCTCAGCTCTCCCGCCCTTGATATAACACTTAAAAGTGTTGATAAGGGAGTAAAGCAACCAATCTCACTCACTCCTATCTACTACTGCATGAAAACGTGTCTGTCCAGGAAGGGTATTGTCCTATTGCCTTGTCAGAGATAGATGAGTCAGGTTTTCAGAAAATGTACAATTGGCAGCTGTACACATTTAGTAAAATCTGCTAAATTAGGCTGCAATTTGGTCAATACTAGGTAAATTCGAGTATATTCGGCATTGCATTGATGCTAGCAATCTGTTTGGTTAGGTTGAACTGTATTTTGAACTTGATTTTCGTCTGAAATTTGGGTTATTTGATAAGATTGGTGAAGACGAATTGTACATTTTCTGAAAATCGTACATTTTATGGCGATTTCACCCAGATATTGTTCAGTACTTTACTTTACTTTATGTTATAGGTGATACTTAACACTATGGGGACAAGTTACACTATAAGAAACGTAATTACATTTCTATATCGCAGTAACAAATGTAGATGATTTGGTCTTTTTACTAAGAGTTTTGGATTTCATAGAAGAAAGGCAGCCTTTCCAGTGTAAAATAACTCAGACTGTATTAGTATGTATATATACGCATATATACACATTATACATACATACCTCACTACGACTGTATATAAAGTTACCCGTCCCTGAGTGTCTCATATGACTTGAGGGGAAGCTCAGGTTCCGTCAGTCTAAATAGGATATGAAAGAGCACTTACGTCTTGCACATTTTAGTCTTTGTAAAGATATAGACTTGGGTGATGTCACTTATGGTTATTATGCGAGGAATCTTTCATGGCTTTTAGCTGTAGTTGTGCGAGGTACGAGACAATGTGACAATTATTTATTATTTTCTTTAAATATTTTATTTTATTTCAAATATTGTATTGCCTGTTGTTCACCTCATTCCTGCGATCATGTATTGACTACAAGGATGTTGTTTAAGCTGTACTCTCAGTTAACGTCGGTAAAAAAGATATTTTCTCCTTTTTGATCTATTCTTTTCCAACCCATCTTAAATTCATTTGAGCACAATTTTGAAGGTTTTTGTCAGGTTGTTTTTGCTAAAGGGCTCATAACGTCATCATGACGTCTGTATTAAGAGGACCTGCCCGAATGTTTTCTTATGATTTTTTTTATAAACTTTTATTGACAGATTTCACATTCGTGATACGTTTCATGATGACTTCACTTATTATCGCCCACTGGCGGCTGTTGTCTCGCGGCCTATTCCACTACAAAGTCCGTGTAAAACATATAACAGCGGCAAAATAATGATAATAAGCCTATAAGAGCGTCATAATATGAGTAAATTCGGTTAGATTTTACTTGTCGTAATAGTTGAGAATGCAGCTTTAATTCAGCGAGATATGATTTCTCTCACAACTGTGAACTGAATCCACAAAGAGATCAGTCGCACCTTTATAGAGACGCTCGCTGCGTCCCCTAGCGAGCAGCACATGAGCTGCTCTCCTCCCCAGTGTGTGAATGGTAGGATTAACACATTTATAATTTACTGTGTGAACACCTCACCAGTACCACTATAACTGCCACCCAACCACTCAGGGGAACCCAGCATAGACTTCTCAATGAACAACTCACAAATTAGAAGCTGTGATATTGTTGGGAATTATGAACTGTGGACGTGATTGGGGACATTGGGGAATAGAAGAGAAGGAGAGATGTGTAGGTCTAGGGGCATGGAGAGAGAGTGAAAGTGAGAGAACGAAATATATATATAGAGAGAGAAACAGGGTGAGAGAGGCGTTGGGGAGGGGCAGAGGGAGTGAGAAATAGGGATAGAGACAGGGAGAGGGAGAGAGAAACAGATGGGGGAGGGGCAGAGAGAGTCAGAGGGAGCGAAAGACAGGCAGGGAGAGAGACAGACTGACAGAGAGGAAGAGAGAGAAAAGAGAGGGGGCGTACAGGGAGAGACAGGAGAAAGAGAGAGGAGAGAGAGAGAGGGAGAGCAGAGAGAGAGAGAAGAGAGAGAGAGAGGGAGGAGAGAGGGAGAGCAGCGAGAGAGAGAGGAGAGAGGGAGAGGGAGGAGAGAGGGAGAGAAGAGAGAGAGAGAGGGAGGAGAGAGAGAGGAGAGAGAGAGGAGAGAGAGAGAGGGAGGAGAGAGGGAGAGGAGAAGAGAGAGAGGAGAGAGAGAGGAGAGAGAGAGGAGAGAGAGAGAGGGAGGAGAGAGGGAGGGCAGAGAGAGAGGGAGAGAGAGAAAAGAGAGGGGGCGTACAGGGAGAGACAGGAGAAAGAGAGAGGAGAGAGAGAGAAGAGAGAGAGAGAGGGAGGAGAGAGGGAGAGCAGCGAGAGAGAGAGGAGAGAGAGAGAGGGAGGAGAGAGGGAGAGGGAGGAGAGAGGGAGAGAAGAGAGAAAGAGAGAGCAGAGAGAGAGGGAGAGCAGAGAGAGAGAGAGAGAGAGAAGAGAGGATCAGAGAGCGGGAGCGGAAGGCGAGAGAGGAGGTAAATGAGAGAGAAGAAAGAGAGAGAGTATGCGGATATTGTATGTACGTAATAAGGTTCATCATAATCCCCCTGAAGTCTGCTCACATGTGGAGCCCGGTACTGAGTATGTCTCCCTCAGATACTATATTCACATACATTAAGAAGACAAATACTTATATTTCATAACATCTGCAAAGTTCCTAAATTATGTAGAAACTTTGACATCAGAGTAAATATGAAATAACTAAGGCTTTGATGTTAGATTAATAGTTTGAGAGCTAATGGTGGGCTTTTAAGTGGTAATGAACTGAATATTAAATAATACTTTTAAGATTGACTATTTGTTATATGCCAGTCTACCTCCATCTAATGATACTTTAATGGATTTCTCTGTGATGTGCAGAGACATATTTTCCACAAATGTTTTTTTAAATCAGGTATATTCTCTCCAATTTACATATTGTAGTATCTTTGATGCTAGTGAGTTACATATACAGAGAAATATCACTTTGTTCCCGTAACTCCTGGAGTATGAATGGACATATGGGTCAGATTTTCAGAAAATGTACAATTGGCAGCTGTACACATTTAGGAAATTCTCCTAAATTAGGCTGAAAAATGACGAATACTGAGTATATCTGAGTATATTTGGTATCGCATTGATTTAAAGTAACAGTTCTGTTATGTTAAACTGCATTTTGAAGCTCATTTCTGTCTTAAATGTGGGTTATTTGATAGGATTTGTGAAGGCGAATTGTACATTTTCTGAAAATCTGACCCATATACAACTCTTTTGTACTCGACATCAATCTCAATCTAAGGTCATATCTATCAGCACATGTTGCAAGTGAGAAGAACTAGTATTTAAGGTTTACACAATGTGGTTTGTTGTATTTCATATGGCATGCGATGATGCGATAATGCCCCACATGAAAGCGTGTATGAAGTCAAAGAGAAAGAAAATAAGAAAATCCAAAAGGTTCAAAGGGAGACGGTTGAAAACCTTAGTAGTTTAAGAGCTCAGATGGCAGGACATAAAATAAAACCTGTAACATTTTTTTAAAAAAACTATGAAAGCTTTCCCAACTATGAAAGGGTTCAAAGCTTTTCCAAATAGGAAACCATTCAATGCTGTTCTAACTAGGAAAGCGTTGCATTATTTGTGGCATTGGGACATGTTGTCACCCATCCAGTAGCACCGGAGGGAGCATATGGGTCAGATTTTCAGAAAATGTACAATTCACCTTCACCAATCCTCTCAAATAACCCACATTTAAGACAAAATTGAGCTTCAAAATGCAGTTTAACATAACAGAACTGATACTTTAAATCAATGCGATACCAAATATACTCAAATGTACCCTGTATTCAGCATTCTTCAGATTATTTCTGGAGTATTTCCTAAATGTGTAGAGCGGCCAATTGTACATTTTCTGAAAATCTGACCCATATATATGTCCATATAACATAAACCCTCGTACAGAACAAGGGGTCGGGCAAACCAATGGTTCTATAGAATTGCTAGGCTTTCACTGCACCCCCCACCACATAACCACATGAATATGGGATGTGTTACAGGGAAATAAGTCACAAGTCGCAAAAAATGGATTTTGAGACATCATCATATTTGAAAAATTGAGATCGTGCTGATTCTAATGATAGTAAACATTAACGACATTTAAGAAGCGTTTCAATATTTTATGTTTGATATATTCATGTTAGTTTGTAAGATTTCTGGGTAGACAGTTACTAGTAACGCAGCTAAATCCACTCCATAGGATGACCTTTGAAACGCACAGATATATTTCATGCACTTAAAATTTGGTACATGGATTAGTATGACTTAAAGTCCTAAGCCCCTACAACATGAGAACATTCCTACAAAGAGATCTTATGAATAAATCACTTTAGAGAATATTATTTTTGCGATTTGTGACTCATTTTCCTGAAACACATCACTTTGTCTGCATCCAGCAGGTACAAGTGCAGTACTGCAGTACACTGGGTAAACTATATACGAGTCAGATCTTCAGAAAATGTACAATTCGCTTTCACCAATCCTCTCAAATAACCCCCATTTAAGACAAAAATGAGCTTCAAAATGCAGTTTAATATGTATACAACAACAGATACTTTGAATCAATGCGATGCCAAATATACTCAAATATACCTAGTATTCATCATTTTGCAGCCGAATTTAGCCGGATTTACTAAATGTGTAGATCTGCCAATTGTACATTTTCTGAAAATCTGACCAATACAACTGTGGAGGCCTAGTCAGCAGGGCTGCAGTAATATAACAATATCATCCAGCATTGAGCCATTGTGGCCACCCTGCCTGCAATATACGTGGGACAGATACTACCATGATTTACCCTCCTACTCAACCCCCTCCACCATACCCCCCTCTACACTCCACCCCCACCCCCGTGATGTATACAGGGGCTGATACAGGGTGACTAGAGGCTGGAGGGGTGACTAGTTCTACCCCTGTATGTCTACCAGGGGACGAAGATCAGGGGGAAGGGGGTGAGGGTGGGGTGTATCCCATTTGGATCAACAACATAGAGATATACAATAGGATAATATATGTGGCAGTATACTGCCCCAGGAGATAGTGGACCAGCTATAGGAGCAATAGATGGTAGTATACTGCCCCAGAAGTGGAAGGACAGCTGCACTAAACAACCTCGTAAAACATCATACAACAATAGATGGTAGTGTACTACCCTAGGAGTTAGTGGAAGACCAACTCTAGAAGCTGAACTAAACAGCCTGGTAAAACATCATACAACAATAGATGGTAGTATACTACCCCATGAGGTAGTGGTAGACCAGCTATAGGAGCTGAACTACACAGCCTCGTAAACCATCATACAACAATAGATGGTAGTATACTACCCTAGGAGTTAGTGCAAGACCAGCTATAGAAGCTGAACTAAACAGCCTGGTAAAACATCATACAACAATAGATGGTAGTATACTACCCCATGAGTTAGTGGAGGACCAGCTATAGGAGCTGAATTTAACAGCCTGGTAAACATCATACAGCAATATATGATAGTATACTACCCTAGTGGTTAGTGGGAGACCAGTTATAGGAGCGGAATTTAACAGCCTGGTTAACATCATACAACAATAGATGGCAGTATACTACCCCAGGAGTTATTGGAAGACCAGCTATAGGAGCTGAACTATACAGTCTGGTAAACATCATACAGCAATAGATGGTAGTATACTACCCCAGGAGTTATTGGAAGACCAGCTATAGGAGCTGAACTATACAGTCTGGTAAAACACCATGTATACAGTAAGAGATGGCAGTATACTACCCCAGGTGTACCTCCTCTCCTCCTGCCCCCCCCCCCCGGTGCAGTGGTTACAATAGAGGGCAGCATATAAGGCCTTATACACCATGTTATACCCCCTCTCCTCCTGCCCCCCCCCCCCCAGTGCAGTGGTTACAATGCAGTGGTTACAATAGGGGCTGCATATAAGGCCTTATACACCATGTTATACCCCCTCTCCTCCTGCCCCCCCCCCCAGTGCAGTGGTTACAATAGGGGCTGCATATAAGGCCTTATACACCATGTTATACCCCCTCTCCTCCTGCCCCCCCCCCAGTGCAGTGGTTACAATGCAGTGGTTACAATAGGGGCTGCATATAAGGCCTTATACACCATGTTATACCCCCTCTCCTCCTGCCCCCCCCCAGTGCAGTGGTTACAATAGAGGGCAGCATATAAGGCCTTATACACCATGTTATACCCCCTCTCCTCCTGCCCCCCCCCCCAGTGCAGTGGTTACAATGCAGTGG
Source organism: Sthenelais limicola (assembly GCA_942159475.1). Classification (NCBI taxonomy): domain Eukaryota; kingdom Metazoa; phylum Annelida; class Polychaeta; order Phyllodocida; family Sigalionidae; genus Sthenelais; species Sthenelais limicola. The sequence continues at coordinate 4,566,210 of OW804095.1, read as the reverse complement.
TTACAATAGGGGCTGCATATAAGGCCTTATACACCATGTTATACCCCCTCTCCTCCTGCCCCCCCCCCCCAGTGCAGTGGTTACAATGCAGTGGTTACAATAGGGGCTGCATATAAGGCCTTATACACCATGTTATACCCCCTCTCCTCCTGCCCCCCCCCCCCCCCAGTGCAGTGGTTACAATGCAGTGGTTACAATAGAGGACTGCATATAAGGCCTTATATAATCAATATACCACCGCCTGGTTAGAGCACCATATAGACTATAGAGCTGCTCATGTACCTATACATAGATACAGGCAGGATCAGCTGTAAGTATAGCTCCCCACCACACTCTACTCATATCCTGCATGTGCATAGGCACAATCACATGTTCCCATAGAATAGCCACTGTCTTGAGCAGCCCAGGGCAAATAACAACCATAGGCAGAGACTAAACGGATTAATAACCTCCATTTTGTGCTTGCTTCGCCTTGGGATTATGTACCAAACAGTGCACCAGCAGCCCCTAAATATTGGTCATTAATCCTTAAATAGATGTTGACTATATATCCTCAAATACACGCTCAGACATATGTGCCCCTTTACCTACTTCCTGAAGACCAAACATTTAGGACTGACCAGGCTTATACTCAATACCTGACTTATACCCAGGCTTATATTTAAGGTCACGCTTACATTCAAGGCCAGGCTTATATTCAAGGTCAGGCTCATATTCAAGGTCAGGCTCATATTCAAGGTCAGGCTTATATTCAAGGTCAGGCTTATATAATTCAAGTTCAGGCTTATATTCAAGGTCAGGCTTACATGTATTCAAGGTCAGGGTTACAATTAAAACTGCTGCTCGGACACAGACACATGTGAACATGATTACAGTCTCAGCAAGTCTTACAGACTTACATGCTTAGAGACTAAAGAAATCTTTTATAAGAACAATTAACTATCAGGTATCACACCCTATAACCACTTTGAAAAAGTCATTTCCTCAAACCTTTCTGATTATACAAGACATAAGTAGTTTTGCCTAAAGGAGCTAGAATAAAATATGAATAAAAAACTAATGAGAGTTTAAAGCCATGGAGTGCACTTTTCCCCGCCCAACCCGGACCAACTGGGACATGGAATATATGTGACTTGTAAAGCAGGTCACGTGACTGCTGCACCAGCTCCTCCTGGCGTGAGTAATGGGCATCAGATGTATAATGGCTGCCTAGCTGTGCCCTGCAGATGTGAGATATCGCTTCCTAATGTAAATATTGCCAACATTTATAACTTTATACCTCTTTAAAGCACCTTGAGCACTGGTCTAATAGCTGCCTCCTGCCCACTGATGTGCAATCTCTTATATAGTGAACTCTTGACATGCTGGAGCTTAAGTTTGCCTAAACATCATAATAAGGCAGATATAGATAGAACTGACTGAGGTGAAAGTTAAAAGTATGCCCACAAGTTTTTTTCGACCAGGGGTGTCACGAGAAGTCATATTCTTCGAGTGATATCCCTGGTCGAAAAAACAAGTGGGCATCGTATACGGTAAGTCAGAAACCAACCGAGTTGCATCCTATTTTCATAACATGATCTCATATTTTAAAATAAACGCATAAACAAACTATTTATTTACCTTGCTTGTCTCCAATGATCGGCCATATTGGTTTTTGATGCCAAAGCTCTAGACAAGCATATAGCTGATTGGCTAATAAACACTGGCATGGACTGTGTATGACGTAATGAATGGGTGTGATGTCATGAGCGAGCATAACGTCAACCAATAGGGGGCCTTCTTATAATTAGGCCTTAAAAAACGTCCTATTTTCACGTGTGGATCCATTTGACACTATATGATAGCATGTATTCACTCATTTGCAGCATGTACAACCCCCGATCATGGTATAAATAATATTTCATGTAAAATCAGAGCTATCAGAGATATTTCTACTACTCTAACCAAATGTAGCTATATTGGGTTGTAAAGATTGTTTGAAAGCATCATTTTCCTACTGTTTTATGGGCAATCAAGATCTGTAATATCTTCACTTGTGGATCGCTAAATGTGCCTCAAGGAAATCAGAGCTTACATATTTGCGCTTAAGGTAACCAAATGTAGCCATACTCTGTTGGAAATATTATTTTAGAAGAGAAAGCATCGTGTTACTAGTGTGTTATAGGTAATCAAGATCTGTAATATCTTCACTTGTTGATGGCTTAATGTGCCGCTATTGTTCAGACCAGACTTTCATTAATTCTGGAAAGAGGATCTCCACATATTGGGTTCAGTCCTATACAGCTGCTGCACATGTAACTAACGCCTGCAGGCTAAATGGGTCACATTTTCAGAAAATGTACAATTAGCAGCTGTACACATTTAGTAAATGCTGTTAAATTAGGCTGCAATGTGGTCAATACTAGGTACATTTGAGTATATTCAGCATTGCATTGATTTCAGCAATCTGTTTGGTTATGTTGAACTGTATTTTGAACTTTATTTTCATCTGAAATGTGGGTTATTTCAGGGAATTTGTGGGAAAAGTGAAGTGTACATTTTCTGAAAATCTGACCCAAATATTAGACTAGGAGACAGTATCATGTATTTATCCACCATAATATAACAATGGTCTCATGTGTCTGCAGACAGCGGACAGCGGGATGAGCTCATACAGCTAATGATGAACAGGATCCTAATGTTCCATGTCCACTGAGCAGGGGACAGGGCCAGTCAGAGTAGAGACAGCAGGAAGTCAGGTCAATACAGATGTATAGAACAGGGAGGGAATAAAGGAGGAATAGAGGGCAGTCATAGGATAAATAGAGGGTAGTCAGGGCAGTGCAGATGTATGAAATAGGGAGAGAATAGAGGTGAAATGGAGGGCAGTCAGGCCAGTGCAGATGTAAGAAATAGAGGGCAGTCAGAGGAGAAATAGAGGGCAGTCAGGGCAGTGCAGATGTATGAAACAGAGGGCAGTCAGACCAGTGCAGATGTATGAAACAGAGGGCAGTCATGGCAGTGCAAATGTATGAAATAGAGGGCAGTCAGGCCAGTGCAGATGTATGAAATAGAGGGCAGTCAGGCCAGTAAAGATGCATGAAATAGAGGGCAGTCAGGCCAGTGCAGAGGCATGAAATAGACGGCATTTAGAGGAGAAATAGAGGGCATTTAGAGGAGAAATAGAGGGCAGTCAGAGGAGAAATAGAGGGCAGTCAGAGGAGAAACAGAGGGCAGTCAGTGGAGAAACAAAGGGCAGTCAGAGGAGAAATAGAGGGCAGTCAGAGGAGAAATAGAGGGCAGTCAGAGGAGAAATAGAGGGCAGTCAGAGGAGAAACAGAGGGCAGTCAGAGGAGAAACAGAGGGCAGTCAGAGGAGAAATAGAGGACAGTCAGAGGAGAAATAGAGGGCAGTCAGAGGAGAAACAGAGGGCAGTCAGAGGAAAAATAGAGGGCAGTCAGAGGAGAAACAGGGGGCAGTCAGAGGAGAAACAGGGGGCAGTCAGAGGAGAAACAGGGGGCAGTCAGAGGAGAAACAGGGGGCAGTCAGAGGAGAAACAGAGGGCAGTCAGAGGAAAAATAGAGGGCAGTCAGAGGAGAAACAGAGGGCAGTTAGAGGAGAAACAGGGGGCAGTCAGAGGAGAAACAGGGGGCAGTCAGAGGAGAAATAGAGGGCAGTCAGAGGAGAAACAGAGGGCAGTCAGAGGAGAAACAGAGGGCAGTCAGAGGAGAAACAGAGGGCAGTCAGAGGAGAAACATGGGGCAGTCAGAGGAGAAACATGGGGCAGTCAGAGGAGAAACATGGGGCAGTCAGGGTAGTGCAGATGCATGAAAGATGGAGGTAGGTGACTATCGGCCATCAATCGCCTGCCTCCTGTCAAGCCAAGATTAAGAGATAGGGACTTCTTGTCCAATTGTCAGACCGTTTGTCGGCTGACTGCCCAGGGTGAGAAAATCGGCCCAGTGGAGAGAGCCCTTAAGTGACGTAGGATAAGTAAAACCAACAATTTAATCCAATTAACCAGTATTACCCTCCATTAACCTGACCTGTGCTTAACACAGGCACTTATAATCATATCATTTTTATCCTTTAACAACAATATCTTCGGTTAAAACACAAAGAGATATTGCTTTTACCAAATTTGTAAGGCATCCTAGGTGGCCGGGGTATCCTTACAGGCCTAACAGACGGGCGCAATAATCCCAGGGCACTTTCCTCCTCTGTATAGATATAGAATCACCTCCAGTGTATGCCTGTATGTATGCTTTATCTGGCAGTATATCCACCTCCACTGTATGCCTGTATGTATGCTTTATCTGGCAGTATATCCACCTCCACTGTATGCCTGTATGTATGCTTTATCTGGCAGTATATCCACCTGCTATAGATCCTATAGGAACCTGAGGTCTCTTTTAGTCATTGTATATATATATATACTTTCCAATGCTTTCTGCTTGTATATCCGGCACCTCCTCCTGCACCCTTATACCCTTATGGTACTCTCCTACTGTACTTCCTACTGCACCGGCTCCTGTACCTCCTCAAGGGACAAGTCCACTGTCACCTTTGTCATCAATTGATCCCAGAACCTATGCACCTTCTCCAGTACTTCTATGTACCTCCTCCTGAAACACTCAATATATACCTAGTATTTGTGTATGATCCAGACATTCTTTTCCTGGATTTAGTTTATATTCACAGTGCTTCCCTGTTGTATTAGGTACCTCCTCCTCCTCCTCCTACTCCTACACCTGTTACTCCTACTCCTACTCCTCCTCCTCCTCTTGCATAATTCCAATGTACTTCCTTGATGAAGGAACTATGTTATTAAAAAGTTATTCCGTTTTGGATTACTTAAGAAGACCTTATATGACCCTATGTAACAACTGGTCCCTAGAGGTGTCCCTCTACAGTATAGGAGTACTTGCACCTGTCCAGGAGATTCTCTTTATTATCCAACTTGTTCCCACAAGGCCATCTATATCCTCCAGTATCTCCAGTATGTCCTTAAGCAAGCCAAGTATCTGCTACCTTAGTGTAAAAGCGATCTCCTACTGTATCCTACAGTATCTCCAGTATGTCCTTAAGCAAGTCTAGTATCTGCTACCTTAGTGTAAAAAGCTCCAGTATCTCCTTAAGCAAGGCTAGTATCTGCTACCTTAGTGTAAAAAGCTCCAGTATCTCCTTAAGCAAGGCTAGTATCTGCTACCTTAGTGTAAAAAGCTCCAGTATCTCCTTAAGAAAGCCAAGTATCTGCTACCTTAGTGTAAAAAGCTCCAGTATCTCCTTAAGCAAGGCTAGTATCTGCTACCTTAGAGTAAAAAGCTCCAGTATCTCCTTAAGCAAGTCTAGTATCTGCTAGTGATCTAGCAGATCTAAAAGCGATCTCTTACTCTAAGCTTCTTCTGTTCATCTGGTATCTAGAGACCAGATGTAGAATCCAGTCCTCAAGCCTCCAAGGTCCTCTATGACCTATGCCTTGACCAGAGACTTATTATTCTCCTGAGCCTCTTATTATTCCCACAACAACCTGCTCCTGTGAGTCCCTCATGCAACTCATGGGCCAGATATCAAGCCTGGGTTTTGTCACTGAGACCTCCGGGGTCTCATCCTGTAATTGTTCCTGTACCACCTCCTGTACCTGCTGCTGTACCTGCTCCTGTACCAGCTCCTGTACCTGCTCCTGTACCAGCTCCTGTACCTCCTACTGTACCTCCTACTGTACCTGCTCCTGTACCTCCTGTATCTGCTCCTGTACCTTCTGCTGTACCTCCTACTGTACCTGCTCCTGTACCTCCTACTGTACCACCTCCTGTACCTGCTCCTGTACCAGCTCCTGTACCTCCTACTGTACCTCCTCCTGTACCTCCTACTGTACCTGCTCCTGTACCAGCTCCTGTACCTCCTACTGTACCAGCTCCTGTACCTGCTCCTGTACCAGCTCCTGTACCTCCTACTGTACCTGCTCCTGTACCTCCTGTACCTGCTCCTGTACCTCCTCCTCCAATACCTCTACCCCTCTACCCCTGCACCCCTCCTGTACCCCGTCCTCCCTGCACCTCCTGCACCCCTATCTACCACCTCCTCCAGTACCTCCACCCCTCTACCCCTGCACCCCCTCCTGTACCACCTCCAGTACCTCCACCCCTCTACCCCTGCATCCCCTGTACCACCTCCTCCAGTACCTCCACCCCTCTATGCCTGCACCTCCTCTACCACCTCTTCCAGTACCTCTACTTCTGCACCCCCTGCACCTCCTCTACCCCCTCCTCCAGTACCTCTACGCCTGCACCCCCTCCCCTACACGTCCCATATTAACACACATCCCCAGCTGCTGATAATGAGCGCTAGAAGAGGAGCAATCACAGATTACAGGCCCCCTCCTCCTCCTCCTCCAGTAGTTGCAGTAGATAGGGTGATTAAGCCTCCACCAGGCAGGGTGGGGTGTCATACACTGGAGACAGTCCTACTACTCCAGCAACGCTTCCTCCTCCAGGTCATTAAAGGGATTGTTCCTCGTCTAGATGGGGGAGTCAGAGACAGAGTCAGAGACAGAGACAAGCTCAGTTAACATTGCTCACAAACGAAAGATTTTCTACTTTTTCTTCTGTTCTATTCCTACCTAAACTTGATCAAAACTTTGGGATGATTTTGTCCGGTTGTTGCTACACATTTATTTTGGCGACCCGCCGAAATTCTGTCCTGTGGTGGCTTCACTTATTATCGCCCACAGGCGGCCGTTTCCCCTCAGCTGACTATGCTACAAATTATTACTTCTATTATATATTGCAGCAGCAGAATATTGATTAATCCAGTCTGATAAGTCACAATATGAGTAACTCTTATATAAACATATAACAGCAGCAGAATATTGATTAATCCAGTCTGATAAGTCACAATATGAGTAACTCTTATATAAACATATAACAGCAGCAGAATATTGATTAATCCAGTCTGATAAGTCACAATATAAGTATCTCTTGTATGACATATAACAGCAGTAGAATATTGATGAATTCAGTCCTATAAGTCACAATATGAGTATCTCTTGTATGACATATAACAGCAGTAGAATATTGATGAATTCAGTCCTATAAGTCACAATATGAGTAACTCTTGTATAAACATATCACCGCAGCAGAATATTGATAAATCCAGTCCTATAAGTCACAATATGAGTCAACTTTGTAAGGTATTTCCGTCGTAATAACAAAGACCACCACTTTAAGGCAGAGGTAGAGGATTAGTGATGAATAGTCCCTGCACAAGTAATCCAGTGTCTAACAATAGGCGTATATTGCAGACAACTCCTCCTGCACCACTGGCGGTCTGGAGGCAGGAGTGACTGGGGCGGTTCCACCCACATGTAGTCAATGGCAGGCGGCGGAGGGAAGTAGCAATAGAGGCAGTATATATATATATATATATGTGGGAAGTAGAGAGACACAGCAGTCCATTGACTGGTACCAGTAGTGCACCAGTGAGTGTAACAATAGCTGTATATTGGACACAACCTCCTCCAGGCCTTCCTCCTGATCACTGCACTCTAGCTGGTATAGACTGAGGAGTCACTGAGGAGGCAGTTAGATCTGTGTATATAGCTCAGGTCGTCACACAATGTACAATTCACCTGCAGCGATGCTTTCAAATAACGCAAATTTAAGACAGAATTGAAGTTTAAAAGACTGTTCAGTCTAATCAAACACAATGTTGAAATCAAGGCAATACCAGATATACCAAGTATTCATCATTTCTCAGCCTAATTTAGCAATATTCCCTAAATGTGTAGAGCTGCTCTGACGAGCTGACCCATATACTGAATGGGTGGGAGAGTAGCCATGTATGATTCCCATGTAAATACACTGTACTCCCGGAGAGACTACTCCTATAGGCAGGTGCACTGATTACGTAACCTAGGTGACACTGGAGGACAGCAATGGTAGGGCTCGTGGAGTTGCTCTTCCTGCAGTGAGTGAGATGTTACTCCTCCAGGGGTTGCTATAGGGCTATGGTACCTACTCCTCCTGCACCTACTCCTCCTCCTCCTCCTGTACGTCTGGTGAGGCACAAGCTCAGCGAGCAAATGAGCAGCTGAGGCACTCACCGCGAGCAAGTGTGAGCTGGTGGTGGAGGAGGAGGAGGTGTGAGGGGAGAAGGTGGTTAGGACTGGGGGAGTGTAGACAGAGGGTGGGGGAAGAGAAGTATGTGTGGGAAAAAGACTAGGGGGAAGAGGAGGAAGAAGAGAATGAGGAGGAGGAAGAGAAAGAGAGAGGAAGGGAATGGGGAGAGAAAGAGGAGGACAAAGGAGGAACAGAATGAGGAACAGAATGAACAGGGAGGAAGAGAAGGAGGAAGAGAAGGAGGGACAAAGGAAAAATCAAAAGAAGGAAGAGGAGACAAAGGTATAGAAGGGGGAGAGAAGAAGAAACAAGAGGAAGAAGAGAGGGAAGAAGGAGTGGAGAAAAGGAGTAAGAAAGTAAGAAATATCTTAGGGAAGGATAAAAGGATAAAAGGCAACGTAGACCAAGGGATGGGGGGAGTGTTACATAGCTTGGCAGTAGAAAGAGACAATAATGTGAGGGAGGGGGAGAACAGGGGAGGTAGGAAAGGGGCTGGGAGAGAGAGAGACTAAGGAGAAGTGAAGGATTCGGTTTGATTTTCTCAAACATATGTAACATTTAAACATTTAGGCCACAATATATTTATCATACAATGAGTAAATACACATACATCCCTTCCTAGAAGTACCTCCATGCCTTGCCATCTCACAATAATCAATCCGTCTCTTGTATACGATTCATTATTGATTCAAGTCAGTGTATTTCACCCAGGCCTATTATTATATCCACTTCTCTTTGTTATGATTAGAATACCTGTATTGTCAATAACACACAATAGAGCACGTCTGACTAGTGCACTAGTCTCAGTGCTTGCCCTTGAAGCTGCATGCTTAGCTAACGTCCGTAAAAAGGTAAATAGGGAGGTTCAGCAAGTCTTACCTATACGTAAACGCATCCGTATCTCTGATATACAAACATACGTGAAAAGAAAGAAAGTGGTTCAGTAAAACATGGCGGGAAAAACGTAACATAACATATCAAGTAAAATGAGTAAAATCAAGTGAGATGACATATCAAGTGAGATGAGTAAAATCTCACAAAAATATACAGATACGGTTACGTAATTGAGATAGGATAGCTTGCAGAATCTCCCTATTATTTTCTGCTCTTTGTTGCATTCTTTTCCAACCCATCTCAAAGTCACTGCACAGAAATTTATTAGGAGTTGTTTTTGCTAAAGGGCTTCTAAAACGTTCTCATTTGTATTTGGAGGACCTGCCAGGTTCCCTTCTTATGATGACTTCATGTATTATCGCTCATCGGCGGTTCCCACTGGAATTCTTGTATAAACCCATAATAGTTGCAGAATATTGATGAATGCAGTTCTATAAATCATAATATGAGTAAATTATTAACATTTGTTTTGTCGTAATTGCTGGGAATACAGCTTTAATGGTAATGTTTATAATAGAGGGGGTAGAGACCCTGGTTCCACTGAGCCGCTTTTCCTCTTGGCGATCATTGAACAAACCCAATCATCGCTGACTGAGTGGGGAGTATTAAACTCAATTAAATTGAACAGAGTTTGATGATAAGCTTTAACAATAAAGTACATCTCTGCTCTTTATAAGCAGTTATATGTTGCACTTAACCAGACAGGGGAGTGAATCGGTGCAGTGGATGAGGGGTATAAGGAGGGAGGGCGCCCATATAAAGTGTACCCAGTGTAATTTCCCCTCCACCCCGCCCCGGGAAGCCTTGTCAGACTACACCCCGCCTTCTCATAACCTACAGGTCGCTACATCAGGTCAGGCATATTCTGCACTTTCCCGCAATTCCCCAAAACACGGATGAATGTGGGTCCATGGCAAAAATACTGAAATGTTTCTGGGAAGGAGAAACAGACGTCGGTGCATGTGTGCAACAGCTGCGTTTACAGGCACATTGGGGACTTTTTTAAAATATAAGATTTAAAAAATAAATTAGGATAATTATTTGCGCTTGGGTACATTGGTGTCTGTGAATGATGGAATTTGGTCAAATCAAATTTTGTGACTTTTTTTTTTAAATTTTAGATTTAAAAAATAAATTAAGTTAAAAATGATGGAATCTGGTGGAAATTCGACAATTTTTCAAAAATACTGATTTTGGTAGAAATACTGAAGACTGCCATCCCTGAAAAAGGCATCATGTTTATATAAGAACGGAACTCCACTAGAGTGGAAAAGGTTGTTGCAACAAATCTCCACACAGAAACAGTTATTTACATTATATTTGGGATAGTATATCAGTCCTCTTTCAACAATTGGCTGTATTTCTCATACATATATGTGTATGATAGCAATGAATGAATCCTAAACCTCCTTTATATCCTCAATCTTTGCCATGCCTTGGGGGTCTACAAATTCAATTAATGTTTTGAATAATTGCTTGTAGGAAGGTACTCGAAACTAATTTATTCTATTACTTCTTACTTCCATCATTGGAATATTCTCTAAGACAAATGCATTAAGTTAAATGCGCCTTAATCCAGTGTTATCAGTCAAGCAAACATGGCCGCAGGTGAGCGATAATAGGTGAAGTCTTCAGAAAGGATTTGGGCGAGTACCCCAAATACTCTGTAGGAAAAACCACCGGACAAAATCCTCCAAAATGTTGGTCCAATTACTTTTAAATGGGTTGGAAAAGAAATTAACAAAAAGTAGAAAATATTTAGTTTTTGACCGACATTAACTAAGACTGCAGCTTTACTATAAGTGAGAGGGCTATACTGTATTCTGAATAAAGGCTTTACTATAAGTGAGAGAGCTATACTGTATCCTGAATAAAGGCTTTAATATAAGGGAGAGATCTATACTGTATCCTGAATAAAGGCTTTAATATATGTGAGAGAGCTATACTGTATTCTGAATAAAGGCTATAATATAAGTGAGAGAGCTATACTGTATCCTGAATAAAGGCTATAATATAAGTGAGAGAGCTATACTGTATCCTGAATAAAGGCTATAATATAAGTGAGAGGGCTATACTGTATCCTGAATAAAGGCTTTAATATAAGTGAGAGAGCTATACTGTATCCTGAATAAAGGCTTTAATATAAGTGAGAGAGCTATACTGTATCCTGAATAAAGGCTTTACTATAAGTGAGAGGGCTATACTGTATCCTGAATAAAGGCTTTAATATAAGTGAGAGAGCTATACTGTATCCTGAATAAAGGCTTTAATATAAGTGAGAGAGCTATACTGTATCCTGAATAAAGGCTTTAATATAAGTGAGAGAGCTATACTGTATTCTGAATAAAGGCTTTACTATAAGTGAGAGAGCTATACTGTATCCTGAATAAAGGCTTTAATATAAGGGAGAGATCTATACTGTATTCTGAATAAAGGCTTTGATATAAGTGAGAGGGCTATACTGTATTCTGAATAAAGGCTTTAATATAAGTGAGAGAGCTATACTGTATTCTGAATAAAGAATTCTGTTTTCAAAATTTGGCTTCAAAAGGTTTTGCTCCTGCACATCTCAGCTTACCCAGTAGTAAAATACATACAGGGCCGATGTATGCAGGACTGGGCTCATGTAACAGTACCTGGATGGCTGTATATGGGTCAAATTGTCAGAAAATGTACAATTGGCAGCTGTACACATTTAGTAAATTCTGCTAAATTAGGCTGCAATTTGGTCAATTCTAGGTAAATTCGAGTATATTCGGGATTGCATTGATTCTAGCAATCTGTTTGGTTAGGTTGAACTGTATTTTGAACTTTATTTTTGTCTGACATTTGGGTTATTTCAGAGATTTTGTGAAGGTGAATTGTACATTTTCTGAAAATCTGACCCATATGGAACATGAGCGGCAGAATTATACACTCTCACATTCTCCCTTCATACAACATGTTTTACTTTCTACGGTTTCTCTTCATGTTACTGAATCCTGGTCTTATAGAGCCAGACAGGTGTAATATGGGAGGCTGAACATGAAATATTGATAATCTGAAGCTGAGCATCATATATATGTGAGTTATTCTATGCCAGTAAGTATGAGAGATACTAGAGCAGGAAATCACTATGTATGAAACAAGAATTAAATGATAAAAAAACCCGATTTTCAACAGATTTCCTCTTAATAAATAAAGGACAAAAAGTTTTAGTTATCTGAGTATCATGAATGAATGTATTGAAGTAGATTAATGGTGTAACAATATGCCATAGGTAGCATGGGAAGACCAACATTGAAGGTGAAATACCCCCTGCAACACATATCACTGATATTGTCTGTTGCAGAATCTGTATACGGGTCAGATTTTCAGAAAATGTACAATTCACTTTCACAAAATCTCTGAAATAACCCAAATTTCAGACAAAAATAAAGTTCAAAATTCAGTTCAACCTAACCAAACAGATTGCTAGAATCAATGCAATCCCGAATATACTCGAATTTACCTAGTATTGACCAAATTTCAGCTTAATTTAGCAGAACTTACTAAATGTGTACAGCTGCCAATTGTACATTTTCTGAAGATTTGACTCATATATATATATATGCACCACCATGAACCATACAGTGGTGGAACACACAATAAGGTAATAAGATGTAAATTGTTTGAAAGACTTAGCTTAGCCGGCCCACCAGGAAGGTATATAACAGGTACTCACCTAGGGAGAGAAAATACAGTATAAATATTACAGTAAATATAGTAATACAGTTTATTACAGTAAATATAGTAATACAGTGTATTATAGTAAATATAGTAATACAGTTTATTACAAAGTGAACGATATCAGGAACTGTAATGAACTAGACATGATTTGATTGAAAAATATTTTATTCAGGAAAACATATATATATTTCGTAGCCATAGGATGCTCTCAGTATAGCCTGATTGTATCTCCATTTAAACTCCATATTACCATTACAACATAAGAGAAAAAATAATTCTATAGAGTTTACATCCATGAGTGACATAGTTGACAAAATAATTTCAGAGTGTATCGACACTCTAAAGTTATCTTGTATTAGTTATAAATGAAATAAACAATACTAGTGTTTTAAAGCGAAAAGAGAAATAAAAATGTAAAATACAAATAAGGAAGTATCAGTAAACATGATATTACTGCCATCCATCTGAACTATGTCTCTCTGTGGAGATGTGGTGTGTGTGGAAGTGGTGTAAAAAGGGTTATGTGGAGATGTGATGTGTGTGGAAGTGATGAAAAAAGGGTTAAAATACTACATTAAAGCTGCGTTCTCGATCAGAAACTGAACATTTTCTACTTTTTGTTCCAATTTTTTCCTGCCCATATGAAAGTCAATATTATTTTAATGCAATAACCCTTTTTACACCACTTCCACACACATCACATCTCCACAGAGAGACATAGTTCAGATGGATGGCAGTAATATCATAGCTTGCTAGAGTAGCCAGACTTGGAACCAGTAAAGAAGATTTCTCACCACGCTCTACCTTCTCCAATATATCATCTCAGCGAATACTGAAAGTTTTGCTCAATAATTCTAAACTTAAACATAGTGCTTAACCTTCAAGCATTCACATTATTATTCACATTATTATAATAAATTGCAAGAATGTTTTCAATAGTATCACAGCTTGTATAAATGATGTGGATTAACCAAATGCATGATGGGAAAGATGGGGACTAGTGTAATGGAAACATGTATAACACATGGATATTGACATTAGAACATTGATAAATATTCAATGCTGAAAATGGTATGTTTTCTATAGATTTTACACTGTACCATTAGTCCCATAATTCAATGCGAATCAAGATTCAAAATGGCGGCCATGCAAATCCCCTATTGACCATTAAGAAGCAAGACATACAGAATATTCAAATGAAGAATAAACTGATTTAATACCGTGGAATCTGTTAAAAATATAAATCTTGAAAACTTCTTTCCTATTTAAGCAAATTATGCTGACTAAGCACAATTTCTAAATTGTCTCCGCTCAGAATATGATAAACTAATGATCATGACAAAGCAGTTTTAATATCACGCAAAGCTCACTTCTAGTCCAAGACAAACACAAAGGTTTTCTCCCAAGGACATCCAAGGCAATGTTCCACTGTGAACTAGAATAATTGAATTGCCACAGACCACTTGCCGCCGTCCTTGGACAACTTTCACCTCAAAGAGTAATCCTTTTAAAGGATGCTTCATCTCCGTGTGGTAATGAATCAAGAGATACATAGTGAGTCCACCGACAACCCTCACCTCTATATCTCACTGTACAATAGGGGACTTGTATTCATGCCTTTTAACACTATACTTTAGCATATATTATAGTGAGAGAGGAAACATGTAATACCCTACTCTTTCTGAATATGGTACAAGTCCCCTATTGTATAATTTTTCACTTCGGACATACACAGTGCCTGATACAAGTCCCCTATTGTATAATCCTTCACTTCAGTGCCTGATACAAGTCCCCTATTGTATAACCCTTCACTTCAGTGGCTGATACAATTCCCCTTTTGTATAATCCTTCACTTCAGACATACACAGTGCCTGATACAAGTCCCCTATTGTATAATCCTTCACTTCAGTGCCTGATACAAGTCCCCTATTGTATAACCCTTCACTTCAGTGCCTGATACAAGTCCCCTATTGTATAATCCTTCACTTCAGACATACAGTGCCTGATACAAGTCCCCTATTGTATAATCCTTCACTTCAGTGCCTGATACAAGTCCCCTATTGTATAACCCTTCACTTCAGACATACACAGTGCCTGATACAAGTCCCCTATTGTATAATCCTCCCCTTCAGTGCCTGATACAAGTCCCCTATTGTATAATCCTTCACTTCAGACATACACAGTGCCTGATACAAGTCCCCTATTGTATAATCCTTCACTTCAGTGCCTGATACAAGTCCCCTATTGTATAATCCTTCACTTCAGTGGCTGGTACAAGTCCCCTATTACACTGTACATCTATTAGCAAGGCTAAATGGTTCTAGATTGTCCGCCTACAACCTATGAGGTGATAATTCACTGTGAGATTTCCGCTAATTCTCTCCACAAATAAAACTTCTCCTCGACCTCACAACGCTACGTCTCCATTCATTACACGGCCTGGAACTTGCTGGTGATATTTCACACTCATTATTCAACATATTACATTACTTTTCTTGAACTTTACGAAATGTTTCTTATCAGGTATAATAGTAATTTGTTAGTAAGAAATTATACTGACACACAACGTCAGAAGTGATGCAATAATGCTAGAGAATGTATACTTCGTTTTGATAAGGTTAAACAGGATCTTAACACGAAATAGATTTTTCTTTTAAATATTCTATAGGAGATTTGAGTATGAAAGGTATGAGAACTTAACCTATTTCTAACAAAAAAGATATTTTCATATTAATCATTTTAATATGACCCCCTTACTCTTGTATCATCCTTCACTTTCCCTGACGAAGGGCACCCTATAGCCCGAAACGTTGGAAAAATAAAAAAGTCACACTACAATACCTATTTTCGCAGTTGTCTGTCGGAATTTCAAGCGATATCCTTCCCATTTAACCTATTTTCATATTATATAAGTTTCTGTTGACCTCTCATGACTCATAACCTCCCTTCCTCAACCTCAGGCTCATCTCCCCATATTGTGATAACCAATGTTGATGAATATCCCTCCAAAGAATAAAATAATTCCCCTCCAGTGCTTATCTTAGGTGGATAGGAATATGGAAGGACTGCTGCTGCAAAACAAACCTGTTTCCAAGACGATATTTCAGAGTATAATTATATTCCACTTAGTCCCACAGCTCGGCGTCCCTAACCCAATTAGGCCTACCTCCCCATGTTATGATACCCGAGCACATTATGTCCTCCTTATGCTACAACAATTACACGAGAAAAAAGACAAAAAAATCCACCCAGGGCTTAGAGTAGATGGGTGTGTATAGAGCTGAGGCAAAGAAGGGTCAGATTTTCAGAAAATGTACAATTCGCCTTCACCAATGCTCTCAGAAAATCCATTTACGACAAAAATGAGCTTCAAAATGCAGTTTAACATAAAAGAACTGATAACTTGAATCAATTTTGCCAAATATACTCAGATAAACCTACAATTTATCATTTCTTTAGAAGAATTTAGCAGAAATTACTAAATATGTAGAGCTGCCAATTGTACATTTTCTAAAAATCTGACCCAGATGCAGTTTAAAAGACCAATATGTTTCTAACAGGATATTTTCACAGTATAATTTTATTCAAATTGGGTGCGGCTGCCCCCGGGTATTCACTGTGCCCCCCCCCCCCCCCATCTCAGACACTATGAATAATTCAATTATACACTAACGCCACCTCCCGGCAACACACAGTCATAATGTTACACTAACACACCTACAGGGGGCAGCACTGCTACATTTAAAGCTACAATACCGCCTAAACAACAAAACCTATTTTTCATTTTTTTTTATTTTATTTTCTGATGTTGTGGATGGAATATTTAGATGTTGAAAATGAGAAACTGTGTAATTCCTCTGGTTTACAACAATGCAAGGCGTTATTTCATATTCCTCAGTACCACAGAGCCAACCTAGGGGGCAGTAGTGGTGCATTTACAGGAAAGCACCAAGCTGTGTATATATTCTCATCATGAACAATATTTAAATTATTTTATGTACATCATAATTATTTCTTTTTTAACATTATTTACATAGTTCACCATAGGGTGGTCTTCCCCTGGAACCCGGGTAGAGGTGGTAACACTGCACCTGTACCCGGGTTGTCGTTGTTCTCAAGTACACAAATATTTATTTTTGCGGGGAATTAGTGTGACTATAACATCTCTTTAATAGACATAAAATTTACTGCTTATGATATTTCTTTGTTCAATATCAAATTGTTGTTTCTTACTTAGTATAGACCTGCGCAAATAATCTTCAAAACCACTTGAATGTAAGCAACGTGTCTATCTGCATTGTCTTTGATCTACGAAAACGAAAATCTTTTTTTAAAAAAAGATATGTTAATCAAAGTGAATTTTTAAAACTTTTCGACCAAGGACAGAGAGAATGCGAAAGAGTGCTGCATCTCAATAATTGACTGATTAGTATAGCGGAAGGGAAGAGTGTTAAACCCTCCGGAGAACGACCATGATACTCTAATTGGAACAGGACCATATAGGGACACCAGACAGACTTAGTTATTGATCTGGGGAGAAAAAATGTTTGAAAAATAGAAAATAAAAGTTGTTAGAGGTAGATGAAAGGTAGAGGTAATTGTGGGGGAAGGTGGATCAATATATAGACTACTGCACCCCTCACCATACATAATGAGCCGATCCATAGAGGCTGGGGAGGGGTATTATGGATGGGGGAGGGGGTATTATTGATGGGGGAGGGGTATTACTGATGGGGAGGGGGTATTATTGATGGGGGAGGGATATTATTGATGGGGGGGGGTATTATTGATGAGGGAGGGGGTATTATTGATGGGGGAGGGGTATTACTGATGGGGAGGGGGTATTATTGATGAGGGAGGGGTATTATTGATGGGGGAGGGGGTATTATCGATGAGGGAGGGGGTATTATTGATGGGGAGGGGGTATTATCGATGGGGGAGGGGTAATATTGATGGGGTGGGGTATTATTGATGGGGGAGGGGGTATTATTGATGGGGGAGGGGGTATTATTGATGGGGGAGGGGGTATTATTGATGGGGGAGGGGGTATTATTGATGGGGGAGGGTATTATTGATGGGGAGGGGGGTATTATGGATGGGGGAGGTATTATGGATGGGGGAGGGGTATTATTGATGGGGGGTATTATTGATTGGGGATGGGTATTATGGATTGGGGAGGGGGTATTATGGATGGGGGAGGGGGTATTATGGATTGGGGAGTGCAACAAGGTAAAAGCTGGAAGAAATGTACTCTAGTTAGTTCATAAAGGTATTTTGACCCTTTTGTCTATTTATATAGTACTTGTTTGGTACTGATTTGTACTCACAGAAAAGACAAATAAAAAACATCTTATCTTATCTTATCTTACAAGGTGGGATGGCTGTCAAGGTCGTATATGGGATCTATTGCAC
This sequence comes from Sthenelais limicola, assembly GCA_942159475.1. Lineage (NCBI taxonomy): Eukaryota > Metazoa > Annelida > Polychaeta > Phyllodocida > Sigalionidae > Sthenelais > Sthenelais limicola. Next base: position 4,548,097 of record OW804095.1, on the reverse strand, counting down.
TGTTGTTAGATCACATTATATGATAAGCTTACATCCATAGCCACACACTTACACCCCATATATAGCCCGGAGCTACCAATAGATACACCTATATACAGCTGCACCCCATGTAGAGAACAGATCCCTGTATACACTTACACCCCATATATAGCCTGGAGCTATCTATACACCTATATACAGCTGCACCCCATGTAGAGAACACACCCCTGTATACACTTACACCCCATATATAGCCTGGAGCTACCTATATACACCTATATACAGCTGCACCCCATGTAGAGAACACACCCCTGTACACACTTACACCCCCTATATAGCCTGGAGCTATCTGTACACCTATATACAGCTGCACCCCATGTAGAGAACACACCCCTGTATACACTTACACCCGATATATAGCCTGGAGCTACCTATATACACCTATATACAGCTGCACCCCATGTAGAGAACACACCCCTGTATACACTTACACCCCATATATAGCCTGGAGCTATCTATACACCTATATACAGCTGCACCCTATGTAGAGAACACACCCCTGTATACACTTACACCCCATATATAGCCTGGAGCTACCTATACACCTATATACAGCTGCACCCCATGTAGAGAACACACCCCTGTATACACTTACACCCCATATATAGCCTGGAGCTATCTATACACCTATATACAGCTGCACCCTATGTAGAGAACACACCCCTGTATACACTTACACCCCATATATAGCCTGGAGCTACCTATACACCTATATACAGCAGCACCCCATGTAGAGAACACACCCCTGTATACACTTACACCCCATATATAGCCTGGAGCTATCTATACACCTATATACAGCTGCACCCCATGTAGAGAACACACCCCTGTATACACTTACACCCCATATATAGCCTGGAGCTACCTATACACCTATATACAGCAGCACCCCATGTAGAGAACACACCCCTGTATACACTTACACCCCATATATAGCCTGGAGCTATCTATACACCTATATACAGCTGCACCCCATGTAGAGAACACATCCCTGTATACACTTACACCCCATATATAGCCTGGAGCTATCTATACACCTGCACCCCATGTAGAGAACACACCCCTGTATACACTTACACCCCATATATAGCCTGGAGCTACCTATACACCTATATACAGCAGCACCCCATGTAGAGAACACACCCCTGTATACACTTACACCCCATATATAGCCTGGAGCTACCTATACACCTATATACACCCCATGTAGAGAACACACCCCTGTATACACTTACACCCCATATATAGCCTGGAGCTATCTATATACCTATATACAGCTGCACCCCATGTAGAGAACACACCCCTGTATACACTTACACCCCATATATAGCCTGGAGCTATCTATATACCTATATACAGCAGCACCCCATGTAGAGAACACACCCCTGTATACACTTACACCCCATATATAGCCTGGAGCTATCTATACACCTATATACAGCTGCACCCCATGTAGAGAACACACCCCTGTATACACTTACACCCCATATATAGCCTGGAGCTACCTATACACCTATATACAGCTGCACCCCATGTAGAGAACACACCCCTGTATACACTTACACCCCATATATAGCCTGGAGCTACCTATACACCTATATACAGCTGCACCCCATGTAGAGAACACACCCCTGTATACACTTACACCCCATATATAGCCTGGAGCTACCTATACACCTATATACAGCAGCACCCTATGTAGAGAACACACCCCTGTATACACTTACACCCCATATATAGCCTGCAGCTACCTATACACCTATATACAGCTGCACCCCATGTAGAGAACACACCCCTGTATACACTTACACCCCATATATAGCCTGGAGCTACCTATACACCTATATACAGCTGCACCCCATGTAGAGAACACACCCCTGTATACACTTACACCCCATATATAGCCTGGAGCTACCTATACACCTATATACAGCTGCACCCCATGTAGAGAACACACCCCTGTATACACTTACACCCCATATATAGCCTGGAGCTATCTATACACCTATATACAGCTGCACCCCATGTAGAGAACACATCCCTGTATACACTTCACCCCATATATAGCCTGGAGCTACCTATACACCTATATACAGCTGCACCCTATGTAGAGAACACACCCCTGTATACACTTACACCCCATATATAGCCTGCAGCTACCTATATACCTATATACAGCTGCACCCCATGTAGAGAACACACCCCTGTATACACTTACACCCCATATATAGCCTGGAGCTATCTATACACCTATATACAGCAGCACCCCATGTAGAGAACACACCCCTGTACACACTTACACCCCATATATAGCCTGGAGCTATCTATACACCTATATACAGCTGCACCCCATGTAGAGAACACACCCCTGTATACACTTACACCCCATATATAGCCTGCAGCTACCTATACACCTATATACAGCTGCACCCCATGTAGAGAACACACCCCTGTATACACTTACACCCCATATATAGCCTGGAGCTACCTATATACAGCTGCACCCCATGTAGAGAACACACCCCTGTATACACTTACACCCCATATATAGCCTGGAGCTACCTATACACCTATATACAGCTGCACCCTATGTAGAGAACACCCCCCTGTATACACTTACACCCCATATATAGCCTGCAGCTACCTATACAGCTGCACCCCATGTAGAGAACACACCCCTGTATACACTTACACCCCCTATATAGCCTGGAGCTATCTATACACCTATATACAGCTGCACCCCATGTAGAGAACACACCCCTGTATACACTTACACCCCATATATAGCCTGGAGCTATCTATACACCTATATACAGCTGCACCCCATGTAGAGAACACACCCCTGTATACACTTACACCCCATATATAGCCTGGAGCTACCTATACACCTATATACAGCTGCACCCCATGTAGAGAACACACCCCTGTATACACTTACACCCCATATATAGCCTGGAGCTACCTATACACCTATATACAGCTGCACCCCATGTAGAGAACACACCCCTGTATACACTTACACCCCATATATAGCCTGGAGCTATCTATACACCTATATACAGCTGCACCCCATGTAGAGAACACACCCCTGTATACACTTACACCCCATATATAGCCTGGAGCTACCTATACACCTATATACAGCTGCACCCCATGTAGAGAACACACCCCTGTATACACTTACACCCCATATATAGCCTGGAGCTACCTATACACCTATATACAGCTGCACCCTATGTAGAGAACACACCCCTGTATACACTTACACCCCATATATAGCCTGGAGCTACCTATACACCTATATACAGCTGCACCCCATGTAGAGAACACACCCCTGTATACACTTACACCCCATATATAGCCTGGAGCTACCTATATACAGCTGCACCCCATGTAGAGAACACACCCCTGTATACACTTACACCCCATATATAGCCTGGAGCTATCTATACACCTATATACAGCAGCACCCCATGTAGAGAACACACCCCTGTATACACTTACACCCCATATATAGCCTGGAGCTACCTATACACCTATATACAGCTGCACCCCATGTAGAGAACACACCCCTGTACACACTTACACCCCATATATAGCCTGGAGCTATCTATACACCTATATACAGCTGCACCCTATGTAGAGAACACATCCCTGTATACACTTACACCCCATATATAGCCTGGAGCTACCTATACACCTATATACAGCTGCACCCTATGTAGAGAACACACCCCTGTATACACTTACACCCCATATATAGCCTGGAGCTACCTATACACCTATATACAGCAGCACCCTATGTAGAGAACACACCCCTGTATACACTTACACCCCATATATAGCCTGGAGCTACCTATACACCTATATACAGCTGCACCCCATGTAGAGAACACACCCCTGTACACACTTACACCCCATATATAGCCTGGAGCTACCTATACACCTATATACAGCTGCACCCCATGTAGAGAACACACCCCTGTATACACTTACACCCCATATATAGCCTGGAGCTACCTATACACCTATATACAGCTGCACCCCATGTAGAGAACACACCACTGTACACACTTACACCCCATATATAGCCTGGAGCTACCTATATACACCTATATACAGCTGCACCCCATGTAGAGAACACACCCCTGTATACACTTACACCCCATATATAGCCTGGAGCTACCTATACACCTATATACAGCTGCACCCTATGTAGAGAACACACCCCTGTATACACTTACACCCCATATATAGCCTGGAGCTATCTATACACCTATATACAGCTGCACCCTATGTAGAGAACACACCCCTGTATACACTTACACCCCATATATAGCCTGGAGCTATCTATATACCTATATACAGCTGCACCCCATGTAGAGAACACACCCCTGTATACACTTACACCCCATATATAGCCTGGAGCTACCTATACACCTATATACAGCTGCACCCCATGTAGAGAACACACCCCTGTATACACTTACACCCGATATATAGCCTGGAGCTACCTATATACCTATATACAGCTGCACCCCATGTAGAGAACACACCCCTGTATACACTTACACCCCATATATAGCCTGGAGCTACCTATACACCTATATACAGCTGCACCCCATGTAGAGAACACACCCCTGTATACACTTACACCCCATATATAGCCTGGAGCTACCTATACACCTATATACAGCTGCACCCCATGTAGAGAACACACCCCTGTATACACTTACACCCCATATATAGCCTGGAGCTATCTATACACCTATATACAGCTGCACCCTATGTAGAGAACACACCCCTGTATACACTTACACCCCATATATAGCCTGGAGCTACCTATACACCTATATACAGCTGCACCCCATGTAGAGAACACACCCCTGTATACACTTACACCCCATATATAGCCTGGAGCTACCTATATACAGCAGCACCCTATGTAGAGAACACACCCCTGTATACACTTACACCCCATATATAGCCTGGAGCTACCTATACACCTATATACAGCAGCACCCTATGTAGAGAACACACCCCTGTACACACTTACACCCCATATATAGCCTGGAGCTATCTATACACCTATATACAGCTGCACCCCATGTAGAGAACACAGCCCTGTATACACTTACACCCCATATATAGCCTGGAGCTATCTATACACCTATATACACCCCATGTAGAGAACACATCCCTGTACACACTTACACCCCATATATAGCCTGGAGCTACCTATACACCTATATACAGCTGCACCCTATGTAGAGAACACACCCCTGTATACACTTACACCCCATATATAGCCTGGAGCTACCTATACACCTATATACAGCTGCACCCCATGTAGAGAACACACCCCTGTACACACTTACACCCCATATATAGCCTGGAGCTATCTATACACCTATATACAGCTGCACCCCATGTAGAGAACACACCCCTGTATACACTTACACCCCATATATAGCCTGGAGCTACCTATACACCTATATACAGCTGCACCCCATGTAGAGAACACACCCCTGTATACACTTACACCCCATATATAGCCTGGAGCTACCTATACACCTATATACAGCAGCACCCCATGTAGAGAACACACCCCTGTATACACTTACACCCCATATATAGCCTGGAGCTATCTATACACCTATATACAGCTGCACCCTATGTAGAGAACACACCCCTGTATACACTTACACCCCATATATAGCCTGGAGCTATCTATACACCTATATACAGCTGCACCCCATGTAGAGAACACACCCCTGTATACACTTACACCCCATATATAGCCTGGAGCTATCTATACACCTATATACAGCTGCACCCCATGTAGAGAACACACCCCTGTATACACTTACACCCCATATATAGCCTGGAGCTATCTATACACCTATATACAGCAGCACCCTATGTAGAGAACACACCCCTGTATACACTTACACCCCATATATAGCCTGGAGCTACCTATACACCTATATACAGCTGCACCCTATGTAGAGAACACACCCCTGTATACACTTACACCCCATATATAGCCTGGAGCTACCTATACACCTATATACAGCAGCACCCTATGTAGAGAACACACCCCTGTATACACTTACACCCCATATATAGCCTGGAGCTACCTATACACCTATATACAGCTGCACCCCATGTAGAGAACACACCCCTGTATACACTTACACCCCATATATAGCCTGGAGCTATCTATACACCTATATACAGCAGCACCCTATGTAGAGAACACACCCCTGTATACACTTACACCCCATATATAGCCTGGAGCTATCTATATACACCTATATACAGCTGCACCCCATGTAGAGAACACACCCCTGTATACACTTACACCCCATATATAGCCTGGAGCTACCTATACACCTATATACAGCAGCACCCTATGTAGAGAACACACCCCTGTACACACTTACACCCCATATATAGCCTGGAGCTATCTATATACACCTATATACAGCTGCACCCCATGTAGAGAACACACCCCTGTATACACTTACACCCCATATATAGCCTGGAGCTATCTATACACCTATATACACCTGCACCCCATGTAGAGAACACACCCCTGTATACACTTACGCCCGATATATAGCCTGGAGCTATCTATACACCTATATACAGCTGCACCCTATGTAGAGAACACACCCCTGTATACACTTACACCCCATATATAGCCTGGAGCTATCTATACACCTATATACAGCAGCACCCCATGTAGAGAACACACCCCTGTATACACTTACACCCGATATATAGCCTGGAGCTACCTATACACCTATATACAGCAGCACCCCATGTAGAGAACACACCCCTGTATACACTTACACCCCATATATAGCCTGGAGCTATCTATACACCTATATACAGCTGCACCCTATGTAGAGAACACACCCCTGTATACACTTACACCCCATATATAGCCTGGAGCTATCTATACACCTATATACAGCAGCACCCCATGTAGAGAACACACCCCTGTATACACTTACACCCCATATATAGCCTGGAGCTACCTATACACCTATATACACCCCATGTAGAGAACACACCCCTGTATACACTTACACCCCATATATAGCCTGGAGCTATCTATACACCTATATACACCTGCACCCCATGTAGAGAACACACTCCTGTATACACTTACACCCCATATATAGCCTGGAGCTATACACCTATATACACCTATATACAGCTGCACCCTATGTAGAGAACACACCCCTGTATACACTTACACCCCATATATAGCCTGGAGCTATCTATATACCTATATACAGCTGCACCCCATGTAGAGAACACACCCCTGTATACACTTACACCCCATATATAGCCTGGAGCTATCTATACACCTATATACAGCTGCACCCCATGTAGAGAACACACCCCTGTATACACTTACACCCCATATATAGCCTGGAGCTATCTATACACCTATATACAGCTGCACCCCATGTAGAGAACACAGCCCTGTATACACTTACACCCCATATATAGCCTGGAGCTATCTATACACCTATATACAGCAGCACCCTATGTAGAGAACACACCCCTGTATACACTTACACCCCATATATAGCCTGGAGCTACCTATACACCTATATACAGCTGCACCCCATGTAGAGAACACACCCCTGTATACACTTACACCCCATATATAGCCTGGAGCTACCTATACACCTATATACAGCTGCACCCCATGTAGAGAACACACCCCTGTATACACTTACACCCCATATATAGCCTGGAGCTATCTATACACCTATATACAGCTGCACCCCATGTAGAGAACACACCCCTGTATACACTTACACCCCATATATAGCCTGGAGCTACCTATATACAGCTGCACCCCATGTAGAGAATACACCCCTGTATACACTTACACCCCATATATAGCCTGGAGCTATCTATATACCTATATACAGCTGCACCCCATGTAGAGAACACACCCCTGTATACACTTACACCCCATATATAGCCTGGAGCTATCTATATACCTATATACAGCAGCACCCCATGTAGAGAACACACCCCTGTATACACTTACACCCCATATATAGCCTGGAGCTATCTATACACCTATATACAGCTGCACCCCATGTAGAGAACACACCCCTGTATACACTTACACCCCATATATAGCCTGGAGCTATCTATATACCTATATACAGCTGCACCCCATGTAGAGAACACACCCCTGTATACACTTACACCCCATATATAGCCTGGAGCTATCTATATACCTATATACAGCTGCACCCCATGTAGAGAACACACCCCTGTATACACTTACACCCCATATATAGCCTGGAGCTATCTATACACCTATATACAGCTGCACCCTATGTAGAGAACACACCCCTGTATACACTTACACCCCATATATAGCCTGGAGCTATCTATATACCTATATACAGCTGCACCCCATGTAGAGAACACACCCCTGTATACACTTACACCCCATATATAGCCTGGAGCTATCTATACACCTATATACAGCTGCACCCTATGTAGAGAACACACCCCTGTATACACTTACACCCCATATATAGCCTGGAGCTATCTATACACCTATATACAGCTGCACCCTATGTAGAGAACACACCCCTGTATACACTTACACCCCATATATAGCCTGGAGCTATCTATACACCTATATACAGCTGCACCCTATGTAGAGAACACACCCCTGTATACACTTACACCCCATATATAGCCTGGAGCTATCTATACACCTATATACAGCTGCACCCTATGTAGAGACCAGATACAGCAGGTTCAGGCTCCAGCCACCACACCACAATAGCAGCACATGTATAGAGGTTACAGAGGTCACCATTCATACAATACCTATATTACATATATTACATATGTCCACAGTAGAGTCAAGATCTGGAGGCATTTACTGGACCTGACTGTGTGCTACCTGCTGGCTGATGGGTAGGGTGGTGTGAGCATATTACCCCCTACCCCCTACACCCCCCCCCCATCACCTACACCCCCAGGTAGGGTGGTGTGAGCATATAACCCCCTACACCCTACACCCCATCACCTATACCCCCAGGTAGGGTGGTGTGAGCATATAACCCCCTACCCCCTACACCCCCCATCACTGTACCCCCACCCCAGCCCCCTGCCTGGGTGCAAGAGCAGGCCACAGCATGAGAGAGGAGCAGGTAATGGAGGGACTGTGTACCTTATGTAACATGCAGCTTATGGCTCATGTAGGTGCAGTCAGCTGTGGTGGCGGGGGAGGGGAGGGGAGTAGAGGGGGAGGGGGAGGGGGAGGGGAGTAGAGGGAGGGGGGAAATGGAGGAAATAGGGGAGGAAAGGGGGAGGGGGAGGAAAGAGGGGGAGGGGGAGTGGGAGGAAAGAGGGGGAGGGGGAGTGGGAGGAGAGGGGAGAGATGCCAGTCCACATTACACTATAACATAAAATCAATATCAATATCAATATACAATATTTGACTTGATAATTGTATATATGGATCAGAATACGAGAAAATGTACAATCACCACCTCTACACATTTAGGAAAACCTGCTAAATAGGTTGAAACATAATAATAATAGATATATCTAAGTATATTCTAAAAGTATGTTTGGTTGTTTTGAACTATCTTTAACAACAGTTTTGTTCTAAATTTGCAACAGTTTTGTCCTAAAATTGCCCATCACACCTCTCCTCCACCTACACCGGGGTGTATGACACCCATCATTGGTGGCTAATAAATATTGGCTGCCCCGACTTCACATATGACGCCCCCTATCGACGCTAAGTGAACTAGAGGTCGGGAGGAGGGCAGTATGAATGGTGACGTGTGTAGTGTGTTTGTTATTGGGGCTGAGTGGGGAACCAGCAATGTGTGTACAGTCAAACCCTCAGATCAGATAAGAATGGCATGTCAGTGATTGGACGCCTACTTCGCTAATTTCTTCGCGGTTTCTTGGCCTAGGACTCTGCGTTCTAATGGGATTATAATGACATTTTGCGGTCTTAATGGAATTATACTGGCACTTTGCGGTTTGAGGCAAGAGGCTTTCCCTCTGTTATAGTTTATGACAGGATAATTAAACAACGGTGATTTCTCTCTGATGTCCATGTGTGGAAGACAATTAGTTCCTGTTAATCAGTTAACACCCTCATAAAAAACCAGCTGGGCCATGGGGTGGGCTCACCTCCCTCGACCCAATTTGGCGGAAAGTTCCTCCTGTTTTAGCTTCAATCCTCGGTATTTCTTTTACCACATACAATTAAGAGATCGGGTAGCCGACATTGAATGATACTTAAATGACCACAAAACCCCCTTCCCTCTTCCCCCTTTCCTGTTTAGGAATCAGGCGCCAAACTATAGAAGGGACTCTCTCATGTTTGGGCCTAGGGGTCAGATTTTCAGAAAATGTACAATTCACCTTCACCAATGCTCTCAAATAAACCACATTTCAGATGAAAATAAAGTTCAAAAAACAGTTCAACCTAACCAAACAGATTGCTAGAATCAATGCAATGCCAAATATACTCGAATTTACCTAGTATTGACCAAATTTCAGCTTAATTTAGCAGAACTTACTAAATGTGTACAGCAGCCAATTGTACATTTTCTGAAGATTTGACCCCTAGACTGTGTAAGATTCTGAAGTGAACCCACCTTCACATTGTACAAGAAATTATCAGCAATTCAAATCTTTCTCTCTTTAGCAAGAAACATAATGCTCATACAACCTGTTGTAGCTGCATTTCTATTCAAGAACTTATAATAAATTGACTGGTGTCCTTCCTTTTCTAAAAAATTATTTTAAAAAAATTAAAAACCCTGGGCCAGACCCAATGGCCGTCATTGTGCATGAAATTATGAGGAATTCACTGTTTTTCAATTCAATATTTCTCTGTTTGGCAAGAAACATAATGTCCGTGAAAACTGTCGTCTCAAACTTTATTTTTATTCAAGAATTTCTAACAAACTGACCGATGTCTTTCCCTTTCTAAAAAAATATTTTTTAAAAATCACAAAACTCTTGGCCAGACTCAAACGACCATCATTAGGCGTAATGCGCGCGGGGCGGTGCGGGCGCGGCGGCCAATGATCAGATTCACTTTCATCTTCTCCGGGTTTAGCACCAGTTTACAGATCAATAAAACTTGTGTGACAGTTTTTCCTTCCTCTTTGCCTTCGCCTTTAATTGTGTAATTATGGCTTCTCTCTGTACAAATGTCCGCCATTGATTCTATGGCCTCGCTGTTACTGACAATCTTAGTCAACTATTGGTGTTTTATGAGCTCAAAAATTACTGTTAATTATTTTGATAATAAATTGAAATAGGGCTATTGGGATTGTTTTAAAATTCTTTCCAAACAATGTTTGCAAGTATTAATAACTGGGTCTAGGTTCAGATTCTACAAAGTCGCTTCAAACTAAGGGAAAGCTTTCCAGTCTGGGCTCAGAGTTGAGAGAGTCCCTCCAAACTGAGGGAAAGCCTCTCCAGTCTGGGCTCAGAGTTGAGAGTGTCCCTCCAAACTGAGGGGAAACCTCTCCAGTCTGGGCTCAGAGTTGAAAGAGTCCCTCCAAACTAAGGGAGAGCCTCTCCAGTCTGGGCTCCGAGTTGAGAGAGTCCCTCCAAACTGAGGGAAAGCCTCTCCAGTCTGGGCTCAGAGTTGAGAGAGTCCCTCCAAACTAAGGGAAGGCCTCTCCAGTCTGGGCTCAGAGTTGAGAGTGTCCCTCCAAACTGAGGGGAAACCTCTCCAGTCTGGGCTCAGAGTTGAGAGAGTCCCTCCAAACTGAGGGGAAACCTCTCCAGTCTAGGCTCAGAGTTGAGAGAGTCCCTCCAAACTAAGGGAAAGCCTCTCCAGTCTGGGCTCAGAGTTGAGAGAGTCCCTCCAAACTAAGGGAAAGCCTCTCCAGTCTGGGCTCAGAGTTGAGAGAGTCCCTTCAAACTGAGGGAAAGCCTATCGCTCCTGACTGCAAAATTTCATTAGGATGCCTACTCCAGGGCAGGGAAAGCCATTAATGCATCACTGACATACCGATTTTATCTGATCTGATAGGCTCTGAGCCTAGACTGAACCTCCATGCGGCTATAAGAACCTTAAGCAGAGACTAAAAGGATTAATGACCTTTATGTGGTGCGTAATTCCTGGCTTCACCTCAGGATTGTTCACCCGCGGCCCCTCATTGTTAACTGAGTGAAATATTTTAATCTGGGTGATGGCAATTTTTTTTTTATATTTCTAACCATGAATTTGCTCACGTCAGAACTTGAACTAAACCTCTCTTTTTAACTGACAAATATTTGTATCTACGTACAAGAAAAGGCAAAAATATCAAAATAGGTGTCTTTTCGATTTACCTAAAAAAAAACGCACCTACATTTTTGGGACAATGCTAAGTGTTAAAAATGAATTATTACAAAAAAAAACTATTAAAAGCAGGATTACCAGATTCGTTAAAAGTACATTTCTCTTGTTTAAAACAACTATTGATACAAAATAAGACATTATTTTCAGTTACTGGAAGGTCGTTTCTTTAGAAAATACGAAGTTAAAATGAGCTGAAGTATGAATGCAAAATCCTTCCCCTCAGACGGTTTAACATGGTAGTGAATATCAAACGTAAAGCATGGGTTTCACTGCCACGCTACTTCTCCCGTTTCTTGGTTCCCGCTACTTTAGAAGTAACTGGAACAAGCCGTTTCAAATCAAACATGTTTGAATTGAAGCGGCTACCTCCCGCTACTTGCTCCTGCTTCTAAAAGTAGCGGGACCAAAGAAGCGGGAGCAGTAGCAGGAGGAGTAGCCGGCCAGTGGAACCCAGCCTTAAGTGGCAACAAACATTGACTCTTTTAATTGTATCTTTCGCCACACAAACTAGTGACAACCAAAAAAAACTTAATCACTCCAGCAAAATGAGTATATGGGAGACAGGAGCCCCCCCCCCCCTCCCCCCCGCACAACATGCCTCTCGTGTTTACAGCGCTCCTAGTAGCAGTTTCACAAAAACATCTTCTAACTTTTGATTTCTTCAGGGAATGGCTTCATCGCTCCTACATCACAGAGTTATCAAAATAGAAATAAAAGATCACTCCTCGGGTGCTACTAGGAATCAAAGTCGACCCATTAAGTAGCGAGGACAGAAAGTGCGCCATGCTTTATTGAATAAAGCCTTTATTAAAGGCAAACTTGACTTGTTTACTCTAGAGTTACATGTGCTGCACTGGTAGAGCCGTGCTGCCATGGACTGGGGAGGAATGGGGGACTGCTGCGGGTTTTATGTTTTATGGACATATGGGTCAGATCTTCAGAAAATGTACAATTCATCTTCACCAATCCTTTCAAATAACCAAAATCTAAGACAAAAATTAAGTTCCAAATGCAGTTCAACCTAACCAAACAGATTACTAGAATCAATGTAATGCCAGATATACTCGAGTTTACCCAGTATTGACCAAATTGCAGCCTATTTTAGCAGAATTTACTAAATGTGTACAGCTGCCAATTGTACATTTTCTGAAAATCTGACCCATCTATCGCGAGTTAATATCTTCTAAACATGATGTTCTCTTTTGTAAATAATAAATAAAATGTTAAATTTCCTCGCTGGGTATGCTTTCTGTGCGAATGGAAGTTTTTGTCAATTAATTTTCTAAACATGATGTTCTCTTTTGTAAATACTAAATCAAATGTTTATTTTCCTCGCTGGGTATGCCTTCTGTGTTATTATTAAAGCTTTTGTTAATTAATTTTATGTCTGTCTGCCTGTGTCTCGCTCCCTCTATCCTCCCTCCTTTCTCCCTCTTTCTCCCTCCTCTCTCTTCTCTTTATCCCTCCCTCCCTCCCTTTCTCCACTCGCTGGGTATGTTTTCTGTGCGAATGACAGTTTTTTTAAATTAATTTTCTGTTTGTCTGTCTCTCGCTCGCTACCCTCTCTCGCTCTTTTTCTCCCAACCATCTCTTATTTCTCTTCCCTCTCTCTCCATCATCTCTCTATCCCCCTTCTCTCCCTTTAATTATTGCCCCCCCCCCCACGTTTCCCCCCTCTCTCTCTCTCCTCTCCCCTCTCTCTGTTTCTCGTTCCCTCTCTACTAAGCCTCAGATTTCAGTGTTTGCTTTTCTCCACAGAGGGCAGCAAAGTGCGGATATAAAGGAAATCCAGAGCGTAGCCCCATTCAGTGCTGACACCTAGTGCCAATTTGTAACACTACAGATCAGCCTCTGACGTGACACCGTGTGGAGACCAGCCTAACTAACCCTTCCAACCCATGGTAGCAAGGAAAGTGAGTCCCCCATATTCTGATTCACAAGTTAGGAACTTATCCATAAATGATAATTACTCTAGATATAAATCCTCTGATTATGAGAATCAGATTTTCAGAAAATGTACAATTCGTCTTCACCAATCGTCTCAAATAGCCCACATTTAAGACAAAACTGAACTTCAAAATGCAGTTTAACATAACAGAACTGATATTTTAAATCAATGCGATACCAAATATACTCAGATATACCCGTTATTTATCATTTTTCAGCCTAACTTAGGAGAAGTTCCTAAATGTGTAGAGCTGCCAATTATACATTTTCCGAAAATCTGACCCATGAAGAAGATCCCCCAATGTTATACAGTGGAACCTCGCATAAAGACTACCTCTCTATAGAGACCAACCCTCTAATGAGACCACCTCGCTATAAGACCATAAATGGCTCAGCCCCAAGGGTGGTCTCAATAGAGAAGATTCTTTGCATTGACAATAAATATATCAATCAATAAAAAACACCCAATAAATGGGAAAGAATTACTTACTTGTCTGCATGTAGGTATTTAGTGCATCTAGCCAGTGGTTCATGCAGCCGATTGTGTGGTTAATTATATATAACTAGTTATCACTCCATGCCTTTATTCTCTCATTATATAGTGGCTAAATATAGCATTCTCCTAGTCTATCCCATAATAGTAGGAATTAGTGAATTCAGGGGTCACTACCACAAATAAGTCAATCTTGGCATACAGAGTACCTACAAAATGGCGGCGCAGTACCAACAAAATGGCGGCGCACTCCTCCTCTATGAGTGATGTATATTTAAGTGAGAGCTAGATTATTGTATATAGTAACAGAACTCCACTAGAGAAAAAAACAGCGGCAACAATTTGTTTTGTTGCCCACTAATTTGTTGCAACAAATCTCCATACAGAAACAACAGTTCCCAGAGAATGTGGCAACACATCTGACACTCCTCCATTTGCGTTTTGTTGGAAAGATGAAATGAACTGTTGTTAGTGGGCAACAACAATAGTGGGCAACAACAACATTTGTTGCCGCCGCTTTTCCTCTAGTGGAGTTCCGCTAGAGTCTGTCCTAAAGTAGTTGACACAGGATTCCTTAGTTCCTTTAAGAAGAGGGAAAAGTGGGTGATTTTTTACTTCTATTTATGACAAGTTCCTGTCAACCTGCGAGCCACTCTTTGCAATCAACCATGGAGAAACAGGGCCAGTATACTTAGCTCTTCCTTCTTTCTAAGCAAAACAACAGCTGCTGCACATGGAACAGAGGCAGAAGAATAAAATACAGCTGTATATTTGGCCATGGTGACTCAAGGGCAAAGGTTTGAAGTCAAAAATCACCTACTTTTCCCTCTTTTTAAAGGGACTAAGAAATCACGTGTTAACTACTTTTCGGACAGACTATATAAGAGAAGCATGCTGGAATTTAACCTACAAACGATCTGTGGTCAATACTTGAGTATCTAGGGAAGAGTATCAAATCTAAGAACACTGCAAACAAGGTATAGTAGACAGAGTTTAAATTATTTAAAATGAAAAGTTCTGTTATCACACGACTCACATCTACTAGGGTTAAAGGTCAGGAAGGAGGACGACATGACCAAATAAATAAATTATTTTCATATACTCACAAAAGGACCACAACTGATCGAGACCTATAATGGTTGTAAATGATATAATGACATACATGAACTATGGGTGGTATGAGTATATCATAGCAGAAATTCGCAAAACCAGCAACAAGGGAAACACACTTCATCTAAGGGTTACATGTATGTATAGAGGTAAATAAAATATGGCGGCCATCTTGCACAATTTATTGTCTATTGACATGTAAGAAAGGGTTAATGGAGAGTATGGATTGTCATGGTCTGTCTGTCTGTGTTTCATTCTTATAATTCTTTGAAAATTGAAATTAAACTGCTTCTAAAAACTGATTTTCTATCCCCTTGAATGAAGTCACAAGATTACACTCAAGTCTTTATATTTTACCTACCATTATTCATCAACTAAAATAAAAAAATAAAAAAGGCCCATTCATCTCAAAATGCCTCGCAAAATCATCCAAACCAAGGTAAAATGTATCGTAATTCACAGCCCAAAAATAACCAATCCAACATGAGAATTGATACGAATATTTAATATAAAAATACTAGAAAAATCTGTTCTAGCATGAGACTATGTGGAATTTGTGTCTAGTACAAATTACAAACTTGTAAAAAAAATAACTGTAGGAACTTGTTCCCTGTTTAAAAATTGTGCAAGTAGGCTGCGGGGTATATCACAGGGTATATAGAGACATATATATGAATAAGGCTTAAGCCTGGTCCTCAACTGGTGGGTTATATGGGTGCACTTTCCCTTCATCTGAAGGGAGCTGATAGGTTGTGAGCCTAGACAGTAGCACACAGATTGCACCAGTGGACCCAGACTTGCACTAAATAAAGGCCTACCTGTTGGGTCTCCTTGTAGCAGCCCTGTCAAGCAACACACCAACCCGTTAGCATGACCTCAACAAGGCATTTGACTCTAGCATTTACTCAGTATATCAATTTATAAGAAATTTTAAAAAGAATTATAAGAAGATGTTTATGAATAATCCCATACAGACATAACAAACACACACTGAAATAGAGTAATATGGAAAGACACAAGTTAGCATCTACAGTCAAAATTTACCGTTAAATAAAATAAACCAGAAAACCCCAATTTGAATTGAGATGCCTACTTCTACTCTAGACCAAACCCATGTTCCTCTTGCACGATGCACCATAAAGAATTTAATATTATATGTACAATTGAGTGTGAAGTAAAAGGTTTAAAATAAACCACAATAGTTTGCATGGACCCGACATTAGTCCTTAGGTTAATCCATATGAAAATATATATCATAAGATATAAGATAAAGGTTAGCCAACCCCTCTACCTTATGCCATAGAATATTTACCCCTCTCACTCAGTCTGTCTCCTCTTCCTTATCTCAATCTCTCCCTTTTCCCTAATCTCTCACACCTTGGAAGAGCAACATTGTTGAAAGGTCAACCCTATTTCTCAATAATATTGTACTTGTTTTAAACGAGAAATAAAAATACTTTTATATATAATCTCTCTCCCTCCCTCTCTCTCCCCCTTTTAGTCATCTGTCTCCTCTTTCTCTCTCCCTCTCTCTGAGTCTCTCGCACTTTCTTTCTCCCCATCCCACTCTCCCACCCTTTCTCTCCCCACATACTCCCTCCCTATCTCCCCACCACCTCACTTCCCTCTCCCCTCTCTTCTCCCACTCTCTCCCTTTCTCCCCCTCTCTCTTTCCCTGTCCCTCCCCTTTCTCCCCTCTCCACCTAATAGGGAGTTTCGACACCGCTCACCTATCCGCAACCGTATTCGTATCCTTATTACTTTAGGGATGCGTGAGCCAGGCGTACCGAGCCTCCAAATTTAGTTTCAGCAGATGCCCCTACGCACGCAAGACCGTCACCTTGCCCTCGGTGTGCTTACCGAGAAAAACTCAAGGGGAGCCGGTAGGCTGGCATCAAAGATGGCGGTCTCTGACAGGGATGCCGATGCTATAGTACTGCTTCTTTGAACCATGATTTCTATGATAATAACGTAAACTATCACCAAACTTGCTTGGCAAGGACATCAACAACATGTTTAATATTGATCCCCAACCTTTTTTTTTAATGTAAAATGGCTAGATAGTTTGTCATATACTTAGGTATAATCCCCGCAACAGGTGCCTTTCTTACGTATAATCCTCAGCAGAGGCCGGTATTGACCCTCATTACCTATGCACAACCTGACATAGTGACCTAATTCCGCACTGATACGTAGGGGTTTGCTCCTGAGGAGCGTCTGTCGAAACTCCCTACTCTCTCTGTGCCTTTCTCTTCCCTGTCTTCTCTCCTCAACTCTCTTTCTCTTTCTCTCCACCCTCTCTCTCTCAACTTTCTCTCTTTAACAATTACGAATTTAGATCCTAAATCGAATTAAGACAACCCTCCTATTGTACAGAAGTAAGAAGGCTTATATAAATGTGTTAACACAAGCCCCCTATTGTACAGAAGGCATGGCTTATTTAAATGCTCTCAGACAATAAACTAAACTTGCTTAAACAATGCATGATTCAGCAGCTGGCAGGTCTTCATGGAGCAGGAATGGTCTGCTCCCAATTTCCCGCGCTTCCTCCGCGTTCTGATTAATTATGACGTTTTCCCGCGCTTTTACCTCGCGCCAGACGACAATTAGCGGCTACAGAGCCTGACCTTGAGGCAAGGTCAGTAGCGTGGCCGCCATACACGACTGAAGTCGGGGAGAAGTTGGGACGGAATATGGCTTATCACAATTACAAAGTTTATTCGATTAAGTGATTATAATTTTAAGTTTCTATAACAGCAGCTATCTCACATTATCGAAATTATGAAATTATGGATAAGAAACGGTTTAGCGAAGTTCTGTTATAATTAAATATGGCTGACACCTCGCCGTATGCTATTTATTCGCACAATTTGCAACACTTACAAGTATTTAATTGTACTTAATTTAACAACAAAGAATTTAAAGGAAAAAATGCAAAAGCTATAATGAAAGACGTAGGAAGATATTAGGTTAATATTATGATATTTATGTTAACATTTTGCAGTCTTCCGAGAAGCCAAGAAAGGTCCCCCACGCCTCCTACCAAGAAAACCCCCACAGAGATACCCTAGCTTTTGCAGCCTAAAAATTTGGGGTTTTAAAGACCACAAAAGGTCTTCAAAACCGTAAATCCCTTACAGAACAATTACAACTATGAAATAACCATTTTTTCTGTTCCTGGGCGTTCCTTAAACAAATTTAGGTTAGTTAGAACTGATATAAATGGTCATATATACAATACTATAGCACTATCTCCATCTCTATCAAGCTTGCAGGCAAATATTCTGACTAAATTATCTATTTTCCTGCTTTACTATAGAGCACGGATCTATAGCCACGCCAATCATTGTTGGAAGAAAATAAAATGGCGGATGAACAGCTGTTGGGGGTGAAATAAATGCTAGATTTAATTCCAGTCCACCTCCTCCACCTCATTGGTTTTAGTCTCCCGCGTGAGGAACGCTGTTTGTTCACATTTGTGACGTCACTGATGGGCAGACGACAGAGAAGGAAATGGCGGAGAGGAAATCGGGCGGGAAATATTAGAAATAGGTGTGTAGATGTGCCGCTAGGAGGCGGGGAGGTGATACAGAGGGGAAGGAAGGTCATTATGAGAATTCCGGATGAATCAAGATTGGAGAAGGGACAGGAAGAATGAAAGAAGAAGGTGACAGAAGTAGAACAGAAATTGGGAGAAGGAGGAAGAGGAAGTAGAAGAAGTAGAGGAGTAAGATGAAGAAGGAGAAGGAGAAAAGGAAAGAAGGAGAAGGAGGAAGGGAAAAGGACGAAGGAAGAAGGAGGAATAAGGAGGAGGAGGAAGAAGAAGAAGAAGAAGAAGAATCAAGATTGGAGAAGAAGGGACAGGAAGAATGAAAGAAGAAGGTGACAGAAGTAGAACAGAAATTGAGAGAAGGAGGAAGAGGAAGTAGAAGAAGTAGAGGAGGGAGATAACAAAGGAGAAAAGGAAAGAATAAGTCGGAAGAAGGAGGAGGAAGAAGAAGGAGAACGAGAAGGAATAAGAAAGGGAAGGAAGTAGAAAAAGAAAGAAGATAGAGAAAGAAGAAAATGAAAGAAAGAAGAAGGAGAATCTTAAGATTCCTTTATATTACTTTAACATTACTTTACAAAGCTGCATATAAAACTAAAATCTAGAAATCACACATTATGGACCCACAACAAAAAGTCGTCGTCTGGTCAATGTATGACGTCACAAAGCAAACAAAAGACAACAAGAAGAGCAGAAGGGAAGATAATGATCTCAGAAAGCCATTAAATAAAATTGTCAAACATTTCCCAGTCCCCAGTCTAAATTGATTACAATTCTACAAGAAACTTTTAAACTCGACCTTCTCCCGCGGGGCCTCCCCGGATCCATACTCCCGCTCCACGGAGCCTATTCTGTATTGATTCAGACATAAAGTTGCCATAAAACTTTATGGAACCAGAATTTTAAAACGAAAATATTGTGTTAAACCTAGGTTTTATTTAAATGTGCTATGAAATATGAGATTGTTAGCGACCTGGATCTGAGGGAATCCATATTGCCGAGTCAATGAACATGCAATGTTTCACACTGTCGAGAAATGTGATGTGTCACAGGGAAATGAGTCACAAGTGGGATTTGAGATATCACCATATTTGAAAAGTATTTGAACATGTATTCATACGACTTTGAGCATTAGATAATCAAAAAACGTGTGATAAAGTACTTTGAAAAATGTCAATTTTGCGACTTGTGATAGATGTTCCTGAAACACATAACAAATGTGATGTGTTAGAGATAAATGAGTCACAAGTCGCAAATTCGATATTTTCAAGGGTTTCTCCCACAGGACCTGTAGGAATGTGTTATGCTTCACTCGTAATATATATAGTCCTATAAATTTCAGGGCTGTATTGTATTATATCTTTGCGTTTCTACCATCAGCTCATCCTATGGTATATGTGTATAATTGTAATTAGATTAGATTAGAATACTTTATTGGCATTTAAAAAATGCGTAATGAAGAGGGTATATCCTGCATACGGGACGTTTTCAGTCCCTTAATTCCCCAGAAATCTTTTTTAAAAACATGAAAAATAGAAGTACAATTATTAGGTGTTCTAATAGTCCTTCTAATGGTTTTGTTAGAATCGGCTTGATCTCATCTTTTCTAAATATGATGGTATGTAATATCACTATATCAAGGGAACCTGGGAAGACCAACTGGGTTGGCAGGATACACCCTTTTTCTCTGTAATAGTTTTGTAATCGTATGTGATGAAGAGAGAAATAAAAATTCTTATATAATATATATATATATATATATATCTCAAAATCAATTGTCCAATATAATACCCATCTCTATTCTATTCTTCTCCTCTCCCACCCTCTCATAATTAACAGTGACGAATACTACAAGTTTCCATTTCTAAATCCTTAGCTAATATTGACATTTAGCAATTCTGAGAGGGTTTGAGTATTTCCTACTATAAGCTCAGATCATTTTGCCAACAAAAGTAACATATACATAATCATTATATAAGGCAATATAATCATTATATGCAATATAATCATTATATGCAATATAATCATTATATAAGACAATATAATCACTAAATAAGGCAATATAATCAACTGTGTGGTATCATGGCAGTTGATATATTCTGTGTCATATAATATATATGTGGGATAAAAAGGATAACTAGGATAATGTGGGATAATGTTGTCGCCGGAACGCCGCCAAACACACAATATGACCTCACCCTCAGGCTCACTGCCAAGGTCACATCAAGGTCAGCCATGATCCAACAAGTAGCGGACCGTTCAGTAATGGTGACCTTGTATAACAGAATGGTGACTTCTGCTGAACCACCATCCATTTCTGTCTCTTCAGTGACTTCAAGAATGAAGTTACAATAGGGGATTTGCATGTCTCACCACTGCGCATGTCTATTACAGTGCATGCTGGGATGGATTCTGATGAAACCTGACATACAAGATATTTAGCAAGATTTTGCATCGAAAATTGCAAGTATGTCTTTTACCAATATCACAGCTTGTATAAATAATCTATGAAAAATAAATGCATGATGGGAAAGATAGGCTTGTGTTATGGCAACATGACTTGCATGTGCCACTGCGCATGTCTGTTACAGTGCATCCTGGGATGGATTCTGATGAAATCTGACATACAAATATTTGGCAACATTTTCATAAAAAATTGCAAGAATGTTTTCACCAATATCATTGCTTCTATAAATGATCTATGAAAACTAAATGCATGATGGGAAAGATGGGGACTTGTGTTATGGCAACATATATAACACATGGATATTGACAGTATAGCATTGTTAAATATTCCATGCTGAACATGACATGTTTTGTATAGGATTTACACTGATATACAACCCCCATAATTCTGTGATTCTAGATGCAAGTTAGTGGACATCCAAGTACACTTACAGGGGAACAGAAGTTGAAGGTTTCCACTAACATAACATATAAAATATATTTTCAAGATTTAAGGTCAAGAATTTAAACTGCAGCGCCGTTTCCCCCACATCATATCACTGCTGGCCTATCCCCATATAGCAGTGATGTGTTGCTGTACTAGTCCTGGCAAACTGCTATGATTTAATCCTGTATCAAGTGTTGAACGTACAAAAAGTGTGCTTCACGCCACTAGCTGCCAGCCAGGAGTTGTGGGGGTCACACAGTGTGGCGCACGGGCTGGTTATAGTCATTCACGTTTTGTTACCAGGCTTGACCGTCCAACTGTTGATATAGTGTCCAATTATTTCTAATAATTGTTTGGTACTCCAAAATACAATTCTTTAAAGTTTAAGTCATTTTCAAAGATTATTTCATAGTTCCTCTCTTCTGTCGCCCCACCCGCCCATCCTTACCCTTTCTTAATTGTCATCTTTAAACTTCTCCCTCTCTCTCCCCCCTGTCTCTCTCTCTCTCTCTCTCTCTCTCTCTCTCTCTCTCTTTTTGACCCCTAGATCTGTTCCTTTCGATCCGTCCCCCGCTCTCCCTCTTTGCCCTCTCTCTCTTCTCTCCCCTCCCTCCCTCTCTTTCCCCCTCCCTCTTATTTCCTCCCTCTCTGCCTCTTCTCTCCCTCTCCCTGCCTCCTCCATCTCTTTCCTGTCACCTCTCTCTCTCTCCCCTCTCTCTCTCTCTGTCTCTCTCTTCACCCCCCTACTATACATGACACTACATATACAGCCTGCACCCAATGTTGGCACACAGTATTGTAGATGGCCTCTCACGTGATACACAAGCCTATCACGTGACACACATTATAATATATTCATACATGTAGATATTACACCAGATACAAGGATCCACTAGCGGGCACTAGTGGAACCAATGAAGCGTTCTATTCACTGTAACTAACGACTGGTATAATTGGTTTACACTACATTGGGCAAGTGTGGGGTGTGTGTGTGGGGGGGGGGGCAGACTGGCTCAGAAACCAGGGTAGTAGTATACTCTAAATTCTAAAAGTTTTGCTTCTTCTACCCCTAGATGGGCGTGCACCAGTAATGTTAAAACTACCCATCACATATATAATATCATTGATTTATATCCCTGTATTGCCTTATTGTACCATAGATCCTTGATATATGAGATATAATATTTGATATGTTATGATATAAATGTATGGTGGTATTCTATTGTGACTAAAGTATTATTTTCAACCTTAAGATGAGAATAGTACGTATGTAGTGTAAGCGTATGGAAATAATATTTGGGATCGAAAAGTGGCGAAATTTAATCAAGAGAATAGCATCCATTGTGTACATAGAATTACGCACATTATTGCACACCATTACAGATATGTGTCCTTATCTTCTTGTGTCTGTTCTGCACATTCTCTAGTATCCCTAGTGGCCGGGGATTAGTTACAAGTGAACATTATAAAGAAGCAGGATATTACTAGTCACTAGTCACCCCAGGGTAATAACGTGCCCCCACCCCCTTAGTTCAGGGTAATAATGAAGCACAGTTCCAGAACCAGGATATCTAGAACTCTAATATTGATTTGGTCTTTATTTGTCTGCCCAAGTATCTTGTAAATCCTTGTCTCGCCCCTCTCTACACATCCACTCTCTCTACCACTTATCTCCACCTCATCTCGTTCTTTCTCTCTCACTTTCTCCTGCCTCTCTCTCTCTCTCTCTCTCTCTCTCTCTCTCTCTCTCTCTAACTCCTCTCTCTCCTTTCCCTCACCTCCCTCTCTCTCCCTTCTTTCTCTCTCCCGCCTCTCCCTGCCTGTCTCACTCCTTTCTCTCTCCTCCCTAGAGCTGTCTCTCCCCTCTTACCCTCTCCTGCCTCTCCCTTTCTGTCTCGCTCCTTTCTCTCTCCTGCCCCTCTTTCTCTCCTCTTCATCTAGCAGTCTCCTCTTTCTTCATTCTTCCTCCCTCATTCTCTCTCTATCTCTCTCGATTCCTTTGCGGTCTCTCCCCCTCTTTCTCTCCATTCTGCCTCTCTCCATTCCTTCTGTCTCCCTCTCTCCATTCTTCCTCTCCCACTCCCACCCCCTACAGCTAGTTTACCCTTTCCCTACAGCTTAGAGTAATATCAGGGTACTACTCTGAGCCTACAGCTAATAACCCCCTCCACACAGACCAGCGCAGTTACAGCCAAACAGGATCTAAAGAAACACTTTTATTTTTTCACATCAATTATTTCCATTAATCTTCTGTTTCTACCACTAATCCCTAGAGGGCAGCACTCCCGGATCTAGCAGTACCCGGATGTACATTACCTCCTC
This sequence comes from Sthenelais limicola, assembly GCA_942159475.1. Classification (NCBI taxonomy): domain Eukaryota; kingdom Metazoa; phylum Annelida; class Polychaeta; order Phyllodocida; family Sigalionidae; genus Sthenelais; species Sthenelais limicola. The sequence goes on along the minus strand of OW804095.1, from coordinate 4,523,361 downwards.
CTGGTGGCAGTGGTCTGCATTATTAAATATATGGCGGGAAATCCATCTAATTTCCATTTCCTTCTCTTTTTCTTTTCTTTTTCCACGAGTTTACTACGCCATAGTTTAGGACCAAGTCCAGCTCCAAGTAAGGTGCTAAATAAGAGTTTGACCACTCCCAACCTTCCCCATAAATGTGATTTGTTTTCCGAAAATGAGTCATAAGTCGCGAAAATTGGTTTTTGAGATATCATCATATTTGAAAAGATGAGATCAAGCCGATTCCAATGATAGTAAACAGTCTAATAAAATAATAAGTATTTATAGATTTTGAGTTTGATATTTTCGTTTTTGAAAAAAAAAGTTTCCATTATTTCTGGGGGTCACTAAACAGTAAAGTAACTAAATGTAGTCCATATGAGGACCTTTAAAACCAAAGGATATATTACATAGATCGTCCTGGAATAAGAGACATCGATTGACAATACTATACGTGACACACTCCCCAAAAATCAGAACATTCCAATAATGTGATCTTGTGAAAAGAATGCTTTGAAAAATATCAATTTTGCGACTTATGACTCATTTTCCTGGAATACATCACAAATAATAGACATATTTGATAAACTGAAGAGTTAGTGATGAAATGGTATCACGCTACTCCCCCTCCAACCCCACCCCCCCCCCCACTATACTCCATAGAGAACATTTCATATAAAATAACATGAAATATCAAAAAATATTAATTACGAAAGAAAAAGAAAAAAAACACCCCGCCTTTCCCACATATATTCACTTTAATTATTTAATTGATTAAATAATGAATTATTCTAAATAACTAACCAGTTACGATGAAAATGTATCAAGCTATTTCCCCCTCCCACTATAGACCATGGAGAAAATATATATAGAAAAATATTAATTAAAATGTTAAACCACCCGTGCCTTTCCCACACATATTCCCTATATTTATTTAATTAATTATTTAATCAATTACTCTTAAAAACCCACTGGCTAGCGATGAAATGATATCAAGCTATCCCCCCCCCCCTCCAACTAGGCCTACTCCATAGAGAAAGCTTATTAAAACTAATATATTCCAGGATCTAGCAGTACCCGGATTACAAATATATTACAAAAATATTGTCTTTTTTAAAAAAAAATATATTACAAAAACTTAATTAGATGAGGAAAAGAAAAAAACACGACCCGGCCCTTTCTATTCAAATCAATTAATTAACTATTAATTAAAGTTTTTTTGTTTTTTATAAAATTAATTAATGTTAATTAAATAATGAGTAAGTCTGACTCACCGGTAAGCGTAGAGATGGGACTTGTGTCTGAAGTCTTGTCAGCGTTAGCCTCGTTACTGGTCATGGAGGAGAGACTAGTGTCCTCCTGCCCACCAGGGGGCGGGCTCATCGGGCTGGTCTGAGAGCAGGAAGATGGCGCCCGGTTGCCTAGCAACAGCCCCAGCCTCATCATCAGATCGTGTTGCGCCACATCCGGTGGCGGGGGCGGAGGCTCTCCTCCCATTTCTGTAAAAATAAAATATTTTTTTTAATAAATTTGTATAAATGGTGTTTATAGATTTTGAGTTAAATCTTCTGAGGAGATTGTCATGCGGGTACATTTATGAATATGCCAGCACTTGCTGAAACAATAAAAAAAATGTAATGAAAACACATTTATCTTCTCCAAATTCCTAAATTTTAAAGAATCAAATTCTTTCAATCTGCATATGGGTGAAATCGTCAGAAAATGTACAATTCGCCTTCTCAAATCCTCGCAAATAATACAAATTTAAGACAATAATGAGGTTCAAAATAAGTTCAACATAACCGAACAGATTGTTTGATTCAAGGCAATATCAAATAACTCACATATATAGAATAGAATAGAATAGAATATCTTTTATTTGTCTTATGGCAGTTTACAGGAGAAATGACAAATGGGTCGACATGCTTATTAAAAAATATATACCTAGTACTGACCATTTTTCAGTCTAATTTAACAGTATTTACTAAATGTGCAGATTGCAGATCTGACCCTTAGTTCTACAAGGTGCAGATATTTACATACTAAAGTGACACGCAGCAATGATACAAACATCTTTTAAACAATTTTTATTCAACAGTTAACAATTTAACATGGGAAGACGACTCCAGCCAATGTCCTCTCTCAGAATGATGAATGGAGGGACAGCCATGGTTAAAGCAAACTTTCTAAAAAAAAATTCCAAAAAAAGATCCCCAAGAGTGAGAAGAAAGGAGACAATATGAAGGAGACATTTGCCAGAACGCTTTCATTCTTACTCCAACATCAAGCAAATTATAACCATTTCTAGATTTATTGAATTTCAGGAGAATTGGAATCAATTGTGTGGCGGCCTTCAAGCAACTGTGGCATAGATCGCTACCCGCTGTCTTGCCTGACCAGTAGAGGATGGGGGGGGGGGGGCGGGGGGAATAGGGGATTTGCATAGCCACCATGTTGAATCTTGATTCGTATAGAATTATGGGAGGAATGGTACAGTGTACAATCTATAGAAAACATGTTCAGCATGTCATATTTATCAGTGCTCCAATGTATATATCCATGTGTTATACATGTTCCCATGACACAAGTACCCACCTTTCCTATCATGCATTTGGTTTTGATAGATCATTTATAAAATCTATGATATTGGTGAAAACATTCTTGCAATTTGCGATACAAATGTTGCTAAATATTCATGTCAGATTTCATCAAAATCCATCCCAGGATGCACTGTAATAGACATGCGCAGTGGCACGTGCAAATCCCTTATTGGTTGCTCCTGCCCAACAACAAAAACCATGATTGATTAGTTTTAGATGTATTTATAAGTGGTGTGTATGTGTTTTGAAAAATTAATTATTTCAATGACTTCTAAGGGTAATGTTAATGACAAAATATATTTCGTCATTCAAACCGTTGGAGACACGGAAGTTCCCCACCCCCAACCCCAACCCCTCACCGTAATTTTCCCCCACCCTCTCCATTAACCTCCAATAGACCTGCAGAAGTCCTTGAAAGTCTGGTGAGGTTTTCAGAATCAAACAAGGAGTTAAGAGCGGGAAGAGAGAGTGTTTAGAGAGCCTTCCTGTCTCCCCGCGGCTGCTGCTGAAATTTCACCTGCCGCAACCTTGAACATCTCAACTCTTTCCATTTCTGTCTGTCAGAATTATTGTGAAGAAGAATTGACCGCAGTCTGGCTGGATCATTTCTCTAGGGGGACGGGCAGGGCGAAACTGGGCTGACGGTCGGTAAAAGGCAGGACAGACCAATACAACCCAAGGCTTTAAGGTTTTTAAAATTAAATCAAATTTCAATGTTCACTCAAATAGGAGCGATTACATGCAAGCTGACCACCGTTTGCCACAAGACCACATGTATTTATGGGTCAGATTTTCAGAAAATGTACAATTGGCAGCTCTACACATTTCGGAAATTCTGCTAAATTAGGCTGAAAAATGAAGAATACCGAGTATATCTGAGTATATTTGGTATCACATTGATTTAAAGTATCAGTTCTGTCATGTTAAACTGCATTTTGAAGCTCATTTCTGGCTTAAATGTGGGTTATTTGAGAGGATTGGTGAAGGCGAATTGTACATTTTCTGAAAATCTTACCCATATATTGATTTAAGAAGAAGAAATGTCGCACAAAGAAGGGAAATAATGAAGTACCCGTTGTGCATTAGAACAGTTATGACCTGATTGTGACCTGCACCTATGCACCTGATTCTCACCTGGTGCTTTACTAGTGGAAATCGTAAACGGTTGTGAGGCTCAAACTTGATTTTCCAATGCTCTACAGACCCGATTTATGCATGCAGTTTTGATGCGCTCAACGATGCACAATCAACCAGGTGCATAGAATGCAGTTTGATGCTCTCAACGATGCATTAATTACCAGGTTATATAATGCAGATAGTTTGCACTCAGTGAAGCACTTTCATTTCCCAATATATCAGTAATGTTTAGGTTGATACATTCTTCAAAGAAGAATATTTTCCCCTGCAATTAAATGAGTTTATGGCTAGGCATGTCACCAACTCTCAATTCATCATTTTCATTAGTTTTACCATGCACTTAGAGAGGCAGCGGCCAGCGTGAAGGCCCCAGAGAAGGGTAAATCCATGATGTTTATCAGGATCGGGTCACCCAGACTACTTGAGGTAATGATGTATGCAATGGTGCAGAGTGTTATGATAACAACAGCTTGCAATGTCAAAAAGGCAAATAACACAAATAAACTCTAAAAGTATATCACTCATGTCATTCCTAAGTACAGGATGGGGAATATCTTTTTTGTATAAATGCCACATAAGTGTATTAGCGGGCACTTATTGTAAAAAATAATTGTAAATACAACTGAGTTAGCTGTAGCGCCGCCTGGTGACAAAAAGTACCATCACCTGGTGGGAACAAGTGGCGCAATAGTAATCCTATGGCTAGATACAGCATGTATAAAGAATGAATGGCTAGGCAGGGATGAGATGATGATTATTCATAAGAACCCTTAGTCAGAATGTTTCCACATTTAGCCCACACAGCACTAGAAACACGAATACATGTACCAAATTTGAAGTCTGTGTATTAAATATATTCATTGCATATCTGGGGTTATCCTCAAAAGTATATTTAACCGAATCAAGTATACTTTAACTGGTTTCAATACAGTGTTGTTCTAAACTGGATTCAGTTCGGGTAGAAGATAGAGGTACAGCATAGGTAATGGGATGTCCAGGGCATGGTACTATTTAAAGCAAGTTACCTTTCCATTCTCAGTCTTGCAAAAACGTGTCATTGTTTTTCATAGCATTCTAAAGGTGAGGACAATATAGTAAATGTTTTTTCTTTAATTAAATATGAATTATATATGTCTCCGATGGTTTGATCAGAGGTCATTTGGGAGATGAGTATGGAGACCACCCTAAAATGCTATGTCCGTAAGACGATTTTCAATATTCACAGCTGTAAAAAGATTCTTAACTGCTGCTTGATATCTAAATTCCCACTGGAATAAGCTAAAATACATTGTCCATCGATTTCATGTCACAATATGACATAAAAGTTTGTATACCTATGCTTCAAATTTATTTATATATATTCATAATAAATACGTAAATTAATTGCATTCACATCAATGTATTCTTATGATTGTATAAAATGATCCTCCTTGTGTTATCATAGAACTGGTAGGGGTTTAAATGTGGGACATAAATACCAACTTTTTAAGCATGTCACAATACAACACGGCCCTCCAGGATCTATCATTAAATTAGGAATTATAAAAGGGATCGTTTAGTTCAGTGGAGAGGGGTTTCTGTGAATGGGTGGCAGAGAATGAGTGTGATTTTCAGAGAATGTAGTGTCAAATATGTTCGACAGTAGGTGTGAATGCCATGCAGTGGCAGGTGAGCAGTGGCAGGGATTAAGGCCTGCTGTAGCTTCGTTGTGTTGTATAATTTTATTGCAGTTGTGGGCGCGGATTTGGTTTTAACTATTATTTGTGATATAAGTATTAAGAATGTTTAGGTTATAGAGATAAATAATATGAGATTCTGAAATAAATACAATATGCTCCATGGACCCGATTTATAAATGTGGTTCTGATGCTCCTGACGATGTGCTACTGACCAGGTGTAAAATACGCAGTAATGATGCACTCAGTAATTTCTCTCTCCTTTTCACCCTATATGTTGTCTTTCGGTTTGAATTTTCAACTGACATTTCTCTCCTTCTGTCCCTCTCCCTCCCCCTTCTATACCCCCTCCCGTAACTGCTCCTTTACCCCCTATATTGTACCCTCCTGTTCCCCCGTCCTGTATCCCCTCACATATACCCCCTCTGGTAACTGTACCCCCTTGTACCCCCCCCCCCTCCTTCCCCCAGTACCCCTCCTGTATTTCCTCCTGTACCCCCTCCTGTAACGTTTAAAACTTTTGGGGTTTCGCATTTCTTAATATACTCCTCTCCCCCCCCCCCCCACACACACATATCAACTCTAGTTGGACCCGTCATTATAAACTTCTCTCCACTCCTCTCCTCCCACCCTGCCTCTCCTCTCTTTCTCTCTCTTTCCCCCCACTCACTCTCTCTATTCCTGTCATTTACCAGCTCCGCTTTCCGTTCCCCCCCTGAAATGTTCTCCCCTCTAAACCCTTGTAAGTCCCTCGTAGCATCTTGGTAAGACATGACTAAGAGGCCTCTAAGATTATACTCCTTGTCCTAGAGCTGTCGTAGTCTTTAAGAGCATGTTACAAGGCCTTTAAGACACACTCTTACCGTGTATAGTGCAATGCACCCTATGTCCAGCAAACCCATTGAGTTAATCCCCCACTCATCCGGGTGGCCCATTTGATATATAGGCCTAAATTTCAAACAAACATCAGAAGTAAATTTATGTTTTTTCACATGACAGCCTCCTGTCCCAATTGAATAGAAGTAGCCTAGAGATAATTATTCAGTTTGCTTTCAGATAACTGGAATATTATGTGAAAATGACCTTTGAATGCACCATTTTACTCACAGTTTAAAAACAAATTCGGGTGTGTGTGTGTGGGGGGGGGGGGGGGAGGGGGGGGGGCTTTAAAATGGCTTTAAAATCGTAACCATTTATATGACTGGACTTTGACTGACATTCATTAATTCAACTGTATGTAGCTAGTGCATTGATACCCGATTTCTATACATGAATTTGATATGCATTTTTTAAGTGCATCTGTTGATGAACATTACATCAGGTGCAAAACCGGGTGCAAAACTGCTTTTTTGAGCGGATTGCACTTTTGTGACTGGTCAGTGGCACTTTTGCATGCACTGGCAGATTTTCCAATGCACATCGGGTAATGATTAATAATCCCTGAAACAGAAAATCTTTATAAAAAAAAAAAAAAAAACTTTGTAAACAATCTTAATTATAATTCCTTTTACCTGGAACAAGCTTCAAACGAAGACCCACCAAATGTTCGACCAACAATAATCTAAGAAGTGAACTATGAACTACTCAATTTGCTGGGATGAATATATGCTATAATGACTGAGTGACTGTAGGCTCACATTTTATCATTAATGTAAAGATGTTTTCACCAATATGACAGCTTGTGTAACTGATCTATAAACATACACCACATGCATGATGGAGAAGATGATGTCTTAGTTACATTTGTATTACAGTTTTAATAGAGTAGTGTCTTAGAACTAAATTAAAACTGAATGAAAAATAGAAAAACGTTTCGGAAAGTAATACATGTATTGTCCTGTACTAAAGTATTGTTGGATACAGGAAGAGCTTGTAAACCTCACATTCACTGGGGAAGCTTCCCCTTGTCACAATCTAGTATTGAATAAAAAGTTGTTCAATACAATTCACCGACTTTGTAATACCTTCCCTCCCCATGATCACAATCATTTCCTAATCTTGAGATGCTTTAGGGTCAGGTTTTCAGTAAATGTACAATTGCCAGCTCTACACAATTAGTTACTTCTTCAAATTTAGGTTGAAAAATGACAAATACAAGGTCAATCTGAGTAGATATGGCATTGCTTAGATTCACATAATCTGCTTGGTTATGTTGGACTGAATTTTGAACTTTATTTTTGTTTGAAATTTGGTTTATTTGAAGGGATTGCTAAAGGTGAATTGTACATATTCAGGAAACTTTAGCCTTTAATAAGTTTTAATAAGAAGATGTAAATTGAGATGGTGCTGTAATAAGTTGTAGTCATATAGGGTCAGATTTTCAGAAAATGTACACTTCAACTTCGCCAATCTTCTCAAATAACCCAAATTTCTGACGAAAATAAAGTTCAAAATACAGTTCAACCTAGCCAAACAGATTGCTAGAATAAATACAATGCCAAATATACTCTAATTTACCTAGTATTAGCCAAATTGCAGCCTAATTTAGCAGAATTTACTAAATGTGTACAGCTGCCAATTGTACATTTTCTGAAAATCTGACCCTATAAGAAGTGAGATTGAGACGGGTCACATTACCTGCAGCCAACCATTAGTTCATCCACACACATCATCTGTTGTTCACAATTGTTCACAATTGTACTTATTATATGATCACAAACATAGTAGCAGGAGCCTCTCAGGTTTCCACAACCAGAAAACAAAGTGTATTTTCCAAGTTAAAGCCACACTCTGAATTAACGTCGGTCAAAAACTAAATATGTTCTACTTTTTGTTCCATTCTTGTCTAACCCATCTTAAGGTCATATGACCAAAATATTGGAGGAGTTTGTCCTGATTTTTCTAGGCCTGTACAGTCCTGTCGACAAAGCCACATACCTTGAGCGTTGCAGTTCACCGCATACAGGGATAAGCTTAACCACAAGGCTAAGACTAAGGCTTAAAGTGTTAATGGGAACCGCCTGACCCCTAAAAGTTAGGGGGTCATTAGGGCTTTCAACTATAGTCTGTCCGAAAAGTAGTTGAAACGTGATTCCTTAGTGGGGAGGGAAAAGTGGGAGATTTTGTATTTCTATTCATGACAAGGACCTGTTAAACATGGAATTTAGTGAGTCGCTCATTGCAATCAACCATGGAGTAACAGGGCCAGTATAACCAGCTCTTCCTTCCTTTTAAGCAAAACAACAGCTGCTGCACATAGAACAGAGACAGCACAATACAATACAGCTGTATATATGGCCATGGTCGGTCGCAAACGGCGATTCAGGGTGTAAAGGTTTGAGGTTAAAAATCCCCCACTTTTCCCTCCCCTTAAAGGGACTAAGGAATCACGTGTCAACTACTTTTCGGACAGACTATACAGACATCCTAAAACATCCTCATTTCATCGAGATTCTGTAATAAGTTGTGTGATATAAGAAGTAAGATTGAGACGGCAGTTCATCCCGACACATCATCTATTGTTCACAATTGTACTTATTATATGACCACATAAACAGTTTCTACAACCAGAAAACAAAGTGTATTTTCCAAGTTAAAGCTGTACTCGTCGGTCAAAAACTAAACTTGTTCTACTTGTTATTCTATTTTTTTCTAACCCATCTTATGAAGAAACCTCCAATTGATATGACAAATCATGGGTTCTTATGACAATTTGTAGGCAAAATTTTGGACTTTTCGTGAGTCCCCACTTCGTACGAATTGCGAGTTCTTGAATGTATGGGCCTGGCCACTTTAAAATTAAATAAACTTTCCAGACAATGTCCCCAGACAGAGTGTCCTCAAATATTCACCAACTTTGTAATGCCTTCTCCCCACCGCCTGGCAAGGATTCCCACATTTTCAGATCATATTTAAGCGAGTTAGTAATATTACAAACAAAAAGTCAAATTGAAGTGGAAGGTCTTTAAATAAGTGATGACTTAGTTTGGGATCCAGACATAAACAAGGGGAGGAAATGGAGTGGGAGGTATGGAAATTTGTTCATTTGTGGATTGAGGATGAGGATGAGAGGGAAGGCGTTTAGACATTGTATGGGAGTGGAGTGGATGGGAGTGGAGGGATGCAGGCTGATTGAGGTGGGACATGAAGAGCCTAATGGTGGAAGTGGAGGGTGGACAAAAGGTGAAGAAATGGGACGGCTGGTATTTGATTAGGGAGAGGGTTAAATGGGAGGGGGGGGATGAAAGGGCAGCAGAGGGGATGTATCTCTCCCTCTCCCTCTCTCCCTCTACCTCTCTCTCCATCCCTCTCTTCTCTCTCCCTCCTGTCTCTCCCCCTCCCTTCTGTCTCTCCCTCTCCTCTCTCTCCCCTCTCCCTGTCTGCCCCTCCCACTCACTCTCCTCTCTCTCCCTCCCAGCCTACTTCTCCCTCCCATCTATCCCTCTTAACATTCAGGATAAGAGCCGCAGAAATAACAGGCATAAATCATAGCAATAGGGCATTTACAGTGGTATTATAGCAATAGGGCATTTACAGTGGTACCACGGCAATAGGGCATTTACAGTGGTACCATAGGCAATAGTGCATTTACAGTGGTACCGTGGCAATAGTGCATTTACAGTGGTACCGTGGCAATAGGGCATTTACAGTGGTACCGTGGCAATAGGGCATTTACAGTGGTACCACAGCAATAGTGCATTTACAGTGGTACCATAGCAATAGTGCATTTACAGTGGTACCATAGCAATAGTGCATTTACAGTGGTACCATAGCAATAGGGCATTTACAGTGGTACCATGGCAATAGGGCATTTACAGTGGTACCATAGCAATAGGGCGTTTACAGTGGTACCATAGCAATAGTGCATTTACAGTGGTACCATAGCAATAGGGCATTTACAGTGGTACCACAGCCATAGGGCATTTACAGTGGTACCACAGCCATAGGGCATTTACAGTGGTACCACAGCAATAGGGCATTTACAGTGGTACCATAGCAATAGGGCATTTACAGTGGTACCACAGCCATAGGGCATTTACAGTGGTACCATAGCAATAAGGCATTTACAGTGGTACCATAGCAATAGGGCATTTACAGTGGTACCATAGCAATAGTGCATTTACAGTGGTACCACAGCAATAGGCATTTACAGTGGTACCACAGCAATAGGGCATTTACAGTGGTACCGTGGCAATAGGGCATTTACAGTGGTACCGTGGCAATAGGGCATTCACAGTGGTACCATGGCAATAGGGCATTCACAGTGGTACCACAGCCATAGGGCATTTACAGTGGTACCATAGCAATAGGGTATTTACAGTGGTACCATAGCAATAGGGCATTTACAGTGGTACCATAGGCAATAGTGCATTTACAGTGGTACCATAGCAATAGGGTATTTACAGTGGTACCATAGGCAATAGTGCATTTACAGTGGTACCATAGCAATAGGGCATTTACAGTGGTACCGTGGCAATAGGGCATTTACAGTGGTACCATGGCAATAGGGCATTTACAGTGGTACCATAGCAATAGGGCATTTACAGTGGTACCATAGCAATAGGGCATTTACAGTGGTACCACAGCCATAGGGCATTTACAGTGGTACCACGGCAATAGGGCATTTACAGTGGTACCACAGCAATAGGGCATTTACAGTGGTACCATAGCAATAGGGCATTTACAGTGGTACCACAGCAATAGGGCATTTACAGTGGTACCATAGCAATAGTGCATTTACAGTGGTACCATAGCAATAGGGCATTTACAGTGGTACCACAGCAATAGTGCATTTACAGTGGTACCACAGCAATAGGGCATTTACAGTGGTACCACGGCAATAGGGCATTTACAGTGGTACCACAGCAATAGGGCATTGACAGTGGTACCATAGCAATAGGGCATTCACAGTGGTACCATAGCAAAAGGGCATTTACAGTGGTACCACAGCCATAGGGCATTTACAGTGGTACCACAGCCATAGGGCATTTTCAGTGGTACCACAGCCATAGGGCATTTTCAGTGGTACCACAGCAATAGGGCATTTACAGTGGTACCACAGCCATAGGGCATTTTCAGTGGTACCATAGCAATAGGGCATTTACAGTGGTACCATAGCAATAGTGCATTTACAGTGGTACCATAGCAATAGGGCATTTACAGTGGTACCACAGCAATAGGGCATTTACAGTGGTACCACGGCAATAGGGCATTTACAGTGGTACCACAGCAATAGGGCATTTACAGTGGTACCACAGCAATAGGGCATTTACAGTGGTACCACAGCAATAGTGCATTTACAGTGGTACCACAGCAATAGGGCATTTACAGTGGTACCACAGCAATAGGGCATTTACAGTGGTACCACAGCAATAGGGCATTTACAGTGGTACCATAGCCATAGGGCATTTACAGTGGTACCATAGCAATAGGGCATTTACAGTGGTACCACAGCAATAGTGCATTTACAGTGGTACCACAGCAATAGTGCATTTACAGTGGTACCACAGCAATAGGGCATTGACAGTGGTACCATAGCAATAGGGCATTCACAGTGGTACCATAGCAAAAGGGCATTTACAGTGGTACCACAGCAATAGTGCATTTACAGTGGTACCACGGCAATAGGGCATTTACAGTGGTACCACAGCAATAGGGCATTGACAGTGGTACCATAGCAATAGGGCATTCACAGTGGTACCATAGCAAAAGGGCATTTACAGTGGTACCACAGCCATAGGGCATTTACAGTGGTACCACAGCCATAGGGCATTTACAGTGGTACCACAGCCATAGGGCATTTACAGTGGTACCACAGCCATAGGGCATTTTCAGTGGTACCATAGCAATAGGGCATTTACAGTGGTACCACAGCAATAGGGCATTTACAGTGGTACCATAGCAATAGGGCATTTACAGTGGTACCATAGCAATAGGGCATTTACAGTGGTACCATGGCAATAGGGCATTTACAGTGGTACCATAGCAATAGGGCATTTACAGTGGTACCATGGCAATAGGGCATTTACAGTGGTACCGTGGCAATAGGGCATTTACAGTGGTACCGTGGCAATAGGCATTTACAGTGGTACCATAGCAATAAGGCATTTACAGTGGTACCATGGCAATAGGGTATTTACAGTGGTACCACAGCAATAGGGCATTTACAGTGGTACCACAGCCATAGGGCTTTTACAGTGGTACCATAGCAATAGGGCATTTACAGTGGTACCACAGCAATAGGCATTTACAGTGGTACCAAAGCAATAGGGCATTTACAGTAGTACCATAGCAATAGGGCATTTACAGTGGTACCATAGCAATAGGGCATTTACAGTGGTACCATGGCAATAGGGCATTTACAGTGGTACCATAGCAATAGGGCATTTACAGTGGTACCATGGCAATCGGGCATTTACAGTGGTACCGTGGCAATAGGGCATTTACAGTGGTACCGTGGCAATAGGCATTTACAGTGGTACCACAGCAATAGTGCATTTACAGTGGTACCACAGCAATAGGGCATTTACAGTGGTACCATAGCAATAGGGCATTTACAGTGGTACCATAGCAATAGTGCATTTACAGTGGTACCATAGCAATAGGGCATTTACAGTGGTACCATAGCAATAGGGCATTTACAGTGGTACCAGAGCAATAGAGCATTTACAGTGGTACCAGAGCAATAGAGCGTTTACAGTGGTACCAGAGCAATAGAGCATTTACAGTGGTACCATGGCAATAGGGCATTTACAGTGGTACCGTGGCAATAGGGCATTTACAGTGGTACCACAGCAATAGGGCATTTACAGTGGTACCATAGCAATAGGGCATTTACAGTGGTACCATAGCAACAGGGCATTTACAGTGGTACCATAGCAATAGTGCATTTACAGTGGTACCATAGCAATAGGGCATTTACAGTGGTACCATAGCAATAGGGCATTTACAGTGGTACCATAGCAATAGGGCATTTACAGTGGTACCACAGCCATAGGGCTTTTACAGTGGTACCATAGCCATAGGGCATTTACAGTGGTACAGTTGCAGTGTAGTTGCAGTTTGAGTGCCAGTACTTGATAGTGGTACAACTACAGTACTTTAGAGTGATGTCTGTCATAGATAACATCAAAATGGCAATAGTTGCAATAATCTAACATCAGTCATAGAAATCACAACACTACATTTTACATATGACAAACCAAATCTCATAAAAGTTACTCAAATTATGACTTACTGGCTTGAATTCATCAATAATTTATTATCTATACAACAAACTGAAGTGTGATAGCCAAGAGAAAACTGCCACCAGTGAGTGATAATAAGTGAAGTCACCATAGGAAGGGGTTCGGGTGGGTCCTACAAATACAAATGAGGACGTTTTAGAAGCCCTTTAGCAAAAACAAACAGACAGAATCCTCCAAGATTTTGGTCAAATGACCTTTCGATGGTCCGGAAAATGGGGGTTGGAAAATAATGAAACAAGTAGTAGAAAATATTTAGCTGCTGACCGTCGTTAAATGAGCTTTAACTAAAGCTTTTGAGATACAGAAAGATACCAAATGAGGAAGTCTGAGAACATGTGAAGTCTATTTGGGCTGGAGTTACATTTGTGTATATTTCTCCTTCTCCTGGAGCAGGAACAAAGCACTTTGTGTGAGAACATATCAACCAAGCACACAGATCCACCACCGACTGTGGGCTGATGGTATGAACATGTGCCTCACTCCCACAGACAAACCATCCTGCACCAGTTAATGGCAGAACCAAGGGAGGACGACACAAGACAAGATGATGAGAACATAACATCACAGAGTGGACAAAGTCTAGACATTATGTATACAAAATAACAAGTTATGGTAATATGTCCTTTATATGATATAACCTTTGTATCAGGGTAATAGTATTTCAATACCTGATGACAGGAGTTTTCTCCGGAGAAGCAGCCAAGAACCCTCACAGAGTCTAAAGAGTGGTCTCCACTGGCTGTGGTAAGCTCTGCGGTAAGCCTTGCGATGATGATGTGCTGGTTCTGTAGGTGGAGAGGAGTGACGAGGTCCTGCCTACATGCATCACTGGCCATGTAGGCAGGACCTCGTCACTTCTCACCATCACAGCACCATCGCAAGGCTTACCGCAGAGCTTACCGCAGCCAGTGGAGACCACCCTTAACACTTACTATACTCTGTCTAATAAGTAGTTGACACGGCCTAAACGTACTTGTTTAAGAAGAGGGAAAGTGGGGGACTTTTGAATTCTATTTATGACAAGTTCCTGTCAATCCTTTACCCAGCGAGCCGCTCTTTGCAATCAACCATGGTGAAACAGGGCCAGTATAACCAGCCCTTCCTATCAACCATGGGGAAACAGGGCCAGTATAACCAGCCCTTCCTTCCATGGAAGAGGAAAGACAGCTGCTGCACATGGAACATAGACAGCGCTGTACAATGCAGCTGTACATTTTGCCATGGTTGATCACAAACAGCGATTCATGTGACAAAGGTCTCAAGTCAAAAGTCCCCCACTTTTCTCTCTTCTTAAAGAAGCCCGTTTAGCCCGTGCAACTACTTATAGGGGATTTGTATGTCTCACTGCGCATGTCTATTGCAGTGCATGCTGGGATAGATGCTGTTCAATTCTGATATACAAATATTTGGCAACATTTTGTCGAAAATTGCAAGAATGTTTTCACCAATATCACAGCTTGTATAGATGATCTATGAAAACCAAATGCATGATGGGAAAGATGGAGGCTTGTGTTATGGAAACATGTATAACACATAGATATTGACATTAGAATATTGATAAATATTCCATGCTGAATATGACATGCTTTCTATAGATTTTAGACTGTACCATTAGTCCCATAATTCCATGCGAATCAAGATTCAAAATGGCGGCTATACAAATCCCTTATTGGACAGAGTATACTACCTGCACTGTTACCTGCCTGGTGGTGCTCACAACCCCACTATTGCCCCAGATTAAATTAATTCCCAACTCAAGGTTATTGTCAGTTTGTCCTTGTGAGAAAACGCCGCCATTGCTGTTTGATTAAACCAAACTCAGCCTGTAAAACAGGAGCAGGAGGAGAGGAGGAAGTCAAATTAAATTTAATTTCATGTTTAAAGAGGTTTAAGTTAAGAAGGACTTAGTTCCATGGTTAAAAGCCAGGCTTAGTTTTAATACTGAGCTTCATATCCCGGTCTTACAGCAAACTGTATTATATTACGCCATTTTGGAATTGTGCTTCTTATTAATAGGATATATCAGGTCTCAATTCACTGATTGATTAATTCTTACTTAATACTTTATTTAATCAGGAAGGAATATAAAACGGTGACTTTGCCGTCCTATTGGCGAGGATCAGAGAGCTAGCCCTGTTTTTCACCACCTCGTATATGGAAAGCGAATTCAGCCTAGGCCCAAAGTTAAGATAAGAGAGTCCCTTCAAACGGAGATGGATGGAATGGATTCTGTTTAATCCATCCCAGGATGCATTGTAACAGACATGCGCAGTGGCACATGCAAATCCCCTATTGCAGCAGCTGGACAACAACCCTTGACCACACTGCATGAAACAGTGACCAGAGCTATACGTACATAATGACCCTACATGTGTTATACAGGCCACCCATACATACACATAATACATGCTCCCTAACCTAATGTAACACATAATAACTGCTCCCCACGCCCCATAGTGACCAGTGTAACGTCATAGAGACGCGACGTCTAGACGTAGCGACGTGACCAGGGTGAGGAGTGTGAGGGCGGAGGTGTGGACGTCATGCCATGTCGTACAGGCACTGAGCAATATACTAGTATAGCCAGTGTAGGATCAGTGAGGAGAGAATAGGAGGAGAGGGGTGGACAGAAAGAGAGGAGGGAGAGAGGAGAGAGATGTGGGAGAGAGGAGAGAAGAAAGGAGAGACAGGGGACACAAAAGAAAAGGTATGAGAGGATAGAGAGGGGGACAGAGGATGGAGATAGGAGATTGGGGTGGGGATTTGGGATTGGGAGAGTGGGAGAGTGGGAGAGGGCGAGAGGGCGAGAGAGGAGAAACAGGGGAGATAGGGCAAGTGAGAGGAAGAGGAGAGGAGAGAGAGGGGGGGAGAGGGAAGAGAGAGAGGGAGAGAGAGGGAGAGAGAGAGAGGAGAGAGAGGGAGAAATAAGAGAGGAGATAGGGGAGAGAGGGGAGAGAGGAAAGAGAGGAGAGGAGAGAGGAGAGAGAGGGAGAGAGTGGCAAAGATAAGAGAGGAGAAAGAGAGGAGAGAGAGGAAAGAGAGGAAAGAGAGGAGAGAGAGGGAGAAAGGAAAGAGAGGAAAGAGAGGAGAGAGAGGAGAGAGAGGGAGAGAGGAAAGAGAGGAAAGAGAGGAGAGAGAGGGAGAAAGGAAAGAGAGGAAAGAGAGGAGAGGGAGAGAGGAGAGGGGCAGGAGAGAAAGTAAGTACAGTGTAAAAGGTTAGACAGAGTAGACAGGTCGAGGATGGCTAAACGAGAAGAGAAATGAGAAATAAAGAGAAAGAGAAGAGACAGAAGAGAAACATAAGTTCATGAGACAAACTGAGGAGAGAAACAGAGAGAATAAAGAGAGGAAGAGGAATAGGAGAAAGAGGACGCAGATAGCTCATGGCGAATCATGCACAAATGTTTTTTCACACACATTCGTCCATTTGCTTTTGTACCGTTCCGCTATCATCTTTATAAATCCCTCTTTTATCTGCCACCACTTGTTTGTCCTCTCTAAGTGCTTTACTAACCACCGGAAGTAGCGATAAAACACATCAGTCCCGCACTAAATGCCATTAACACTAGCACTGCAGTCAATTTATTTTTTTCTTTTATCAAATTTACTTCAGATTTAAAAAAAAAATATTATCTTATTTTCTTGGTGAAGTATTCACCCCTTGTCAGGGGCTAATTACATTGTCCATTGTTACCATGACAACTTGAGGTTTTGTCGGCAGTAAATTAAGTTTTTATCTTGCTCTGAAAGGGAAACCGATCCCTGCCGCGATCAATATCTCCCCAGTAATATATTCACGCTGCGGTATAGAATAGAGATCTGAATATAAATTATATTATTTATCTTAACCGCTTGTCTCTCCTCTTTGTGTTGTTATGTTTACATTTGTGTGCGTTAGAGTTTATCTGTGAACAATTAGAGGTAACGTTGTTGAAGATGTTTTGGGTAATGTATGAGTGTGTTTTCACTACCAGGTGGAGTTATGCTTACATCTCTATATCCATGTCATCCTCTCTTACTCTTGTAATTTCACTCCTTTCTTTTCTCTTCTCCCTGCCCCTCTCTCTCCTCGCCTTTCCCTCTCTTTCTTCTCCCACCCCTCCTCTTTCTCTTTGTCCTCCTCTTCCTCTTTCTCCCCTCCTCTTTCTCGGTCTCCCCTTATCCCTCTCTGCTGTATCTCCTCTCCGTCCCTCCTCCCTCTCTCTCTCTCTCCTCTCTCTCCCTCTTCTTTCCCTCTCTCTCCGTCCCTCCTCCCTCTCTCTCTCGCCCTTCCTCTCTCCGTCCCTCCTCCCTCTCTCCCCCCCCTCCTCTCTCTCTCCTCTCTCTCTTTGCTCTTATCTCTCTCTCTCTCTCTCCACTCTTTCTCCCTCTTTTTCTCCTCTCTCTCTTTCTCCCGTCCCCTCTCTCTCCGTCTTTCTTTCTTTCCATCTGAAAGTTATCGAGAAACATTTGTGCCTCACTACTAGTTTTATTATTTCGTTTTCAATGTCTCTCTTTCATCTTAAAGAGTAAAATGTAAAAAATATTAGGATGGATGAAAATATTAGCACTGCCAAGATAAGTATATCACATGTCTAACAAATAACATTAACAATCCCTTTTAAACATTGTTATTGGCCACATTTCATTTTACCCCCAATTGTTGCTGTTACTGCAAAATACAAAGATAATGTATGGGACTTCACAGAACACAAGAAAGAAATATAAATTATTATTTTTAGTATCAAAACCTTGTATGGGAGGACCAAAGTAAGAAATAATTGAGAAGAATAGTTTTGGTAAAATAACAAAAAGAATAGTTTTGTTAGATTTAGCTGAGAACGCAGTTTTACCCCTATGACCTTGACCTGACCTCACACTACATCCTCCATTATTTTTATCACAAATGACCAGAAATATAAACCATGAATTATTGTGTTTGGCCCCTCCCTTGGTCACCTGTTCCTCCAGTTGGCTGGGTGCCAAGATCCAGTTCCTCCACCACCGCCACCACACCCATCACTTCCTCTCCCAGCTAAACATATGGGGCAGATTTTCTGAAAATGTACAATTCATTTTCGCCAATCTTCTCAAATAACCCACATTTCAGACGAAAATAAAGTTCAAAATACAGTTTAACCTAACCAAACAGATTGCTAGAATCAATGCAATGCCGAATATACCCCAATTTACCTAGTATTGACCAAATTGCTGCCTAATTTAACAGAATTTACTAAATGTGTAAAGCTGCTAATTGTACATTTTCTGAAAATCTGACCCATATAGCAGGAGCAGTTGGTTGATATCTCCAAGTCTTGTAAATAAAAGTTCCATAAACTTGTTAAAATAGAAAAAACTGATGTCCATGCCCCTGAGAACGCATGTAAAACATGTCACAGAAATCCTTCTAAACAAGACAAATATCACAGCTTGATGTGAAATCAAATGACAAACTACTCATGGGTAAGATTTTCAGAAAATGTACAATTGGCAGCTGTATACATTTAGTAAATTCTGCTAAATTAGGCTGAAAAATGGTCAATACTTGGTAAATTCCAGTATATTCGGCAATGCATTGATTCTAGTAATCTGTTTGGTTAGGTTGAACTGTATTTTGAACTTTTTCTCGTCTGAAATGTGGGTTATTTGAGAGGATTTGTGAAGGTGAATTGTACATTTTCTGACGACTTCACCCATATATGAATCAGATCTTTCTGTTCACTTTTTCTTACATATATATTAATAAGAATAACAATAAATGCCCTCTAACTATGTGTAAATG
This sequence comes from Sthenelais limicola, assembly GCA_942159475.1. Lineage (NCBI taxonomy): Eukaryota > Metazoa > Annelida > Polychaeta > Phyllodocida > Sigalionidae > Sthenelais > Sthenelais limicola. The sequence continues at coordinate 4,503,983 of OW804095.1, read as the reverse complement.
GGTGAATAATGTCTGTTATACACAGTTCATCCAACACACACTCTATAGACTAGTAGTATCATATTAACAACAAACATTAACAATTAAATACTGAAAGAAAGAAACTTTTTTGTTGGAGGGTATGCTACCTTGCAGTTGGTTTCACATAAAGTATTATCTCTATACGTCAAATTGCCTCTGTTACTAGTGGGAGTTGGGGGTGGGGTAGATGGAAAGAGAGAGAGAGAGAGAGAGATAGGAGGAGAGAGCAAAGAGACAGAGGGACAGAGAGACAAAGAGGTAGAAGGAGAGTGAGTGGGAGAGGGGGAGAGATGGAGGAGAGGGAGAGGGAAGAAAGAGAGAGACAGAGAGAGTGAGAGTGAGAGAGAGAGGGAAAGAGAGGAGGGAGAGAGAGGGGAGAGAGCAAGCAGAGAGACAGAGGTAGGAGGAGAGTGAGCGGGAGAGGGGGAGAGATGGAGGAGTGGGAGAGGGAAGAAAGAGCTAGAGGGGAGAGAGCAAACAGAGACAGAGAGGTAGGAGGAGAGGGAGCGGGAGAGGGGGGAGAGAGGGGG
>OW804095.1:4472941-4503232 GCA_942159475.1 Sthenelais limicola | reverse complement strand
CCTTTTTGGTTCTTTTTTAAATAACGCCGTATGAAACATTTCCTTCTGTCCAAGTTGTAGAGCGATATCGTTTATGTAGATAGACAGTGATAATAGCGTAGTTTTACGGGGAAAATACATAGGAAAACACATATCCCCTTGACGGGGCCCTAGTATTATTACGAGACCCGATTTACGGGCATCATTCGAAATGTTCTATGTAATAGCTACGCTATGTAAACATAGGCGATTAGATGCCGGCCCGTCAAGAAATGCCACAGACTTTTTTTCATGCACACAAAAATATAAAAGTATTTATCAGATGTCCTAATGTTTACCATCATTGGATCTCATCTTTTCATATATGATGGTATCTTTTTTGTGACTTGTGACTCATTTTCCTGTGACACATCACACATATCAACCTGAAGCACGTAAAGAGATTCGGGCGGGATCCTCCAAATACAAATGAGGATGTTTTAGAAGCCCTGTAGCAAAAACAACTCAAGAAAATCCTCCAAAATGTTGGTCCAATGACTTTTAGATTGGTTGGCAAAAGAACGGAACGAGAAGTAGAAAATGTTCATTTTTTTACAAGACGTTAGCTGAGAGTGCAGCTTTGATAGACTTCCCAGATTTATTAATCTTATCACTACTTGGAATAAACTGCTACTGCTACTGCTGCTGCTGCAGGCCTGTTTAATAGATTTACTGCATTAGGAAACTTCCCCAAGACTTCATCAGACACAATATGCTCAATAATGTATAAGAGATGGCGTGTCTCAGCCTTGAGCTTCTTCTAATCTGCTATAAAAGCTGTCCCGCTGCTTAAATCATCTCCCTCTAATCAAAATCCAGACAGAAGATAGTTTCCATGGAAACATAATCCTTAACGTACATGGGCCAGAATATCCTGATATGCACAAATGGAATTCAGTAAGCCTAGAAAATGCCATGAAAGGTTATTTAATTTGTGCATTTTAATTTTATTTTATTTTCCCAGGACTAGTACAGCTCATACAGCTGGTCTTCCACTAGTGCCTGGGGAGGAGGTGATACTCTACCAGGACTAGTACAGCTCATACAGCTGGTCGTCCACTAGTACCTGGGGGAGGAGGTGATACTTTACCAGGACTAGTACAGCTCATACAGCTGGTCTTCCACTAGTGCCTGGGGAGGAGGTGATACTTTACCAGGACTAGTACAGCTCATACAGCTGGTCTTCCATTAGTGCCTGGGGGAGGAGGTGGTACTTTACCAGGACTAGTACAGCTCATACAGCTGGTCTTCCACTAGTGCCTGGGGGAGGAGGTAATACTTTACCAGGACTATTTCAGCTCATACAGCTGGTCTTCCATTAGGTCTTCAATTAATGCCTGGGGGAAATTTTCAAGAATGCTACAAGAATCACACACAAGAAGTAATAAAAGTGGGATGATGAATCCCAAGCACAAAAGTGGTGATTTCTGACCAAAGTACTTGGATGTGTGACGGTACTTTTACTAAAGTTTTACATAGACTGCTGTTTACTGGGCCTAGCCACACCAATACTCCAACATAGACCCACTTGACAACTTTATATATATGTATTACCACAGTAATACCCCACATAATGACACTTTATGAAAGAATTTAGAAATTTTCTATTTATCTAGCCAAGAATGCATTTTCACAACTCTAGAATTCTTGAGCAACTCCAGAATTCTTGAGACTTAATTTTTTTCCCTTTTCTCCTTTTCCAATGTGTAATACCTGATAGTATAAAAGCGCTGCAGATGGAGAGGTCATGTTTCAGGATAAAACCTGGAGTTAATGGATTCCCTCCAGGCTCCCCACCCCCACCCCCGGAGAGGTACAGAGGAGAGATCATCTTGCAGATCTCTCCAGTTCTAGCATCTTTTAACAATACACTCAGGAGACAAAGTATCCTATTACTTTATGTTGAAATATGAGAGTATAGTATATATGGGCGGTAGACGATGTGGGACTTGACTGTATTATATTAAAGGTAAGGGTGGTCAGCACTGCAGCAGGCGGGAATTCAAGGAACTAATGCATGAGAAAATAGAAGTCACAATATTTTGTTCAAACTTCGTGTTGAGAAAGAACATGGTTGATGTTTCTCTTTACTTCTTTCCTCTCTCACACCTCTGAGCTACCTCTCTCTTTCCCCTCGCTCTTCCCCCCCCCCCCCTCTCTCCCTCCTCCCCTCCTCTCTCTCTCCTTCCCTCCTCTCTCTCCTCTCCCTCTCTCTCCTCCCCTCCTCTTTCTCTCCTTCCTCTCTCTCCTCCCCTCCTCTTTCTCTCCTCCCCTCCTCTCTCTCTCCTTCCTCTCTCTCCTCCCCTCCTCTTTCTCTCCTCTCCCTCTCTCTCCTCCCCTCCCTCTCTCTCCTCTCCCTCTCTCTCTCCTCTCCCTCTCTCTCTCCTCTCCCTCTCTCTCCTCCCCTACTCTCTCTCCTCTCCCTCTCTCTCCTCCCCTCCTCTCTTTCCCTCCTCTCTCTCACCTTCCTCTCTCTCCTCCCCTCCTCTCTCTCTCCTTCCTCTCTCTCCATCCCTCTCTTCCCCTCTCTCTCTCCCCTCCACCTCCTCTCTCTCTCCTCTCCACCGCCTCTCCTACTGTTCCCTCCACCTCCTCTCTCTCTCCTCTCCACCGCCTCTCCTACTGTTCCCTCTCTTCCTCTCTCTTCTCCTCTCTCCTTCTCCTCGTTCTAAACAAAACCCATTTACCATATTAGAGGGACGTTTCCCTGACGTTACGAACTAACCTGTTTTACCTTATGACTTAGAAGAAACAATTAATCCCAATAATGTGGACAGGCCCGTTATCAACTTAAAATATATAATGAGAAAACTTTGTTAGAAAAAGAACAACGAGTATGTGGGACTCTATTGAGATTAAATTGAATAAAAAAGTCCTTGCGGGCCACCAAGGCTGCGTTAAAAGAGACATAGTTGTCTAAAATTAAATAGACTTTCATCAATTATTGTCAAAACTTGGTGAAATTTGCACAATAGTTTCCTAAGACAAAATGAAATACTAGCCTCACTGACACAGCATATTCACGGAGGAATAATGCATGAGAGATTGGTGATCAGCAATGTGTAGAAATGCGGGTGAAATTTGTACAATTTCCCCCAGATTGAGTGCAATCCTATACTAAGGTAGACTATAAGGGTCAGATTTTCAGAAAATGTACAATTGGCAATTAGTAAATTCTGCTAAATTAGGCTGCAATGTGGTCAATACTAGGTAAGTTCCAGTATATTCGGCATTGCATTTATTCTAACAATCTGTTTGGTTAGGTTGAACTGTATTTTGAACTTTATTTTCGTCTGAAATTTGGGTTATTCAGAGAATTTGTGAAAGTGATGTGTACATTTTCTGAAAATCTGACCCATACAAGGCCGCTGTGTATGGAGGGGTGGTTCACACTGGTGTGATCAGGCCGGGTGTGAACAAGGTGTGAAGTCACACTTACTCCATCACTGTCTGCCATCTTGGTGGATATAGGACACCTCAATATGGACAATTAATCATTTTTTTATTTTAATTTTTTCGGAATTTGAAAATGCAAATATGTAGTGTAACAAATCTGGACACTTAATGATTGATTATTTTCAAAGGCGCAAAAGCCTCTTAGATGGGAAAAATGGATTCATTTTTAATTTGAAATGTTTGAGAAAAACCTTTCTTTTTCCTCCAACTAGAGACACCGCAACATGTAAGGGGTCAGGGGTCAGGGGGTCAGAAAATAAACCATTCTCTTTCACAAATCCTCTCAAATAAACCAATTTAAGACTAAAAAATATATAATTCAAGGCTGAAAATACAGTTCAACATAGCGCAAAATATTTAAATCAATGCAATAATAATAAATATACTCAGATATACCTTGTTTTATCACATTTCAAAATTTATTATTTTTCCGCCTAATTTAGCAAAATATTACTAAATATTACATAGAGACAGCGTGTGTACATGTCTCAATACCAGAGCCTAGAGTAGACTAGCATCAAGTCCCTCTGCCCTCAATGAGCGCACACACACAGCAAAGGCCTCCCTGATGCTTGGGCGACCACTGATTCCTCAGTCGAGGCCGTAGTGACTCTAACATGAGAATATATTTTTGATAATATTGTGTTTAAACAAAAAACAGAATCAAAGACTTGCACAAGTCTAAGCCTAGAGCTGTTCCTACAACAATAGATACACACTGGTGTGGGTAGGATTGTGTGCATGATGAATGTTACATAATAAATCTTGCAGTAACTCTAGCCAGGCTCTGTATACAGTAACAGTGAGTAGCATTGCTACCATTCATCACTCGACACAATGGTAAGTGGGGGAAATTATGAGGTTAAAATCATCAGAAAATGTACAATTGGCAGATCAACACATTTTCTGCTACATTAGGCTGCAAAATGATCAATTTTAGATATATCTGAGTATATTTGATATTGACTTGATTCAAATAGTGTGTTTGGTTATGTTGAACTGTGTTTTGAACCTCATTTTCGTCTTAAATTTGGTTATTCTAGAGGTTTGGTGAAGTCGAATTGTACATTTTCTGACGAATTCACCCATATATATGGCGGAGGTAGTTAAGCCAACTATGTGTATATAACATGTGAGTTATAGTTGCATTGCTATGTATAGGCATGGAGACATAGGCGTGGGGACAATGTGGTACAGGGAGGGTAATAGGAATATAGTAGCTTGATTTATAGCTTCTAAAAAAATGTATATTGTCTTTCTTTCATGAGGTCCTCCCTCTGCTCCCTCTCCTTCAGCTTTCTCTATCCCTCTACCTGCCCTCTACCTCTCTCTATGCCTCCCTCCTCCTCTTTTCTCTCCCTCTGCCTGCTCCCACTCTCTCTCCCGCCTTGCCTCTCTTCTCTCTCTCCTCTCTCTCTCCCCCCTTTCTCTTCTGCTTCTCCCTCCCCCTTCTCTCTCTCTTCCAAGACACCAACCCCACTGGCTCTTTTTCCTCTTTTCCTTTTTCTCCTTTTTTCTAGCCATGAGCCTTTCTATTCCCCCTTCTCTTTCTCTCTCCTCCCTGGACCTTCCCCCTCCCTTCCCACCTCTCTCTATTCTCTCCCTCACCTTTATATCACTTCCTCTCCTTTCCCTCCATCTTTCTCCTCATATCATTTCTCTATATCCCCTAACTTTTCTTCTAGACTGTCTTCTTCTTTAAGTTGACCACATTCCTCCCCCCCCCCCCCCGCCCTTCCATTCTGCACATACCCAACACCGCCCCTCCACATTACCCCTGCCTGCCACCAACAGTGTGAGACAATATACGTGGCATTACCCTACATGCTGGCCCTCACATGCTTCACATGCTTCTACATGCTGCCCTTCACATGCTTCACATGCTGGGCCACCCACCAGGGGTGAGACATGGCTATTTACATGGTTAATAGATGGTATAAACACTGCTTAATACATGTATATATCAGGATATTAAACACTACATGATACATTGATACCAGGATATTAAACACTATACATCATACATGTATATACACCAGGATATTAAACACTGCTTAATACATTAATACCAGGATATTAAACACTACATGATACATTGATACCAGGATATTAAAGGAATACATCAGAACACTTTAGTAGGTTGTGGGAGTTGCTCATAACTTGTATAGGGATTGTGTTGGGTGCACAGGGAGCTTTGTCTTTTTATGGATTAGCTCCTATAGGGAGGGGCAGGTTGTGGAGGAAAATACTTTGTGTCACTCATAAGAGAGGTGTTGGTTATTTGGAACCTAGCACAGGTGTGGGTTAGAACCCAGTACCTGCAGCTTTCTACCCTAGCACAGGTGTGGGTTAGAACCCTGTACCTGCAGCTTTCTACCCTAGCACAGGTGTAGGTTAGAACCCAGTACCTACAGCTTTGTACCCTAGTACAGGTGTGGGTTAGAACCCTGTACCTGCAGCTTTGTACCCTAGCACAGGTGTGGGTTAGAACCTGGTACCTGCAGCTTTCTACCCTAGCACAGGTGTGGGTTAGAACCCAGTACCTGCAGCTTTGTACCCTAGCACAGGTGTGGGTTAGAACCTGGTACCTGCAGCTTTCTACCCTAGCACAGGTGTGGGTTAGAACCCAGTACCTGCAGCTTTCTACCCTAGCACAGGTGTGGGTTAGAACCCAGTACCTACAGCTTTCTACCCTAGCACAGGTGTGGGTTAGAACCCAGTACCTACAGCTTTCTACCCTAGCACAGGTGTGGGTTAGAACCCAGTACCTGCAGCTTCCTACACTAGCACAGGTGTGGGTTAGAACCCAGTACCTGCAGCTTTGTACCCTAGCACAGGTGTGGGTTAAAACCCAGTACCTGCAGCTTTGTACCCTAGCACAGGTGTGGGTTAGAACCCAGTACCTGCAGCTTTCTACCCTAGCACAGGTGTGGGTTAGAACCCAGTACCTGCATCTTTCTACCCTAGCACAGGTGTGGGTTAGAACCCAGTACCTGCATCTTTCTACCCTAGCACAGGTGTGGGTTAGAACCCAGTACCTGCAGCTTTCTACCCTAGCACAGGTGTGGATTAGAACCCAGTACCTGCATCTTTCTACCCTAGCACAGGTGTGGGTTAGAACCCTGTACCTGCAGCGTTCTCATCAGGTGAGTTGGTAAGCTCAGTGCCCTATACTCTAGCCCAGACTAAGTATGTGCTGGGAATATGTCTTTTATGGTGAGGTGTGGAAGAAGGAATGCCATTACTCCTGATAAAAGCAAGTGGTGCATGGGTTATGACATTGACTCCTGTCCCTCGACCCCAGTTGGGTTATCAACCCAGTTATCAACCCTTATTTCATCATTTACCCTCTCCCCCAACAATATCCCAACACACAGAGGCAGTGAGGCATATGAGAATGGCGGTCACATATTAGCATCGCGGCCAGACTTATCAGGAAGGAGGGCTTAATGACCAAAACAACTGGACTTCCTTCGCACCCCCCCCCCCCCCTCAAACTGAGTCCTGGCTCTACTATAGATAGATGGTTTATACTAAGCTGCTGCAGGTGTAATGTGTTGATCCCCTGTATAAAGCTATGGTTGGGTGAAGCTATAGAAATGTCAACTTTCACTTGTGTAAACTGTTATGTATGATGTTGCTTGTATTGTTATGTATGATGTCTCTACAGGTATAAAGGTTTACTTTACAAGTATAGAGAGATTGAGACATGAAGTAAGAGTCTCCCATGGCCATACAAAGGCCTACATACACAGGTATAACTACATAATGCGTCTAATTATAGTCTGTACTCAGGTTGGTACCCAGTACTATAGGTAGATGTGGTACTGTCTCTGACAGGTCTGACTATCTATCTATCTCATATCTATCTATCTGACTATAGCCACAATGGAACATATGGCTCACAATATGTCATGTGTCACAGAAAAAGTCACAAAATTTAAAGTGATTTATTTACAAGATTGCTTGGTTAGAATGGTTTCCTTTTGGGGTTGCGTAGCACTACTAGTAATATTAATACATCTTATGCCAAATTTCAAGACTGTATTAAGTGTATCTATATGTTTCTGAGGTTGTCCGAAGGAGTAAATTTAACTATATTTAACTACTTTACCATCAAGTGACCATCAAAAAATATATCTAACTTTTGTTATTCATAAAATAAAATAGAAATACTTATTAGATAGTCCTTATGTTTACCACCATTGAAATTCGATTGATATCATTTTTCTGTAACACATCACGTATGAAATAAAACCAAATATAATGTCAGTTAAGGTGTTGTCTATAGTAATTTACCTGAAATAACGCCAAATATAATGTTAATTAGGTTGGTGTCTGTAGTAATTTAACTACTGTAACACCAAATATAATGTTAATTAAGGTGATATCTACAAAGGTCACCCCAAATGTCGTCTGCCTAATTATTTTAGTTCCAAACCACCCAGCAGATGGTGCTGGTGTGGGCGCAGGAGATAATTGCTCAAGGTCAAGGTCACGCAATTTTCCAAAATTAAAAAATTATTAATTCCGTGACAATTAGGACGTTCCAAGGCATTATTCACCAAAGTTCAAGGTCAGCAAAGTCACTAACGTCTGCCAATCCACACCAAGATCAAGGTCGTCCATGAATTACCAAAAACGAAGAGGCCTGGTGTCAAGTTGAGACAGAGAAAGATGGCCGTTGGAGGCACTTCTGGAAGCTTTGGAAAGTTCTAGAATGTTTGACATTCAGCGGGAATCTCAGAGGAGAATTCTACACTTTCTGGCAGAAAAGGAATTATTTCCCTGGAGGCTAGAGAAGAAGAAGAACACATTGCAAACTACTTTTAGAGCTTATGAAGTTCGTCTGTCCAGAGAGATGGGTTTTTAGTGGGGAAGATATGTGAGAGGGGGAAGCCAGGCAGCAGGTGAACGGTAGGGGGAGAAGGGGATGGGGGGGGGGAGAAGGGGAGAGGGGGTGGGGGTGGGGAGCGGGATATAGAGAGAATGAGGAGAGGGAGAGAGAGGAGAGAGAGGGAGAGAGAGGAGGGAGAGGAGAGAGGAGAGGGAGAGAGAGGAGAGAGAGAGGAGAGAGAGAAGACACAGAGGAGGAGAGGGAGAGAGAGGAGAGGAGAGGGAGAGAGGGAGGGAGAAAAAGAGAGAGAAGAGAGAGGAGAGAAGTGTGAGAGAGAAAGGAAGAGAGGGGGAGGGAGAGTGAGGGAGAGAGAGAGAGAGGGAGACAGACAGTGTGTGTGTCTACCAGTGAATAGAGTGGACAGGTAGAAGAGGTAGAGACTAGATGATCCCCCCATGTACCTGTGGCATGTAGGGGGGGGGGCGGTATATAACAAGAGTATATTCACACCCGCCCATACACCCCACGCCACCATCTGTCCAACCCTGTATTATACCACACACTACAAGGCCTGCAATAAAACACTTATTGAGCTTCTAACTTTATGATCCTTTATGGCGATTCTGAATTTTAAAAATCAATATTCTCCTGTACTAAGGGCTTATAATAATTGGTGAAATTACACAGGAAACTCGTCCGATAAATATTCCCCAATCAAGGTTAGTTCCATAGACAATATATGATATTTTATTTACAAGATATATAATAAGTTAGCTAAGCTATAGGCCCACACCCCGCCCCAGTGCACAAGTACAAAAGGTGATCAGTGCCTAACTGTTCCCAGGAAGCGTGACATGGCTGTTTCCCACATTGTAAATCCTGGTTACAATAGCCTGTGCAGACGTATGCGGGACGCTAAGAGAACGCTAACAGTGGGCTGAGTACTGTATGGAGGAATAGTCAATAATTTCCTTATTATTATTGTTTTGTTATTTTTTCAAACTTGCTGATTATTTTTAATATTTCTCGTATAACTCCCTGATATGCCCTGTCCATCAGGATCTATGGGACGGCTGTGCTCAACCACCAACAAATATATGAAATGTCATCAAGACTACGTCAATACCAGACGATGGAGAAAGTCTAAGTGAATTGTATTGTTTTAAAAGTTGAAGAAGTGATGTTTGTGCCAAACTGGTCCGTTTAAGTCCCAGAGTGATCACTTGTAGCGACTTATTTCAATTTGAAGGTCAAATGTACATTGGGAGCTGACTACTATTTTAAATTTGTCTTATTCTAATGACAGCTACAGCTCTCCCATATCTAAGCAAGGAAACCTTCTCTGTTGTAAAGCCTTCCTAAAACACATTACCTGTAGTAGTGGTGTGTACAGGAACGCAGGTAATGACGTAACACTTACCTGCAAGTAAAGGAGAATAACATTAGTAACATGACATACAGTATATTTACATCTATTAACATCAATATCACATCAATATCACATCAATGACAGTGCTGGATTAGTTTTATTTAATTAAAGGACAATATTAACAGTTCAATTGAAAAAACGCTATATCCAGCATTAACATCAAAGTTTGATTATTTCAAGTGTTCTTATACAGCAGCTTCAATTCCTTCACAAAGGTACTCCTGTCTTCAATCAAACGCTGGCAAATTATTCCAGAGAGTCTTCCTTTGTGAAATGCACTCCCGTTCCCTTCTTACTCGTTTTATTTTTATCATTCTCCGTCTTATCTGCGATGTATCTTGGGGTTGGTAATTACCAACCCTGTCGAAAACAAGTATAGTTATATTTATCATTTTAAGTAAATAATGGCATCAATGTTCTACGAGAGCCTTTGCCTAATATTGGAGTAGAAAGCGTGGCTTTGGCAGGTTAGCACTCGATCCCACCACCTCAGTACACTGTGTACATTGTCTGTACTGAAATGATATGGATGAAATCGCCAGAAAATGTACAATTCGCCTTCACCACTCCTCTAAAATATCCCAAATTTTGGACAAAAGTGAGGTACAACATCCAGAAAGTATCCGCACAAGGTATCCTAGGAAGTAAATGGGTTATATTTCGGAATGTTAGAGTGTTTTTATATTTAAATTTCCGACGAACTACCCTCCACCCACCCGTCGCGTTGTCCACCCCACGTCCCACCCAGGCCTCGGCGCTGTTTATTCAGTAAATAAACAGCGCTATCCATTTCGAATCCCATTTGCCGGTTACGTTGATTACGTTGAAGTGACTTCCGGCTCGTACGGAATGGAACAAGGGATCGGAATGGTCAATGGCGTGGATGTAGCTGTGTGGGTTGAGTGTGGAGGTTGAAACGAAAATGGATTGTGGAAGTGTGAGTGCCTGAATCGACAATGTAAGTACGCTAGGTTGTAGGTATAGGCCTAAACTAAGTATTCCATGCATCAATAGACATTCTCAGCGGGGAAATTATTGAATGCAGGCAGAGAAGTAACCACATGGAATAAGAGTATATATCGTTGGACACTAGTAGTCTGTGCACCGTGCGAAATTGTAAATAGAGTCATTCTGACTTCTTCCAAGGAAGTAGCGGGGGTGCCGACCGTCCAGTTTAGCATAAACAAACAAATTCCTTGAACCAAAGGCAACATCAAATATATTCAGATATACCTGGTGTTGACCATTTTTCAGTCTAATTTAACAAAATGTGTAGATCTACCAATTGTACATTTTCTGACAACCTAACCCACACATCTAACATCCCCCTAGGTTGAGGGGGTAGTATACTACCCATGCGAACCATATATTAATGATAGCTGTTTATGGTCCATCTCACATGGCATTTTACACACGAGATGAAAATCTAATCTCTCTCCCTATTACTCTAATGGGGGAAAACACCAGTTGAATAAATTATGCATATTCAAGATTTAATCTGATTTTGGATGCATGCAAAGTCTAAAACAAAAGCTAAAATTTTAGAAATGATTTCCTTCGCCCAAAATACAATGAATTAGTAAAGATGAGGAGCATATGTATGAGCCGTGTGTGTGATATTTCCGTGAGGGATTAATCTTTCAGAGCCGACATAAATATGTTTATTAGAGTTTTACTAGCTTTCTACCATCTGGTCGGAGGGTTATTAACCCTGTTTGAACGCGTGCTGAGTATTTATGTGAATATAATGGGGGAACATGTGCTACAAGGGTTATGTGAGCGTGCAGGGGGTAACTGGAGAGTGGGGAGGGGGCGGGGGGAGGGGGGAGGGGGCGGGGGGGAGAGGGCGGGGAAGAGAAAGGTGACAAGATATAGGGAGGAGAGAGAGGGAAGATGAGAAGAGAGAGAGGGAGGGACATGGGAGAGAGGGGAGAGGGGGAGGAGAGAGAGGAGAGAGAGAGGGAGGAGAGAGAGAGGAGAGAGAGGGAGGGAGAGAGAGAGGGAGGAGAGAGAGGAGGGGGAGAGAGGAGAGAGAGGGAGGGAAAGAGGGAGAGAGAGAGTAGGAGAGAGACAGGAGAGAGGGAGGAGGGGAGAGAGAGGGAGGGAGAGAGAGACAGGAGAGAGGGAGAGAGGAGGGAGAGAGGGAGAGGAGGGAGAAAGAGGGGAGAGAGGAGGGGGAGGAGAGGAGAGAGGAGAGGAGAGAGGAGGGAGAGAGGAGGGGGAGAGAGGAGAGAGGAGGGAGAGAGAGGAGGGCGGGGAGAGAGAGACGAGAGAAGAGAGGGCAGAGAGAGTGAGAGAAGGGAGAAGGGAGAAAAGGGAGAAAAAGAGGGAAAAGGGGCATCCTAGGAGGGAGAGGAGGAAAGTGGAGTAAAGAGGGAGAGAAGACGCGGCAGAGGAGACGGAGAAATGGTGTGAGGGAGAGGGAGAGAGTTGAAGGATGGTGGATAGAATTATTGGTGTTAAAACCTCTGAGAGAAGTGTTACGTCTAACATCTGTTTAGAGATTTATTATTTCTCTAAGGTAGAAATAGGCGCACAAGCTTCCTTCTGGCTCTCCTCTTCCCTCTCCCACATTCCCAACCTCAAGTCTCACTAGTCAAACGTCATTATTAACTTATTGAGCATCTGGTGGAAATATAGCCAAGGACAAATCACTCTTTGGAGTTTCTCGCTAACGTAGGCCAGAAAATCGCTCAAAATAGTGTTGGCATTGTGGGTCAGATTTTCAGAAAATGTACAATTGGCAGCTTTATTCCACGATTTGGCCGTGAGCGTACAATATAATCGATATACTTGCCGCTCACAAGGTGGACAATATAAACTCCCTGTATTGTACAGTGACGTCACGACCGTTTGAGACTATTGGAGAGCCATGCGGACAGCACAATTTGATGAAATAAATCAAATTAAGTTGTAATAAGTTAAGAATCATGGAATAAAAGCAAGAATAGCACAGTATCGCGTCTTCGGCAGCCTGTATTCTCCTCGTATGGCCGAAAAACAACTCGGCCTACGGCCTCGTAGTTTTCGGCCATACTCGGAGAATACAGCCCCCCTCATACGCGATACTATGCTGTTCTTGCTATAGTACACATTTAGTAAATTCTGCTAAATTAGGCTGCAATTTGATCAATACTACGTAAATTCGAGTATATTTGGCATTGCATTGATTCTAGCAATCTATTTGGCTAGGTTGAACTGGATTTTGAGAGTCATTTTTTTCTTACATTTGCGTTATTTGCAAGGATTGGTGAAGACGAATTATACATTTTCTGGCGATTTCACCCTTGTAGAAATTAACAAACAGAAACTTAGCTACGGTACCATCTTGTGATTTGATATAATTTGATTTGTATGCTCTCTCGCCATATAAATGTGGAATCTGACAAAAACAACTGGAAAAACTCCTCCAAAATAGTCAAATGACTCGGTTGGAAATAAACGGAACATGAAGTACAAAATCTTTTTCTACGGAAAAATTGTTCTACTGAACAATTTTTCATTCAATAAATGCATTCCCAAACGATTGACCAACTTCAAAAGCTCTAATCTAGATCTATCAAAAGATCGAATTTATAGGAACTATTCATTTGGTTAATGATAAAAGCAATTCTACATTAAGGCCATATATTGCTGTGTCCAGCTATAGGATATAAGCAGCTTGTGGCCTGGCAAAACACAGGGGTTTAGGGCAGTGAGCTGCAGCACTCGCATCTGATCAGGATCTGACTTCATAGGAAGCTTAAGCACTATTATAGGCACAGGCCTGGATCCAGCTTAAGGCTGCACAAGTCACACACAGTAGAGGCAGTATATATGTATAAGAAACTCTATTTCCATTTTCATATATCCCCCGCCACCCATGGAGCAAGAAGGTACACTGTGTGTTATTGGTAACTCATAATATAACTTTCTTATGACATTATTCTAATAAACTCAACAACAATAGCTGGCCCTGCTCTAATTTAAGTCTTGCATAAATCATTATAAGATAATATAGTCTAATAACACCACTATAAGCTAAGTCAGGTTAAGTTAAGTTAGGTGGCGCCAATACTGTATAATGGGCGGTCAACTCACGGTGAATAATAGAATTACAGTATTTATTAACTGGATAAAGGCTGACTGTAGTCCCGCCCCCTCGCCCCCGCCACTGCTCTGAACAAGCTCGTCTCATTAAAGCAGTCATAAATAACATCAATAAATCTTGTAGATTAAAAAGAAAAATCTTGTAGTGAAATTACTGACTGGGCGGAGTGGGGGGGGGGGGGGCAGGGTATATTGTCTTAAATAACTTTTACAAAATTTGTCATGGGGTGTAAGTGTGGTGTCAGTGTAAGGGGGTGGGGGGTTGTAAATACCTAGAGAAGGTAGCAGTAATAAAGAAGACAGTCCGATAATTAATCTAAATGCGCACATCATAAATACCTTTTATTTGGCTCGTAACTTGTATCAATGCAAACAGCACCATATAGCACACACTATTCAAGTTTCAGGAAGATATAACCACATACTACAAATAATATTTCCATATAATATTTTACATATTTTACATAAATTAATAGTTTTAATCAATAACATCCGATTCTACATTTGACAGATATATAATACATTCAGGGACCAACCCCACTCCACCACACCTTAGAGTAAATCTTTTAATCTTTTAATCTAAGACCACACATACACACTCAATATTTCCATATTGATATATTTTACATAAATTAATAGTTTTAATCAATAATATCTTACTCTATATTTGACAGATAAATAATACATTCAGGGGGCAACCCCCCCCGACAACCCCCCCCCAGCCCTAACTCGGCCCCCCTCCGCCCCCGTCTGACTCCCCTGAGGACCACCCATAAGGTCTCACTAACTAAACTTGTAAAAAGATCATCAAAGTCAAGATCTACATGTGGATAAAACACTCCCACTGAACACTTTCTAACTCTTTTTTCTCTTCAGGAAGAGATCGTTATCGAAAATAATGGGCAACAAAAGATCACTTCAAACGTGAAAAGCAACTGAGAAAAAACGAAATAAAAATATTTCACATAATTTGATCTTCCGTCTCAAGTCAAGTGACTTGAAAACAACTTGAGATTGCGACCAAATGAAAAAGTATTGCACTTCGACACTGCGTGAATCACAGGGGTGACACCTGAATCACAGACAAGTCCCGCAGCGAATGGGGCGCACAGCTCCGCAGTAAATGTAATCGGCCTGACTTCCGGTGTATACATTAGGGACGCGGTACACAAGTTTTTGTATCCAATTTTGTCTGAGAAGCCATTAATCTAAAGTTTGTAAATCAAAAAGGGGAGGAGAAATTAGAAAAATAGTTTAGTGATGAAAGGCAAGTGTTATTTTATAGGCCGGTGGGAGGTTTTAGCCCGAGGCCTTGCAATATAATCAGTTTGGGCTTCATATAATTTCTTTATTACATTATCATCTCTTAAATGTTTAAAGAAGTTTAAGATTTAATTAAGATTTGCAACAATCCTATTACCAGCTGCGGTAACTTTATTGTGGAGGGAGGATAAAGGGGGATGAAGCGAGATAGAGGAGATAGATAGGGTGGAGAGAGAGGAGACAGCAGAGGGGGAGAGAAGAGAGAAGAGAGAGGAGAGAGAAGGAGGGGGAGAGAAGAGAGAAGGAGGGGCAGAGAGGAGAGAGAGAGAGAGGAGTGAAGGAGAGAAGAAAGAAGGAGAGAAAAGAGAAGGAGGGGAGAGAAGAGAGAGGAGAGAAGGAGGGGAGAGAAGAGAGAGGAGAGAAGAGTGAAGGAGAGATTAGAGAAAGAGGGGGAGAGAAGAGAGAGAGAGAAGAGTGAAGGAGAGAAGAGAGGAGAGAAGAGTGAAGGAGAGATTAGAGAACGAGGGGGAGAGAAGAGAGAGAGAGAAGAGAGAAGGAGAGAAGAGAGGAGGAGTGGGAGAGAAGAGAGAAGGAGGGGGAGAGAAGAGGGAAGGAGAGAAGGGAGAGAGGATATTGAGAGAGGAGAGAAGAGAGAGAGAGCAGAAAGCGAGGAGAGAGGGGAAGAGAAGAGAGAGAAGAAAGAGAGGGGAGAAATAGAAAGGGGACAAAGAGTGGAGGGAGAGGATAAAGTGAGGGGAGAGAGGAGAAGGAAGAGAAAGGAGGGAACTAACTTATATTAGAGGGAACATTCATGATACAATGAGGAGGAGGAGATAGAGGGGCAAAAGAACATGTTTTAGTCTAAGCAAGTTTCAATAATTTTACAGTTTCAAGAACTTTAATATATTTTTGTAATGATTATTTTAGATGGGTCATTTTGTGTGTGTGTGGTTGGGTCTAAGTGACTGAAGTCTGAAGGATTTGTTGCTTCAAAAACCTGCCCCCCCCCCCCCCCGCCCCCTCTACCCCTGTGTTCCACACCAGACTCCTATTCATTATTACACACTCTATGTCGCCGTCAAGGTGCGCCAGCACGAGTACACTTATAGAACAAGAACACTATATATCAACTGTACACTGTCACCTCTCTATGTAGTCTAGATAGATACATAGATAGATAGATAACATAGATAGATAGATAAACAATCTATCACCTACAGACTGTCAAATTCTACACCTCTATAGTCATATATATGAATAGACAGATGAATAGACAGATGAATATATGTATAGATAGATAGATAGATAAACAATCTACCAGCTGCAGACTGTCATATACTAGACCTCTGTATGTAGTCTATATAGATAGATAGATAGATAGATAGATAGATATGAGATAGATAAATAGATATGAGATACAGTAGATAGATATGAGATACAGTAGATAGATAGACATGAGATAGATAGATAGATAGTATAATATAATGGCTATTGTTGATTATTAGATTCAATATTCTGGTTGTTACAGCCTACACTGTGTGTATAAGTAGAGTGTGACGTGGGGGTAGAGTGTACCAGCTTCACTCCCCCCCCCCCCCCCGCCTGGCACCTCTATGTATACACATTACATGTTATTCACACGTCTACCTGTAACATGTTGACATTTGCCGAATGAATATAGCATATTAATAATATATGGAGCACTGAGAATGTCCACTGAATGTCACCTACATTTGTTTTTATATTCTTTTATTTTATTCGTGAGAATCCAATATTATAATTAAAGTAATTACAAGACAAGACGCGCTGTCCTTAGAGGATGTTTACAGGCGTCGCATCATTATTTAAACACATTTTATTAAATGTTAACAGGTTATGTGATAGGTCTCATTCGAAAAATAGTTTCCTCAATTTAAATCCTTTAGATAATAGATCACTAGATCACTCCAACATTATTTACTTACATAATATAGCATTGGTTTAGTATTTGTATACTGCAAATCGTCTGTAATAACGACTGTGGAGATATGAACCAACATGTACAGTGTACAATGAAGTTATAATAATCACTTGTTCTTATATACACATTGCTTGTCTTTCTTTACCACCAACCCTTGTGCAGTAAACGTCTTCATATATAATGGCCATGTACCATGTATGCTACATAGATGGAACCTAGCAAGGGGGAAGTCTGTACACTTGTTATTGACCGAGGGAGCGCGGGAAGTTAGAGGGCGTTAGCCCGAGATCTTCTGTGCTCCCGAGCTTTGTTCCATATTTATTACACCCCATTAATAAATAAAAAAATATAAATAATTAAGAATAAAAGAAGTAATTTACGTTTTGGGCGGACCTACTTGTTGTATGTCCCCAGGGTGACATAACTCACATGTTATGCCCCACTTTGACCAAGTGTGACATACAATGCTGAAGGTATAGGAAGCAACAGCACAGGGGTGTAATAAAGTGTTGAGGTTCCCCCAAATATGTGATGTCATTCAGGATAATGAGTCACAAGTCGGAGTTGATATATCATTATAGTTGAAACGATGAGATGAAGTGAATGATGGTAAACATTAGGACATCTAATGAGAAATTACATTAAGTTTGATATCTTTATTCTTGAAAAAATGTTTGTGGGGGGACAATTACTAGTAAAGTAGCTAAATATACTCTATAGGACGACCTTAGAAACGCAGGGATGTATTCAATAGACTGTCCTGGAATTTGGTACATGTTTTCATACAACATACGCCACACAATACCCAAGAAATGAGACAATTCCCACAAAGAGATCTTGTTAATAAATCACTCTGAAAAATACCACTTGTGCGACTTAAGGTTTTCCTGTACCACATCACATATGATATCCTCAAACATTGGAGTTATTTATTAGTGTTGTCTTCCTCCTCTTCCCCTTCCTCCATCCATAACACTTCCTCCTCTTCCTCCTTCTCCTCACTTCCTCCTCCTTCTCCACCTCCCCACCAACTCTCATTTCCTCTTGTCTTTGCTGTGTTTCCGCCTCCACCCCTAATTACCTCCTCTCAACATTCTCCTCCTCCCAGGGACGCCCAAGGTCATTCAGGCACGTTGCCAAGGTCATACAGGTCACGTGGTTGACCTCAGGGGTGACGTACAGGTGGCGCTGGCATCTTCCCCTCGCTGTTCTATTAATAGAAACAAACCTTCCACCAATTTGTCACACTGTGTTCATACCATAGCTAGGAACAATGTCTATTGCACTATATCATAATAACTGGGTCAACATGACCTATTTTGGATCACAGCTAGAGCAATATGGCTGCCATCTAGGCTATTCTAAAAGCTGAATCATGTCACTGAAATTCTCTATAAAAAATGTTTACTTTATTGGATTGATAACATAGAATACACCCAAAAAATATACCTAAAATGTGTGATATTTCAGGGCGATTTCTGCATTTTCCCCGTCGCTTAGCAACCATACACTGCCTTATATAGTTACCGGTCTACATTGGAAAACTATGCATGAAATACTTACATGTGTCTAGATTTATATTGTAGCTAGGAACATCTTAGAAATAACGTTTTTTGAATAAAAAAAAAGTACAAACAATAAAGAGATTATCCATCTATCAAGTACGCAAGCCTTGAAAAAATGTGGAGCTATTACAAGAAGCACCGCCCCCCCCCCCCCCCTCCCATCATAGGTATACTCGAGCTGAACTAGTCCTGGTAAAAATAAAAGGACAATCGGCAGCTCTACACATTTGCTAAATTATA
Organism: Sthenelais limicola; assembly: GCA_942159475.1. Lineage (NCBI taxonomy): Eukaryota > Metazoa > Annelida > Polychaeta > Phyllodocida > Sigalionidae > Sthenelais > Sthenelais limicola. Next base: position 4,484,375 of record OW804095.1, on the reverse strand, counting down.
TCGGAAAATCAGAAATAATGAGTATAATATGAGTGTATCTTTGGCATTGTGTTGATTAAATATCGTCTCTCGTTGGTAAACTATATTTTGAACATCGGTGAGAGACGAGGCTGAAAATTTTGTTTGCTCCTACAACAGGGGTAGGAAAGCAACACGACTCCTCCCAGACAAAAGAGTGTGTATCACCGTATATTTTGAACATCCCTTTTCTATTCAATGTGGGTTATTTGAGAGGATTGGTGAAGCTGAATTGTACATTTTCTGAAAATCTTACCCTTATGTTTTATTCATTGTCTACCAAGGAGTGAAGTATTGAAACCAAATGAAAAATACACAGCAAATAAGAGGTTATTTTTAACAGCTCCATAACGTTAAAAGCTCTTTACAATCCCCACTACCTCCACAATCGCCCATACAAGCCTGCAAGGTAGTCACTCCAAGATTTAGCACCATTTAATGGTGGCCGTTTACCCGGGAAAACATCTAATGAATAAATTTGCATATTGGCACTCGATTTCATCTGCGAGGATCTAGTTTAAGGCCAAGTGATAAAACTTAATGTTTCCTATTCCTTGTCCTCCTCAGATCCTAATCTAGATGCCAGCAATTACATGAATTACCGGTAGGGGTCACTAGGTGCGGGCTGGGCTGGGTGCCATTAAAGTCAGTCAAATTATTAAAGGTGCATTCTCAGTTAAATCTACCTCATACGAATTCATAGCTTTTTCTTAAAGGTCGTTGTGTAAGTGTAATGAGAGCGTGTAAAATCTCTCAGTTAAATCTACCTCTGTTTGCCATGAATTCATAGCCTTTTCTTAAAGGTGCAGTCTCTCCTTATTTTGCCATTAAAGTGAGTCAAATTATTAAAGGTGCATTCTCAGTTAAATCTGCCTCTGTTTGCCTCAAAGTTTCAGTTTCAGTTAAATCTGCCTTTTTTGGAATGAATCCATAGCCTTTATTTAAGTTATAGTCTCTGTTAAATCTACTTCTGTTTACCATGAATTCATAGCCTTTATCAAAGGTGCAGTCTCAGTTAAATCTATCTCTGTTTGTTCATTGCCTGTTCTTAAAGGTACAATCTCTCCTTTTTAACTGCACTTGTTGAAAGTCTTTGCAGAAATAAAAGTATATCTTGGTACTGCTATTCTAACATTTTCAATTTCTTCAATGATTGCCCTACGTTTAAAAAGAAAGAAACCCATATGGAAAATATATGAACATGTAAATAAATAATTTTGGATTTGGTTTTACCCAAACAAGAAAATGTTTGAAGCTAATATTGTATCTAGATTACCTTTGGATGGGTTGGGACTGATTAAACCAAGAAATACCTTAAAGAATATTTTTAGACAGAAATTAGCTAGTACAACCGCTTTAACTATTTATAGGAAGAATATATCATCCCAGGATCTATATGGGCTGGATATCTATAGATCACAAGTGGACAGTAGAGCAGTAATGTCATGATTTATTCAAGAACCTTTGGTTTCTCTATTTGCTCCAGAAGTCTCTACTCCCTGAGTGGAGTAGTCTGAATAACTGCACTATCTGAGACATTTCCTACATTCTGTGATAAGCTAAATCCCCGGACCCATTTACGCAGTAGCAGAGATCGTTTGATTTTTTACTAAATCTTACCCCAAAATATATACATTTCCATAAGATTCTTCCATTCCTCATAATTAAAATAGATGTATACATAATAGAAAAAATATAAATAAATATTTAAAAGAGTGATGCATTATTTAATCACGGAGGATATATTGTTTACAGACCAGAGAATTTAGGCACAAAAATATATTCATTTTAAGATTGTGAAGATTTAACAGGTGGGTACATGAAAATGTAACTGATTAAAGTGATGTCTGGGGCAAGGGGGGCACGGGGGGGGGGAGTGATGCCTGTCCCCTGAACTATGTGAGTTATTTGTGAGGAGTATTTTTAGTGCATGTAAGATCAAAGTGTGGAATGGGTGGAGGCGGCGGGGGTGGAATGAGAGAGGAATAATTAATCCTCTCCCCCGTCCTGGCGCTTCCACAGCTATGTGGGGTATGGCCGGGGTGGTGGTGGTGGTGGTGGGGTATAGTGGGGGAGGATATGTCGCAGAATTTAGAGCTAAAAGCTGATTCAACTTTTATTCATTTTACATGTAGATAGAGTGCATTCATGAATAGGAAATAACCTTCTACCATGTAGCTCTTCCGGGCAGTCCGTTAGATAAAATAGAAAATGTATGGTATAGACAAACTGGTACATTAATCACTAGATTTCATTTGATTATTATTTAGCTGAGTCTATGTCGACTCATTTGACTACCTACTTAGTTACTAATTTACTTAAAATGTATAGGATAAAATCAGGCTATCCTGAGAAACTTTGTAATATATTATATGGAAATGCCTTTCACCTGAATAAAATATTCTCAAAATCAAAATCAAAATCAAAATCAAATCATAGTATAGACAAACTGGTACAATGAGAATGAGTATTATAAGAAATGTGTGGATTTCTAAACAGGCGGCCATTATTTCGCCACAATTTCAACTCTGCGCTTTTATCTTTTAGGGCTAAAAGGTTTATGTTAATTAGGTGCAATTGGTGTTTATTTCTTTGTCCCCAGGTCGGTAGAGGGACGGGGGGGGGGACAAGGGTTTTATGGTAATTAGGGGAGGGGGAGGGAGGGCGATTGACGTCACCTCTCTCTCCCTCGGGAGTACATGTTGGAAAGAATCCAAGGAATAAACGAAGAAGGAGCAAGTGGAGTAGGAGAAGAAGAAGAAGAAGAAGAAGAAGAAGAAGAAGATATGGTGGAGGAGAAATGAAGGAAGAGGAGGAGCAAGTGGTGGAGGTCGAGAAAAGGAAGAAGTGGAGGTGGTGGAAAATGAGGAGAGGAATAAGAAAAAAGAAGTCCTAATATAAGAAAAGTTTAGGAAAACAGAGACAAGAGAGGATAGTGTTTCTCCACCAGTAAATACCCCTCACTATGAACTAGCAGGGAGTGGGATAAGGTGTTGGTGTGCCTCAATACCCTGTACTCCTGGTGTTGGACAACCCCAGTCTACCGCTCTCTACACTTACACTAAAACTACATTACACTCTCATAGGGACACCAACATACAACTATAGTTTAGCCCAGCATACTTTTGTGGCAGGGATATTACTTTGATGGCATGTGTAGAGGAAATAATGCCATTAATCACTATTAATCTCTCACCTCCTTATAAAACAACATTTTACACTTAGTACCAGGACTAGTACAGCTCCTACAGCTGGTCTTACACTAGTACCAGGACTAATACAGCTCCTACAGCTGGTCTTACACTAGTACCAGCACTAGTACAGCTCCTACAGCTGGTCTTACACTAGTACCAGGACTAGTACAGCTCCTACAGCTGGTCTTACACTAGTACCAGGGCTAGTACAGCTCCTACAGCTGGTCTTACACTAGTACCAGGGCTAGTACAGCTCCTACAGCTGGTCTTACACTAGTACAGCTCCTACAGCTGGTCTTATACTAGTACCAGGACTAGTACAGCTCCTATAGCTGGTCTTACACTAGTACCAGGGCTAGTACAGCTCCTACAGTTGGTCTTACACTAGTACAGCTCCTACAGCTGGTCTTACACTAGTACAGCTCCTACAGCTGGTCTTACACTAGTACCAGGGCTAGTACAGCTCCTACAGCTGGTCTTACACTAGTACCAGGGCTAGTACAGCTCCTACAGCTGGTCTTACACTAGTACCAGGACTAGTACAGCTCCTACAGCTGGTCTTACACTAGTACCAGGGCTAGTACAGCTCCTACAGCTGGTCTTACACTAGTACCAGGGCTAGTACATCTCCTACAGCTGGTCTTACACTAGTACCAGGGCTAGTACAGCTCCTACAGCTGGTCTTACACTAGTACCAGGGCTAGTACAGCTCCTACAGCTGGTCTTACACTAGTACCAGGGCTAGTACATCTCCTACAGCTGGTCTTACACTAGTACCAGGGCTAGTACAGCTCCCACAGCTGGTCTTACACTAGTACCAGGGCTAGTACAGCTCCTACAGATGGTCTTACACTAGTACCAGGACTAATACAGCTCATACAGATGGTCTTACACTACTTACACTTCCACTACTTACACTACCCTAAATAGTTTTCTAAAACACCAATTTAAAGCACCATGCTCAGTCACTTTGAAGTACTGCAACTGCACTGTCGCATCAGATCTACAATTCTTATATCTTTCTTCATTTGTATTGGCCGATTTACAGTAATCTGCCAATTATTTTTATCGAGTAGACAAACTTTCATCATTGATCTTATCTGATGTGTTGGAAGGTTGGAATTGGTGTTAATCTCAAATAAATCAGAAGCAGGAGTGTGTGGCTTAAAATCAAATCAAGAGTTATCTCACTTAACGATCTTGTCTTGCTTCTTGTCCTGCTTCTGGCTTTAAGATGTTTGATTACCTTCTTTCCCATAACTGCCCAAGGACCACATGCCACTTATCCCTAACACCTCACTGCTACAGCTCCAAGTTTATGTTATGTAACACCTCTGCCCTGCCTGTCTGTCTGATTACTGTATAACCTCCAATAAAAGTGCTACATCAATAATAGTCAGGATATTATATTTTTATACATGACAATAATTGTCACTTTACCATGGGTTACATGTAACTGAAATCTGCCAACGTTTCCCTTGGAAACGGAAATTAATTGAATTAAGCGGACACAATTGCGAATACTTTAAAACAGCAAAATATAATAGAATATTAGATTATGAACTGCTTCTTGTTGTAACAATGATTATCATCACAATCACCAGAGCCTATACTCCTAACATTACTATTTACATTGAGAATAAAATGATTCAAATATCCCGTTAATTCTTTCAGAAGACCGAAATTCAGACCACTCTTACCCCCGGCGTTATTTTGAGGCAGGCGTTTATACGGGGCAGGCATTTATTGTTTTAGGTTAATGCATACCCATGCTGTAACAGTGAGATATCCCTTCCTAGCAGCTTATTATGCTTAATAATATCCATTTATTAGGGTAAAAACAGGAAGAAATAGAATCTAATTATCGGGACCCGACGTTCATTCGGGGCCGGCGTTTATTTTTTTCATGACGTTAAATGAACCGGCGTTTTTTCGGGGCAGGCGTTTATTTGGGACCCGGCGTTCTATCGGTGAAATACGGTATACTTCAATGTTTTTACAATTTAAAAAACTGCAACCAGTTAGATCCAATTTAACTCCACTTCCTTGCGGGGAAACACATCCATATAATATAAAGCTAGAGCGATTTCTAGGAAAGGAGGTAGAAAAGAAATGGTAGAAAGAAGGTTTTCTTTGTCCAGAATGTTCTCGGAATTTGTTGTTTTACAAACCACTTTACTCATCTTTAGAGGTCTCTCCTTCCTCTCTGGATGTCGTCGTATGTGGTTTGTGAAGGTATTTGGGGTGGAAATGTGATTTTGAAGCCTTTTTTAAATTGGGATAACCACACTCTATTTATAGCCTGGGAAAGCCCCTGTGAGATACTACGTCATTTCCCACAACCTTCGTCCATGGGGACCTAGCTACATGCCGAGGAGTGGGAGAGTGAAGAAGAGGGTGCTTTTTCATGATAGAAAATATATTATAACTATGGAATTTAAATATAATATACAGCCTAATTTAGAGCATATATTACTTCTGCTGAACAGAAACGGTTTCTACACATGCACACACATTCATTATTATGAAAAAACATCCCTGTAGTCAATGTTATATTTGAACTGATCTAGACTTGGAAAATAGTTTTTGGGAATAATTGTGTTGCCGTTAGGACATGTATTGGCTTCAAATCAATGAAACAGTCCAAGAGTACAACCAGGTGCTCTGTTGCCGGCCTACATTGATTCTCTACATCTGATTTCTAAATTTTACTGTTCAGATTACTGGGTAATTTACTCCAATCGTACATTAAATCATTTGATTAATTGGGTTTAATATGGCCGGAATAAGGCAAAAAAATAGGCAAAAATAAAGTATCTGTAGCATTGGTGCAGGAATCAGAATATATGTCCCATCATTCCCATTTTTTGTCGGCATTATGCTGATATTCTGAGCTATATGTATGCAAAAAATCGTAGAGAGTCGATGAATTTATATTTTGTAAAAAAAAAAATGGCCTCCTGAAATCAAATGCTGCCCCTATTTCACAGAATAACTCAGGTATGAAAGATAGAGAAGAGGGGGAGGGGAAAAAGGGAGAGGAGTAAGTATGGGGAGAGAGGGTGACCGTCCTACATGCAGAGGAGTGGGAGAGTGAGGAAGAGGGTGACGGAATAGGAGAGGGGGAGGGGGAAGAGGTGGGGGGGGGGAGAGGAGGGAGAGGATGTAGGGGAAGGGAGAGAAAGCTGGGAGGGGGAGCATGCGGAAAGGGGAGGGAGAGGGGGAATTGGAGATGGGTTTGGGAGAGAAAAGAGAGAGGGGGGAAGTGTGGGGAGAGAGGGTGACCGTCCGAAGGACGGGTACTTTGCTAGTATATATATACAAGTATATCTTTAAGTATAGACTCGGATGAAAGCAGATAACATAATGTATGTTTATGTATGAAATACTATTAATTTTCTATGATATATGCTATAATATACCCTAGCATTACCACATCACATGGGAAATTACACATTTTTATCTAAATTGTGCCAGAAAATGTTAATAAAAGTCATTATCTGTGTTTTTTTCAGCTAACTTGTAACAGAGGACATGGTGAGGGGGGAATTAACTCCACATTAAATTCTAATGTCAGACTTTTTGTGACCTGTGCTATTTTCTGCTGAGTCATGGTCCAGTGATTATGGAGGAGACGGGGATCTTTTGCCAGTTTAATTATTATAATTATCTGATGAAGGGAAAGGTTACAAGACGGATGAAATAACTTTCACTTATTATTAGATTATATATCGGCGATTTATTGTTGTTGTTGTAACTTTTATTTATCAAAGTCTAGGCCCAAAGATGAGAGAGTCCCTTCAAACGGAGGGAAAGCCTCTCGCCTCAAACCGCAAAGTGCCAATATTATTCCATTAAGACCGAAAAATGTCATTATATTCCCATTAGAACACATAGTCTTAGGCCAGGAAACCGATTAGCGAAGTAGGCGTCCAATCACTGACATACCATTTTTATTTGATCTGAGGGTTTGGACCTGGACTGAAGATATTGATACTGTTAGTGGGTCTAAACTCCCTCCATAGTGAGGATTTCAAGCCCTAAAGCTGGCCTTCCATTTGTCCGGTAGCGGCAGCGGCAGCGGTAAAAATCACGCATATTGAATTCTGAAGAGACCCATCCATTCACACGGTAACGGCAGCGGCAGCGGTAGCGGCAGCGGCAGCGGCTGCGGCATGTAGCGAAAGGAACCGCTAACGCAGCCGCTGCCGCTACCGCTGCCGTTACCGGACAAATGGAAGGCCAGCTTTACAGACATATTCTTCTTCTAAGTATAGGGTAACAATACACCACTGTGTCGACGACACAATGGCGGCCCTTACAGCAGTTGTTCTATAATTAAATTCATGTAAACTATGCCAGTGACAAACAAACAAAACGATACCGTATCAATGTTGGAGATGCAATTAGTGATACTGCTTTAACCCAAGTAATTTCAAGGTAAGTAGGAAATCACATACATTAAAAGATAAATATTAAAATATCATATCATTATTATGCACAATTGTGCAATGTAGAACTGTCAAATTAATTAGTTAAATTCATGATAGGAAATAATGTGATATGAGACATGGTTCACAAAGTATAGAGTTACATAACCACGTCATACAGCAAGATTAAAAAATAATAAAACGTGTAAGACAGTTTATATTATATTGCATTGTACCGTGGGATACTCCAGCAACATACTGTACTGTGCTGAACTTATATCCTCATGTGTGTTTTATCATTATTATTATTATTAATGTATTAGTTTTCTCACGAGCAAACCGTCTTCTATAAAGGTAAGGGCTGGAAGAGCTGGGATTATCCCAGAAGCCTGTTGACCTCTTTGTCAACCTTCGTCTGTAATTTATTGACAAGTAAACGATTTTTCAATTCAATTCAATTCAAAGCGAATATTATGCTCGTCCGCGACTTGTTTTTGTAATTTCTGTTTAGTATAATGTTTCTCAATATAGGCTGTTTAGTTCAGACTTGTATAAGATAGTGTAGTATACTACCATAGACTAAGAGGAATAGTGTAGATGTATGATATTCCTGCACATAAACTAAGTAATTGACATCAAAAGGAAAACGTCAATATTTTAAGCATAAATATGCCAAGTTTTCTCTCTTGACTAGCTACGATATATAAAACCTATTGTAACTTATTGTCCAATTACAATCTGTTTTTATCCGTTAAATAAACGTTAAATGAATCCCCCCCCCCCCCGAGTCACCCATCGAGAAATGCACACAAAAAGATGACCATGTCACCTCCCCCCCCCCCCCCAGTCCCAAGCACGAAATTAATTGCCTTAACAAACTTTATTTTTTTAATTATTTTGTTGTGTTGTATATCAATATAAACTTCCGGTTTGCATAAAATTTAATATCAGCTCACGAATCTCAAACGATTAAGTCGTATATCCTATTTGTAATACAAATGCATCTATTAATTAATTATTTAATTAAATGTTGATAAATATAAATACCTCTAATATACTACAAACGCTACCAGTGTCATGCTCCTAATGCTAAACATTACACACCAGGTAACCATCGCAGGCTATATACCACCACAATACAACCAACACAATTAGGCATAATTGCGATCTTTACTATACTGATGTTAGCATAGTTTCATCTAATAGAAATTTGATGCTACTCTAGTGAGGCCCCAGAAATAGGTGTGTTTCCCATTTATCAAGCTGAAAGCTAGGATTGGTGTTGCGGGGGGGGGGGGGGGTTAGGCAAAAAAACCGTCATACTTTCATGAGAAATGTACCTTTAAGAGTTTTTTTCAATTCAATTTAATTCAAAGCGAATATTATGATTGTCCGCCACTTGTTACTGATATTTCTGTTTAGTATTATGTTTCTCACTATATATATGCACAATAGAGAAAGCACCAGGCAGAATAGCATGGTTCAGTCCGTGACCACTGGTTCTGACGAATAGATATGTTCTACTGTATAAATGGATAGTCATGTTCTACTGTATAAATATGTTGAATTAAAGTATTGAGAGACTCCAGGTGTGCCCCCATATATAAAGCTTTACCTGTACCGCGGACACTTCCTCCAGTATATACATCTAGTGGTTACTTACCTGCAAGAAACAAACACAAACTGGTTAGAATACAATAGAGTAGGAATGTATTATCAATATTCATTGCATACATGAATACATGGGCATATGGGTCAGATCTTCAGAATATGTACAATCAACAGTTCTACACATTAAGTACATTTTCTAAAATCAGACTGTAAAAATAACTTCTTTTGAAAAAATAAGCATTTCGTGGGTCCAAACTATATCCACCCTACAGCAACTCATATAACTCTGACTGCTTGGAATTCCCCTTTATTTTCGGGATTCCTTTTTTGTGTTTTTCTACCTTGTCTTATACTTATCCATTCCAGTTTAAGACCTACATGACAGGGATAATGACTTTTTCTCTCTCTCCCGTGCTCTGTCAGATGGTCAGTTCTGGCTAGTCCACTCCTACCAGCCTATGTACCCATGGATCTCCTGTAGGCACTGACCCACGTCAATTGAAGCAGACTCCAAAGGTACAGTATTCAGTGACTGCCTTTCTGTCTCTTTTCTCTGTGTCTCTCTCTCCCTTCTTCTCTATCTCATTTTCCTAGGTACGATCATAAACTGCCTCCCTCTCAGCTCTCCCACCCTTGATATAACCTTTAATGTGTTGATAAGGGCGTAAAGCAACCAATCTCACTCACTCACTCACTCACTCACTCACTCACTCATTTAGTGGCTGATACTCGAGTGGGTGATCTCCCCATTAGGCCCACAGACTGTGCCCACTCTGAGCTAGAGCTGGTGGTGGGCCACTCTTTGGTGGGTTTGAACACACAACCTCCTAATATACAACCCTGCATGCTACCACCTGCACCTCTACTCTGGCATAACTCTGTAGCTCATAAGCCAACCTTGCTTAAAGTGACACATGCCACTGAGCTCCCGATTTGGGGAAAGTTTGCCTGAATTTCAACTATGTTCTAAATTAGTATATTTGTAATGTATACCCTGGAGCATTAATGTAGGAATTACATATATTGTGTGTATTTAAGAGTTTAAAACTCCAATTTCTTAGGGTGCTGGAGTCACCCTACCCAACTGCCAGACACAATTCGGTTGGTGAGGGGAAAGTCCCAGACACCTCTTATCTTAATGAGTTAAGTGATACCAGCTGGATCGGACAGGGTAGATATGTCACTATGTAACTCCTGCCTCGCTCCTAGTTCACCATGCACTGAGGGCACCACCTTATGGTCAAGTTACTTCTCTCTCAGATTTGAATTCCTCAATGGAATCTCTGCCACATTCTTCGTTAACAAATATCAATTAATCTAAGGAATATATAGAGTTGGTATTCCACACAAATGTTCTTACTTGTGCAGGTAATCGAAAACTACAAACATATTTCTAAATGACATATAGTCAAACAGTGTCCATAGCCACTTTAAGGAAGGTTATTTATTTCATCATTTGACAATTAAGAATCTATGATTCATGAGTCAAGATAGCAGGGATTGTGAATAAAGACATGATATTTAAAAAAAAAAAAAGATATAAAATAAAAGAAATCATGATTTAGAATAAATATGACTAGGATGAAAGGAAATATGACTGTTGTGAACTAGACATGACAAAGTAATATTGTTACATATGTCTCATCCAATTCCCCATACGTGTACTAACTACCTCTACTACAGCTGCACGTAATGCCTTAACAAGGTAGAGACGTAGTGGGAGCACAATGGGTAGATCATACACTGATGGCTTAACGTGATTACCAGCAAGCAGTAGCATGAGATTAGGCAGATAAATAAGCACCCTCCGGGGGGATATATGTAAGCATTAATTATGTATGGGCAATATAGCAGGCCGTATAACACTATGTATAGGCCTTATATAGGCCTTATATAGGTGGGGTGCAATATAGCAGGCCGTATAACACTATATAGGCATTATATAGGCCTTATATAGGTGGGGTGCAATATAGCAGGCCGTATAACACTACATATAGGCATTATATAGGCCTTATATAGGTGGGGTGCAATATAGCAGGCCGTATAACACTACATATAGGCATTATATAGGCCTTATATAGGTGGGGTGCAATATAGCAGGCCGTATAACACTATATAGGCATTATATAGGCCTTATATAGGTGGGGTGCAATATAGCAGGCAGTATAACACTACATATAG
>OW804095.1:4462941-4467941 GCA_942159475.1 Sthenelais limicola | reverse complement strand
CCATGGTAATCACCCAAAAACATGTACCGTTAACTAATGACTTGAAAATTGGTGATCAAATCCTCGAAAGGACGAGTTCTTACACATTTCTTGGTCTCAAAATAGATGATGGTTTGAATTTTGCATGTCATATTAAATCAAAGATTAATCTCGCGAAAAGTAAGCTTAAGGCCCTTGCGAGGCTAAGTCATTGCGCAAGTAAGGATACTACCCTCATGGTGTACAAGGTTGCAATACTATTATTGAATACTATTGCAATACTATTATTGAATACGGCGATATCATTTATATGGTGGCTTCTGAGGAATTGTTGAAAAAAGTGCAAACGCTTCAAAACTCGGCGGTCAGAATAATTCTGAAGCTTAATAAGTATACTAATGTAGACACCCAACAACGAGAGTTGAGATTAGCCCCCCTCCACGTACGACGTGAGTCGCATCTGTTAGATCTTGCGTACCTACAGAGTCTAAAGAGGGAAAACATTGAAACTAAGAGTTTTAAACTACGAAATCATCAGGGCAAAAGAATGCTAAAATCTCTTACACCTAGAACAGATAGAATAAAGAAATCCATCATTTTTAGAATACCCGAAGCCTGGAACAATCTTGAACCTAGAGCAATCTTGAACCTGAGGACAGTTTTTCTCCAGGAGGTGTGGGACGGACTAAAATAATTGTTAGAGCGTCGCAACTTTTATATTAAACTATGTACTGCTATGTATTAGACATCTTTAGAGATAGTCTATGATTGTTATTCTCATGCATCATTACCATGTGCTATGTAACTTACCCATGTCTATGTCGTTATGCTATGTCTTTATTTCTCATCTACCGGCACATAAAGCCTATGCCATGAATTATTCATGCTACACTAAAACTAAAAGCACCCAGTATGTGTTATGCAAAATGTGTTATTCATAATAACATCCGTTATCGTTACTCTTAAGTAACACTTATCACAGGTACTATGAATTTTATAAATATGTTACTGGCCCGCCTGGAAGACCTGTGTCACAGAGGGTGTCAGCCTTATTTCTGTATACTGCTATTTTTTATGGAAATAAAAACAATTATATATATATATAACGAGTGCAATATTCACAATCCGTCAACCAACGAGTTAGTTATCTGATTTATTATATATGCTTCGTATAAAAACAAAACAAAGTATATTTTGTAGAAATATTATCAAATTGCGACCTTATGAGATGTTTAATCATGTTTTTTTTTGTGAATAGGCCTAATACTATGCACCACGCTGTTCTACCGGGCCTTGGTGCGAGGGAAACAAACATGAGAAAATAGGAAAATAGCTCCCAGTTCCAAATCAATTTCAGACACTTTCACAGCTTTAAATCTTTTAAAAATAAAGTATTGCCTCAACAAAGGGTAGACTTTGATAAAGATAAAAGGATTTTGGTTTATTTGTTCATTTGATAGATATATTACAAGTCTACCTGTGTTGAAAGTTACGACGATCTGAAAACCAGATCCTTTTGTTGTCAGTTGGCCACTGCGGAAAAATCGCTCACATTTTCGAATCAATTTATAACCTTTCCACAGCTTTAAATAATTTTAAAAACACAATAATGCTTTAACCAAGGATATACTTATATAAAGTTGAAAGTATTCTAGTTTATTTCCTTCATTTTGATCTAATTTTACCGTTCTATCTCTCGTTCTGTCTGCGTTTTGTGCGTTGACAACTGATAGGTCCAATGGCGTGATTCCCCTCAGGTGGGCCTTTACGCTTTCAGAGGCGCCTTCGGAGCGTGGAGTTGTATATGACGCAACTCAGAGCGTGGAGTTGTATACGGACACAACGTATACAACTCTACAATACGTTGTTTCAATGGCAACGCGTATATAATGATGGGTTCTAACCCACACCTGTGCTAGGGTAGAAAAATAGTAATATGAAAGTGTTCCTGAGCATCTTGCCAAACCCGATCCTAACTCAATCTAGATTATTGAATTAAATTATTGTTAAATTATAAAAATTGCCACATATTTTGAAACTTGATATCATATTTTGACATGCCAATATCCTCCAAGGGAAAAGTGAAGGCAGAATGATTGTGTAAATAATGGCACAGGCTCGAGGTGCTCGAACACTACCGGTCTAGCACCATACATTATTTATACCTTAGAGCATGTCCTGTCATAAGTAAAACAACCCGAACGCACCACCTCATAAATAAATTCTTCTGGGAGTAGCCCTGCTCTGACACCAAGCTTCCGAATGCCACCGGATCACGTGTCATCATTCTCGTGACAAACGAGACGCCGAGAGTGACGTTTTTTCTACGTCACTTCAGGCTGACCATAAGAAATGTTTTCCCATGCATTGTTGGGTGAAATCGTCAGAAAATGTACAATTCGCTTTCAGAAAATCTCTCAATTTTCCCACATTTAAGACAGAAATTAGGTTCGAAATCTAGTTCAATTTAACCAAAACATTGTTTGAATCCCCGAAATACCAAATATACTCAGATATACTTAGTATTTACCATTTTGTCTTATTTAGCAGAATTTACTATATGTGTATAGTCTATATTTAAAACTTTCAACCATTTTTAGGTGGGAGAAAATAGTATATAGGTTCACTCTCATCGTATCGAATATGGTTTATCTACGGAGTGGAAAAGGGTTCGATGTATATCTTATGTGTTATCGACCCAGAGAATCAGGATTTGTTGACATATTGAATAAAGCTGTTTAAAAAAAAACAAAAAAAAACTATATGTGTAGAGTTGCCAATTGTACATATTGCGAAGATCTGGCCCTGTTGTCTATGGGATATAAATAGTGCAGTGACGGGCTGGAGCACAGAGAGACCGTATAAAGCCTACACAACCGGCGGATTAGACTGGTGCTGGAGGTGCCTTTCTTATTTTTCTCTTTTCTTTTCTTTTCATCTTGATTGTTAGCATCTGACAGAACCATTTCTCAGCCGTTCTATTTGGATTCATATATTCTGTGCTGTTTCTCGGCTGCTATGACAGCCAGGGTTGCAGCTAGTGTGGTCTGGTTCTGATCTGTCCTTTTCCTGCTGCCCTTGTCCCTTACCTCGCACTTCTCCCTGCTCTCTACATTTCCTGTTATTTTCTGTCCTGCTCACTCTTCCTCTCTTTCAAATGACCATTCTCTTCTCCCTCTTTCAATTCTCTCCTCCCTCCCTCTCTTTCAATTCTCTCCTCCCTCCCTCTCTATGTCTCTCTCTCTCTCTCTCTCTCTCTCTCTGTTTCTCCATTCCTCCCTCCCCGCTCTCTCTATTTTCGTCCCCCTCCCCTCCTTTCCCCTCTCTCCGTCTCCCTCTTCCATTTTTCTCTCTCCCTTAAATCTCAGTTGGAGGGCATCAGCATTTAGACATCTCTCTCTCTCCTCGTCTCTCTCTCCCTCACACTCTTTGCTCTCTCTCCCTCTCATCATTGGTACTACATACATTGATCATAACTCTCATAACTTTATCAAGGTTAACATTTTTCTGTCCCCAGAATTCAAGGTTTAACTTTTTACCTAGAATTTGGAATTGCCATTGCATTCCTTAAGCTGAAAGCGGGAATCTTAAGGTTTAAAACAAATATTTGTATAAGAATAAAACTCAAACCTTGGCAAACTGTTTGGCATGGGAATTTAACACCAGAGATAAGATTTGGAGGAGGAATGTCCTGATTGGTTGTCCGGTTGCCATTGGCAACCAACGTGAGCCCATATTTACAGATAAAATCTGTGAAATAATCCAAGAAAAAACTGTTGGTGGGAGAAGGAAGTTTGAGGAGGCAAAGTTCTCACAGCGCATCAGTTTCTGACATGTGTCAAAATAAAACGAAAGAAAAGAAGAAAAAAATATAACTTTCTGACACATGCCAGTCATGGCTGCCAGGCAAGTAGTGGAGATGGTGGGGGAAGGGGTGGAGGGGGTGGAGGGGGTGGAGGGGAAAGGGTGGAGGGGGGTGAAGGGGAAAGGGTGGAGGGGGTGAAGGGGAAAGGGTGGAGGGGGTGAAGGGGAAAGGGGGTGGAGATAGAGTGTGTGGAGGTAGAGGGGGTGGAGAGGGTGGAGATGGAGGGGGAGGGGGTGGAGAGGGAGGGGGAGGGGGTGGGGAGAGGTGGAGGGGAGGAGGAGGGGGTAGAGGGGGAAGGGGTGGAGGGGGGAGGGGAAAGGGGGTGGAGGTAGAGGAGGTGGAGAGGGTGGAGAGGGAGGGTGGAGATGGAGGGGGAGGGGTGAGTGAGTGAGATTGGTTGCTTTACGCCCTTATCAACACATTTAATATGGTTATATCAAGGGCGGGAGAGCTGAGAGGGAGGCAGTTTATGATCATACCCAGGATATAGAGATAGAGTAGAAGGGAGAGAGAGACAGAGAAAAGAGACAGAAAGGCACTTTATGGTCTTACCCAGGACGTAGGGGGAGGGTGGAGATGGAGGGGTGGAGGTGTGGGGGGGGGGGGGGAGGAGGGTGGAGGGAGACGGGATGGAGATGGAGGGTGGAGGTGGAGGTGGAGGGGTGGAGAGGGAGGGAGCTCAACTATTACCGAGTGAGAAAACACTTTAATATTACAAATATATGAATTACTTAGAGAGTTGAAGGATGGTAAAGGGGAGAAGGGATAGGAGAGAGGAGTGAGAGGGGGAGAGAAAGAGAAAAGGGAGAGGGAGACAAGAGCAGAAAGAAAGAGCAGAGAGGGAGGACAGAGAGACACGAGAGACAAGAGAAAGAGAGAGGAGAGAAAGAGTGGATAGAAGAATGAGCGTATTGAGGGGGTGAGAGGAGTAGAGAGTGAAGTGAGAGAGAAAGGAAAGGAGAGAGAGATAGGGGATAGAGAGGGTGAAAGAGAGGACTCAGCAGTACAGAAGGAGAGGTGAGTGAGTGAGTGAGTGAGATTTACGCCCCTTATCAACACATTTAAGGTTATATCAAGGGCGGGAGAGCTGAGTGGCAGGCAGTTTATGATCTTACCAACGAGGAGTACATGTATTTTAAACTCGTTGATCTTACCC